>CM039483.1:153635-427222 GCA_022433065.1 Begonia loranthoides
CACGTAGAAAAACCAATATTAGCCCATGCAATGCATTACGTATCATCATAATAACATGTCTATATGAATGTCACACACAACAATTCATATATCGCAAACAATATCACAAATAATTAGCAAACAATGAACATCATCATGCTTTAACTTATAAACTAACACTAAATATATTTCTACAACTATTTATTTAGGATATATACTATTACACAATATTATTATTCTAATTTTTTCTATATTCATATTATACACCTAAACATTATTATTCGTATTCTAACATAACTAATAAATTTTCTATTTGTTTTAATTCATGTCGGAGTTATCAATCTAAACAAAATGTCTATTAACAATTTATCAACAACAGAAAAATAACCTATTTAACCTCTAGATTTATCCCAAATAATATTATAATTTAATAACAAATAATAGGGAGTTAACTATGGAAACTATTTTATCCCCATATAAACCTACGCCTATATCCCTAATTAACATCTAACAGACTTTCCCTTGCAGTTTGGTTTTCTAAACTTAAAACATAACAATGACAATTTATCCTTAATTATCATTATGCAGAGGACATAAAAATAGCAGGAGTCTTTACGGAATATCAACCTATTGATGTTAATAAAGAATAACAGTAATAAAAATTCTACAAAGAGCACCAACATGAAAACCCACTTCTTCTTCCCCACTATCCATAAATTGTTTAACTCATTTTCATCATAATCATTTAGCAAATTATCTATAGAAGCCATACGAACAGAGGTCTATCATCTAAGCATAAATAATACAGTGAATTTTATCAACAAAAACATGCAGAGACAATCCTTAACAATAACTCTATAATAGAAGCAAACTTTCTAGAGAACAAACAATGAAACAACACTGCGTAACATAGCAAAACACACAAACGTCCTACTCCCACGATGTCAGTCCTTATGGACAAATCACAAGCAATATTCCTTACCTCGTGTGTTTCTCCTCTTCACTTTCCTCAGCTCTAATTCCTCACCGTGGCAGCAATCCTTCACAGAAGTTCTCTCTCTCTCTCTCTCTCTCTCTCTCTCTCTCTCTCTCTCTCTCTNNCTCTCTCTCTCTCTCTCTCTCTCTCTCTCTCTCTCTCTCTCTCTCTCTCTCTCTCCCCTACCAGTTTTTCCAGGAAAAACTTCACCTCATGTCCTATTTATACACACTTTAAACGACTCACCAACTACTCATTGAATACAAAACATCGGGAGAGACGTTGGACGACACTGGAATGTCAAGGGTCGTGCATTCAGTGTTTCTGGCAATTGAATATCGCTTCCGGACTTTAACAATTAATGGCGGTTGATCGATTCAACTGAAGGATGATCAACCACCCGTATATTGAATGTCTGCCAAAATTGGCTTCCATCAACACCAGTTGATCACACCGATCAATCGCCCAGGATGCGATCGACCGCCGAGATCGACTGCCCTCTTCTTCTCTAAATTTCATTTAATTTTCTTCAATTTCTTTAAATCTTTAGCTCCTATATATATATATATATATATATTCCAATATTTTATAAAATGCAAATAACTCATATTTCTACTTAATCCAATAATAAATACCCCGGACATTACATTCTCCCCTCCTTATTTAAAATTTTGTCCTCAAAATTTCAGTTACTGAAACAATTCTAGGTATTTAGCTTCCATCTCATCTTTTCTTTCCCAAGTAGCCCCATCAACAATATGATTCTGACACAACACCTTGACAAATGGAATCTTTTTATGTTTCAGTTCCTTAACTCTTGATCCCAAAATCCATACTCGTCTTTCCTCATAACTTAAATTTGGCTAAAGAATGACGTGCTCCTCAGGTTCCACCTGGATTGGATTCCCCAGACATTTTCTTCACACAAACACATGGAAGACATTATGAACTCTATCCATTTTCTTCGGCAGTAGTAATTGATATGTCATTTTCCCAATCCTTTTAGTAATAGGAAATGGACCAACATACCACAGACATATCTTCCCTTTCTTCCCAAATCACATAACTCCCTTAAAATGGCAATATTTTAAGGAATACTAAGTCTCCTTCTTCAAATTCCAATTCTCTACGACGATTATCAGCATAACTCTTCTGGGACTTTGAGCAGCCAGCATTCTTTGACAAATAATCACAACTGATTCTTTAGTTTTTTGTACCATATCTGGTCCATAGAACTCTACTTCACCGACCTCATCCCAATGCAAGGGAGATCTACACTTTTGTCCATACAAGGTCTCATAAGGTGTTATTCCAATTGTAGCTTGAAAGCTATTGTTGTAGGTGAATTCAACCAATGGAAGCATCTTTCCCCATCAAACATGAAATTCTAACACACATGCCCATAACATGTCCTCCAATATTTGAATCGTCCGCTCACTCTGTCCATCAGTTTGAGGATGGAAAGATTTACTAAATTTTAACTCTGTGCCAATAACCTTGTTTAAGCTTTGTCCAAAACGTGGAGGTAAATCTAGGATCTCAGTCTGATACAATTGATACAGGCACTCCGTGCAGGCGTACTCTCTTTAACATAAAGCTTGGCAAATTGATCAATTTTATAAGTCATAGCTAACGGTAAGAAGTGAGAAACCTTGGTTAGCCTATCAACAATCACCCAGATTGCATCATGTCCTCTTATAGTCTTGGGTAAACCTGAGACGAAGTCTATAGTGACATGTTCCCATTTCCATTCAGGTATAGGCATTGGTTGTAACATTCCCCTAGGCCTTTGATGTTCCACTTTTACTCGTTGACATACATGACATATGGCGACATATTGTGCAATATTGTATTTCATCCCAAGCTAGTAGTAATGTGACTTGAGGTCCTTATACATCTTGTTACAGCCGGGGTGGATACAAAAACTTGAGGAATGAGCTTCTCTTAAGATTACTAATCATAATTCTTACTTTCTCAATAAATACCACCTATTTTTAAATTTCACGATCCCATCACCAGAGGTGGAATAGTATTGGTATTTTTCAAGAGTGGGGTTTAGCTTAAAATTTTCACACTTCTTATCCTCAATTTGAGTCTCTTTAATCCTTTCTAGTAATGAAGGTTTCAATGTTAAAGTGGATAAAAGAGTAGTTAACTGTGTAGTAACCAATTGCATATTCAGGTTTTGAATATTTGAGCATATTTCACCCTGTATTTCTTCGTGTACCATGTTCATAACTGTCATCTTTCTACTAAGAGTGTCAGCCACCACATTCGCTTTCCGGAGTGATAGTTAATTTCACAGTCATAGTCCTTCACCAATTCCAACCACTGTCGTTGTCTCATATTCAATTCCTTTTGGGTGAAGATGTACTTTAAACTCTTATGGTCCGAAAGGATTTCACATCGTTGTCCATATAGGTAGTGTGATGTGCGCACGGAACGCACCGCACATGATGGATGAACGTAACGCTTCTCACCTCCTTGGATAAGGACGTGGCTGCAAGTTTCTTTCGTGATATAACTCACACGAAAGGGACTTTGGATATTACAAACCAAAGGGTCTTTGGATATCACTCACAAAGGAAGAAAAGGATCTCTCCAATTCCCGAAAAGCAAAAGCTTTCTTTTATCAAAATTCAACAACTGTCTAAAACATAAAATTATATGGCTTTATATAACATTTTGCAAATATAAATAAGGAAATTAAAAGAAAATAAGAAACCTAAAAAAATAGGAAACAAAAAAAAAAAAAGATAAGAAATCTCCTAAAAATCTTCTAAGAAATCTTTTCAAATATTTAGTTTGTTTTATCTTCTAAGATCTTCTCTTTCTTCAAGATCTTATTGTTGTGATTCTCTCCCAATTTGAAAACTTTCTTTGATCTTTGATTTGATATCTTGTGATGGATTCAAATTGGCATCATCAATTATTCTCTTCATCTTCCACTTACGTTTGATCTTCATAATATTCTTTGAGCCTTGATAAATAATTGAATAGTCCCATTTCACATCATAGTGTCTTCATATCTTAAGAGAAAACAAGACCGCATCAAGTTCTAAATCATGAGTGGAATAATTTGTCTCATACCGTTTCAATTGTCTAGAGGCGTATGCAACTACTTTCTCATTTTGCATAAGTACGGCGCCCAATCCATTCTTAGAAGTGTCACAATAGATGTAAAAATTACCGTCGTCAACAGGCAAGGACAAGACAGGAGCCAAAGTTAGACAACATTTCAGCTCTTGAAAGCTTTCCTCGCATTCGACTGTCCACCAAAATTGTGCATTTTTCTTCGTCAAGCCCATTAAAGGTAGTGCAATTCTTGAAAATCCATTTATAAATCTCCTATAGTATCCCGCCAAACCAAGAAAGCTCATTACTTCCCCCACATTCCTTGGTTGCGACCATTCAACTACCACCTAAATCTTTACAAGGTCCACTTCAACACCTTGCTTAGAAATTACGTGGCCTAGAAAACTCACTTTACTTAACCAAAACTCGCATTTAGAGAACTTCACATACAATTTATGCCTTGCCAATATAGACAGAGAAATCCTTAAATGCTCTCTATGTTCCTCCTTAGAGCGTGAGTAAATTAGTGTGTCATCGATAAATACAATGATAAATTTATCCAAGTACTCACTAAAGACCTGGTTCATCAAATCCATAAATGCTGCCAGGGCATTAGTCAATCCAAATGACATAATTAGAAACTCATAGTGTCCATATCTTTTCCTAAATGCAGTTTTAAGAATATCATCAATCTTAACCTTCAACTAATAATACTCGGATCGGAGATCCATCTTTGAAAAGACACAGGCTCCTTGCAATTGATCGAATAGATCATCAATTCTTGGAAAATGATATCAATTCTTAATACTTACTTTATTTAACTCACGATAATCAATGCACATCCATTGACTCATCCTTCTTCTTTACAAATAACACTGGTGCACCCTATAGTGAAAAACTAGGACAAATGAATCCATTATTAATTAACTCTTCAAGTTAGACCTTCAATTCTCTTAATTCCATTGGGGCCATTCTGTATGGATTCTTTGAAATCGGTTCCATTCCAGGATGAAGGTCAATCACAAATTTGGTTTCACGATCCAGAGGTAATCAAGGAAGCTGGTCCATAAAGACATCCGAAAATTCTTGAACAATGGGAATTTCCTCTATATTTGTCTTTAATGCTACTGTTGTGTCTAATATGTTAATTACAAACCCTTCATCTACATTTCTCATTAACCGGTCAGCCTTAAGCGCAGAGATCATAGTCAATCTGCCTTTTTCCTTGACTCCAATAAACGTATGTTGTTCGCCATCAGGGGAGAAAAACAATACTTCTCTTTTTCTATAATTAATTATTGCTTGATGTTGGGATAACCAGTTAATACCCAAGATAATATCATACCCCTTCATGTCCATGACAATCAGATCGACATAGAAAATTTGATTGTTGATTTTCATGGCACAAGTCCTTAGGATTCCATTGGTAATTAGGTATTCCCAAGAGGCCAGGAAGACACGATTATTACTTTCTTCTAATTCGGGGGAACAATCTATCCTTGTACTAAATCCCTTCGAAATGAAGCAATGAGTAGCACCATAATCGAATAAAACATATGCCGCTATATCATTAACGTAAATCGTTCCTGACATAAACGAATTGGCATGACATTACTAACTACCCATCATTCCAAGGAATTATATATGTCGACTTCAATCATAAGGCGTACTTGACACCACAGCAGGCTAGTCATCCCCCGCCATTTCATCCATTTGTACTTCAAGTGCTTCCTCACCATATAGGGAAAAGACTCTTGATGTCACACCATCGGATCCACCAACTCCTGCTGAGCAAAATCTTGCAATATGCCCAGATTCCCCACACTTAAAACACCGACTAGTACCCACTCTACATTCCCCAAAATGGTTCTTCTTGCCCTTCAGACATTGGTTAAATTGTTGGGTCATCATATTATGTGGGGCAGTATTTGTCATATTCATTGGGCGTTTATCCTTCATATGTTGCACTTCACATTCTGAAGCCCTTTTTGTCCCTTTGTTTGTTATGAGCCCACCCTTTTGTTATTGATTAAGAGCATTCTTCCAAAATTTCTTATTTGCCTTACACTGCTGAGCCACCATTAACTCAGCATCCTCAAGTTCTATTGTCTTAGCAACAATCTTTGAATAAGGGATCCCTTGAGTACCAGAAATCTCAACTCCCCTGAGAATCTCAACTCTTAGTCCATGGACAAACTGATGAACCTTGTGTTCATTGTTTGCCACTAGGTGAGACGCAAACCGAGAGAGTGCTTCAAACTTTCTCACATATTCGGATACAATTCCAATTTGGCGCAATAGGACAAACTCCAATAACTTCTTCGATCAGACAGTCTGGTTGAAGTATTTCTCATAGAAGATCTCTTTAAATTGATCCCATGTTAAAGCTCAAATATTGCGTGCCGCCTTAACAGTATCCCACCAAAACCTTGCATCTTTGATTAGTAGGTATGCAGCACACAAAACCTTCTCGGTCTCCCTAATCCCTGTGTATTCAAACATGTCCTCTAAAGATTGAATCCACTCCTCAACACAAACGGCATCAGCCATATTCCCATTGAAGCATGGAGGTTTAAGTCTCCTAAACTTCTCTCAACCAACTTCTACTGGAGCTACCAATTGTCGTTGAATCCCATTCTCATTTTCCTTTTTCGCGAGGCATTCCACAATTGTTGCCAAGCAATCTAGAACATCATTTCTACCATCAGGTGGAGCATTGTTTTATTGACCAATATTGTTCTCATATCCAATAGCTCTATTTTCATCGTTATTGTTATCATTCTCAATGTTGGGTTGAACATTTCCTCTAGTTCTTTGTGTCATCCTATTATCCTACAATAATATTGTTTCTGCCCAATATTAGCTACTTCAAAACACTAACTAATTGTCGTATGTAATGTATATTAGGAAGACTATTGGGTCAATAGGCAAAAGAGGGAATTTGTAATTTATTATTTTATAGTTAATATTCCTATTTAAACCTTAAGCTAATTATCTAAGGAAAAATTTAATTAATATTTTATATCAAAAATACTAACTACAAGTAATTTACACTAACACATCAATTCTACACTAACAGAACAATTCATACAAAAGCGCAATAAAGCAATGTAATAAAACACTGACAGTTGAAAAAGTACACCGTGACCAATCTCATGTTACCAGCAGTCTCCAAAATCGCATTAGACCCGGTTATGCTCTGATACCATAATTGTAACACCCTATTTCCGTTTACAAATTTTTTCGTAAATTTTCGAGCATTTTAAAATCTCATTTAAAATATACTAAATTGAAAAACATCAGAGTACGTTACGTAGAACAAAAACATTAAACTGTTTTACAAAAATAACATCAATAAACCCTTGAAATTAAAAAATAAAGTCTTTATGTATTTAAAATAAAATTTTATTCATTTAGAGCCATAATCCCCGAGGTTGTTTCGCGCATGGTAACACAAGCTTGCATCTCATTGTACTTCCTCAATGTTCACTTCAACCAGCTCACAATCCAAACCTACATCACATGAGGAATAATGAGCCTATTGTCCAGTAAGGAATATAAAATGAAATTCAACTATAACCTCTATAACGACTCTATATGCATCAGTCCAATATATTCATAAGTTGGGTGAGAGCAACCTCTTCAGTCTCTAAACTCACCACTCATTGAGTAAGAGCAACCTCTTCAGTCTCCGAACTTATTCAAACGAGCTGTTTTCTACGTGTGAGCAACCTCTTAAGTCTCTGAACCCACATAGAGAACACCATTACTATCTTCATTATTAGCCCATGCAATGCATTACGTATCATCATAATAACATGTCTATATGAATGTCACACACAGCAGTTCATATATCGCAAACAATATCACAAACAATTAGCAAACAATGAACATCATCATGCTTTAACTTATAAATTAACACTAAACATATTTTTACAACTATTTATTTAGGATATATACTATTACACAATATTATTATTCTAATTTTTTCTATATTCATATTATACACCCAAACATTATTACTCGTATTCTAACATAACTAATAAATTTTCTATTTGTTTTAATTCATGTCGGGGTTAAAAATCTAAACAAAATGTCTATTAACAATTTATCAACAATAGAAAACTAACCTATTTAACCTCTAAATTTATCCCAAATAATATTATAATTTAATAACAAATAATAGGGAGTTAACTATAAAAACTATTTTATCCCCATATAAACATACGCCTATATCCCTAATTAACATCTAACAGACTTTCTCCTACAGTTTGGTTTTCTAAACTTAAAACATAACAATGACAATTTATCCTTAATTATCATCATGCATAAGACATAAAAATAGCAAGAGTCTTTACGGAATATCAACCTATTGATGTTAGTAAAGAATAACAGTAATAAAAATTCTACAGAGAGCACCAACATGTAAACCCACTTCTTCTTCCCCACTGTCCATCAACTTTTTAACTCATTTTCATCATAATAATTTAGCAAATTATCGATAGAAGCCATACAAACATAGGTCTATCATCTAAGCATAACTAATACAATGAACTTCAACAACAAAAACATGTAGAGACAATCATTAACAATAACTCTATCATAGAAGCAAACTTTCCAGAGAACAAACAATGAAACAACACTAGCGTAACACAACAAAACACACAAACGTGCTACTCCTACGATGTAGGTCCTTAAAGACAAATCACACACAATATTTTTTACCTCATGTGTTTCTCCTCTTCACGTTCCTCAGCTTTGATTCCTCACTATGGCAGCAATCTTTCACAAAAGTTCTCTCTCTCTCTCTCCTACCAATTTTTCCAAGAAAAACTTCACCTCACATCCTATTTATACACACTTTAAATGACTCACCAGCTACTGATTGAATACAAAACGTCGGGAGGGACATTGGACGACACTGGAACGTCAAGGGTCGTGCATTCAGTGTTTCTGGCAATTGAATATCGCTTCCAGACGTTAACAATTAATGGTGGTTTATCAATTCAATTGAAGGATGATCGACCACCCGCATATTGAACGTCCGCCAAAATTGGCTTCCATCAACACCGGTTGATCACACCGGTCAATCACCCAGGATGCGATCGACCGCCCTCTTCTTCTCTAAATTTTGTTTAATTTCCTTCAATTTCTTTAAATCTTCAGCTCCTATATATATATATAAATTCCAATATTTTATAAAATGCCAATAACTTATATTTCTACTTAATCCAATAATTACACGAATTTAAGTACCCCCAGACGTTATAAGGTACCTTTCCGACTATGAATAAATATCCCTCTAAAAATCAAAATCAAATTCAATCAGAACAAGGAATTACACAAGAACAATAATAAGATGGTCTGAAAAAGCACTATGTTTGCACCTTTTGACTTCAAATGGACTCTCTCAAGGAAGCCACTCCAACTTGGGTTACAACAGGTCTTCTAATCCTTCTCTATGGACTTCCACCTCTGGATGAAGTGGAGGAAGGAGCTAGTGTAGGAGATTCACCTCAAGAAGAGCCAAGAACAATGATGAATTAACTTGTGGTTACACACTCACTCGGGTTTCACCAAGGAAATGAGGGTCGATTGAAAAGGAGATAACTCCAGCTCAAAATAGTTTTTTTAGCTAAATTCCAAATTGGTTCAGACAACCCCTTAAGAGGAGTATAAGTACCCCTAAATTAGGGTTGCCCTAATGTCACAAATTATAAAAATGACCTGAAAGTAAAACAACAACAAAAGGTTCTAAGCTATTTCAAAACTATCTAGAACACGCTAAAACAAACATTGTTCATTACATCATATAAAATCCAAAATGTCATAAAATGCTTCCATACTACCTTCTTGGAGTCTTGAGTAACTTGGAGCATCTTTCTTGTGTAGTTGTCTTCAAGCATTTCCAAAAGTGGCATGAAAGTTGTTGGATGGATTGGATGCTACGGGTGGAGGGCGATCTGTGGTGGTCTTGTTGCATTCCCACTTTTACGTATGCTTAGGTTTCTTTTGTCACCATTAGATGTCTCTCCATTTAGTTCTCCAAAGAAAGCTTCCCTTGCAAAATAAGTAAATATAAATAGATCAATGAGCTTCTTGGTCCGAGCTTGAGTGACCAGTCCTTGAGGTGCATCAAAAGGCACTAAACAAAAACAGAACCAAGCCTTTTAGGACCTTGCATTGTAGGCCAAGAGGCCAAAAACATGCAGCATTACTTACCTTAACCAAAGAAGTGGATGAAAGTCTCTCCCTCAACTTGGCCCTTCATCATCCAGACTACTCTGCCTCTTCAAAAAAATCTTCAAAAATAGCTACACAGCAGCACTAAATCAACGTTTCCCGCTTTGGCCAAATTCCCACTTTTATACTCATGGGTTAGAGCGCATAAATTGTCATTTGCGGAAACGTTTGATTTAGCAGACAGATTTGCTTCTGCGCGACCTTTGTTTTCCCTTGCAATTCGAATGTAAATGGCGTCATTTCCTTCAAATTCTCAAGCCAAAACAACGACGTTTTGCCTAGCCCGTGCATTTTATTTAGTTGAATGACCTCATTTTAGCCTGCGATGGTTTTCATCCATCATGGAATCTTTCAACGCCACTGAAGCATCTTTCTATGCATCCTACAGTCTGCGCTCAATCACGCTCCTCCATCCAACTATTGACATCCAATCTACTCCATAAAGTCATTTCCACGGATGAATTTCATTCTGCAAACTTCATGCAATTGCTGAGGCTTCATTCGCTCTTCACCTATTCGATCCAACAAACAATCATTCTCCTAAAGGAATCTTTCCTTTCGCGGGAGCATCATCTCCTTTGATTCGACAGTTGATGCATCACCCAATCCTTTCATCCAACGACTAACAACTCGTTCGCTTCTTCTAAACTTTCCTCCCATGAGTCAAGCCATCCAACGATGCCATTCCCTTCACAGTGAAACTCCATCAACCCACTCCATGGTTCAACATCACATTTTCCCACCCACTCAACTCCTAAGTGTTTTCTTCACCATGATCAACTCACTAGGCCATGAAATATGTTAAACTGGTAAATTGCTATCTCAATTCCTAAGGTCGCGACATCATAAATCATTCTTTTTAAATCAGTAAACTTCATAATAATAAATCTCACCAATAAATATTCCTTGCACTATATAACATACTTAAATATTTATGAATGCACCCAAAAGGAAATTTTGGTCGTTACATAAACTAAGAGAAGAACGACAAAGTTTGGACTTAAGGAGCCGGCTAAACAGTAGGATTAGCAAAAATGTATACATCTGTGGAAGGTAACACGTCTGGAATGACGACATCACAGCTGATGAATGATCAATTTAGACTTAAAAAAGCAAACATTTGCTATAAATATTCTCAACGGATGCAAATGTAGCTGTTGTGGAAGCGTAGGCTTCCACAACAGAAAACTATCATTTTGAAACTGCTTCTGGGTGATGAATGAAGTTCACAATGGATGAGGCCATGTCATTATGAGGTTAACTGTCATAACATGGAGATGGACCGGACAAAACCGCCAGGTTAGGCGACCCAATCCTTGAAGAGAACCCGATCACCCAGCCCAAGGCGTGTGTTTTTATGGAAGACTTATAAATATTTAGTTCGGCCCAAAAGGATATGTGTCAAGGCCTAAGTAGAGATCACGAGAAAATAACAGTGTGTAAATTAAAATGAAATCCAAAGTACTATGCAACAAATCCAATCCAACAATATTAAGTTTACAGACCAAATAAATTTCAATGTCCTCACCAAATAACGATAAATCACTCAAGTAGAAATAATAGAACACTTCATCTTATGATCCTCAGCTGCTCTTGCCTTTACCAGAAGTTTTGGGAGAGGAATCATTTGGGATGAGTGACTAACTCAGTAAAGTGTAGCTATACTACATGCACCTCATGCAATACTGGTTTTTTCTATATTTTTGAAAACAAAATTATGTTTCTCATTTTGACGTACATGGATTTTAAATTTTGAATCTCTTATCATATTATAAATCTGGCCCAAGGCCATTGATGAAGCTTTTATCGAAAACTCATTGTATACATAGACAACTATACCTCGTAAAATAGGCCATCATCATTTTTCAATCTGAAAACGTCATCAATGAAAAGGGGTGGTCACTCAAAGACTCACCCGCCACTCTGCAGAGAATAGGTGGTCACCTGTCAATGAAAACACCTCATGAGGCAGAAGAAATATAAATGATAGCGATCCGTAGATCTAGCGCATCACCCGAGTTGCCAGCGATTCACTCAACAGTGACAACTCCTATGATCAAACAAAACGGATATGGTTGCTCACTATATATCGACATGTTTAATGGCTAAGATACCTAGAAGCTCTAAATGGATGAGGGTTGCCGACGAACATGCTCGGTCGTCACGCCACTCATCAAATATGGTACTTAGGTTAAATAAGTCTCAGTGACTGACAACCGTCTGATCCGTGGGTCAATCCCTGGCCAGGTTTAGGAGCTTACGACCTAAGGAGACATCATCACTCTCCCATATTATTTACAACTTTCAGGAGTTTCAACCTGAAGACACTCACCAATGCCCCACCTATATTTTTCGCACGTACAACCAATCAACCTTCACGCAGCAAAAGGTTTCAAAGAGGACAGTCTCGTGAACAATTGACCAAATTTGCGTATGTGGCCGCTATGCGACAATTTGGGTCAACTTTTCAACGTTATGACCAATTTTAATAAGAAAATTTACACGTGGAATTTCTTATTTAAAAATTTCACAGGTTTGACATTAACAAAGGACTCTTGGCTACATTTTAGCCTTGTGAAGATCAATACTAAAAGGATGAAACAGTTCAAATTAGAAAAGTGGCAAAAATGATTATGGCAATTGAGAAGTGGGAATTGTTGTTAGTAAATCAAAGGAGGTGATTCCTCATATGAAAGTGAATGATTTACAAAATAACAAATGGTGAATCTAGACCTGATGTTTATGGAGAAATAATGACCCTTAACTTCAAAGGGTATTAAATGATGACTTTTCATTTGTTGGAGATATGTCAAGAGTTTTCTAATGTTTATACATTAAGTCTCTTGAACTGTAAAATACCTGGTACTAGAGTTTAAGTGAAAATAAAATACGTGAGAGAGGGAGTTCTCATACAGTGGCTAAGAAGTTCACAAACCAAGAAGAATAAAGAGGAAGCGTTGTGTAATGCCCCGCATTTTAAAATCCTTTTATTTACTTTCATTTTTAGGCATAATTAAAAATTTTCTTTTATTTGATTGAAAACGTACGATTTAAAACTTAATCAAAGTATTTAAACGGAAATAACTTTAAAACATATTTTAAAAGTTCTCTCAAACTATTTAGAATCATACAGCAGTTCATCATTTTACAAATTATTCTCATAACCAGTTATTTTAAAACAAACCATTTATTTTTCTTGAGTCATAATCCTTCAGGTTGAATTCAATTGATAACTCAAAGCCTCCTCTGGTAATGCCTCCTCAATATCACCTTCATCACGGCCAATACCATGAGTCGAAGCTCAGCAAGAAATATAATAAAATGTTTATCTAATGCTTATGCAATCGTTATCAAGAAAGAACCTATCATTTCTTCATTTTCATTTCTTTCTTTTCATCATGATGGTGAATTTCGCGACCATCATGGTGAACTTACATTGCAAACAGAATCATGATGGTAAACTTCGGCAAGCATGACGAACCGTTTTTCTTTTCTGTTAACATCTTGGGAATGAGCAGTGAACTTTGGCCAACTCAACCTCCTTTCATATTCTTTTCATCATGATGGTGAACTTACATCGCAAATGGAATCATGATGGTGAATTTCGGCCATCATGATGAACCGTTTTTCTCTTATCTTTCTCATTTTCTTACATTCATTTTCTTTATCTTTTTCTTTATCATGCAAACATTTTCATAAGCCCTATCATAATGCATAAATGACGGTTCATATTTATCTCATAACAGTTCTAGAAGCATACAAGTCAAAAATAACTATTTCATAATAAACCTTAAACCATACAGTGCAAAACAATAAAGTAGTCCCGTGATACAAGGCCTCCACTGGCCACCACATCCTATTTCTTACCTTGTAAAGTGTTCCTTTGTTCCTTAGCATTTTTATCTTTTTTCTCGTTATTGCCAATACCTTCACAATAATTTTCACTAATTAAAATCTATCATTTATTCTTTTAGTTCTTTCATTAATCATGGATAGTACTGATCAGGAATATTTTCAGGAGAGGCTGGTAGGTCACAACAGTCCACTTAAATACCAGTCTCTTTAGACAGAATATCATTTCCAAATAAGTTCCCAAGAAAGACTGGTGGGTCACAACAGTCCACGTAAATATCAGTCTCCTTAAACAAAACTTGTTTGCAGAGTACAATTACAGGATTAATATTATTTCCAAATAATGTCTCAACAATAATATTGTGATAATAACGACACTATATTTTCAATGAATATTTCTAATATAATATAGCGATAATAACGATAATATATTTCTATTTAACATTTCTAAAATAATATAATGATAATAACTAATTATTAACTAAATTTAGGAGAGTTGGAAATCGTTACCAAAATTTCTCAAGCGACCGCGTAATTTCTTTCAGCCAAAAACTCCACAAAAACACTAGAATAATAAATCTACCCTTAAACTTTGCAACCCCCAAAACCCTCACAAGTTTCTCCCTCTCTCAACACTTCCCCTCCGTCTCTTCTCTTCTTTCGTTGTGTGATTTTTACTAAAGGGTTGCAAGCCTATTTATAGGCCGGAGTGAGGGAGAATGGATGGCCAAGATCTCCTCCACGTTGCTAGAGTTAGGCACATACACGGCATGTGTCCGCTGTTAACAGAAATTTGGCAAAACAGCAAAAATATGACGATTTTCAGATTTTGCTTTGAGTCTGGTCGCAAGTGATTCGACCGGACCATCACTTCAGACCGTTCCAATGCATACAACACGCGACCGGACCCAAAGGAATGACAGCCCTCAACTTCAATCCAGTGCGACGCCATTTTCCCTTTAATTATTTTATATTAACACTTATTTTAATTAATCTCCAACAACTTTAATAATTCCAAAATTTCCAATTATTTATCTGAATCTATTCCCAAATAATCCCCGATAAATCATATAATACATTTTTTAGTCTGATAAAATTTCAGGGTATTACACGTTGGCTACAGATAGTCACGCAAGAGGAAACCCATAAGGAGACCAGTCTGCTCTAGTGAAGGAGAAATTCGCGAATGAGGAAAGATAAGTTGATTCACAGTATTAAAGAACAAGGTAAAAATTGTTGAATGCATTTGGGCCTTTGGAGATTGCACCACATAATGTTAAGTTAAGGATGATAGATGTTATACATTCTATTATACGATGAAATGCTTTACTTGAGGGTATACTAGATGATTTACAGTTCTGTTATATGATGAGATGCTTTTCTTAAGGATATTAGATGTTATACAGTTTCTATGAATTGCATGCTTTGAAGATATAGTAGGTGTTGTATAGATTTTGTTATGTAGTGACATGTTTAGAATTGAGTATATGTAGACTTATTTTAAATTATGTTAATGAAGTTATATTCTGCTAGATGATGACATGATTTGAGGATTAAATAATCGAATAGTTTGATAATGTTAGAGTGTGCTTAACATTGCATGCATGTTGTATTATTTCATGCATTATGTTTTTCAGAAAAGTTACAAAAATGTTTTCTCATGCATAAATTTTTTTGTAAGAAAAATAAAAAACATTATGAAGATATGTAAATCAGCTTTGGCGATTCGATATCAATGACAGCTTTGGGTGCTTGATGGCCCCAATGGAATTTGTACAATTTTCATATCGTGTCCCAATGTCAGAATAGAAAATACTCAGCTTTGGTGATGTTGTACCAATGTCAACTTTGGGTGCTTGATGTCCCTAATGGATAATTTTTAGCTTTAGTACTGTGTCCCAATGTCAGAACAAACACAAAACAAAATAAAAGAAAGATCAAGATTGTATGATATTTTTACAAAAGTTACATTATCATGCTTCATTTATATTTCGTATTAAGCATTAGGCTTATAGATGAATTTTGTAGTGTAGGTAACAAAATTGGTGATGACTTATGGATCAAAGGATAAGATGAAAGAGGCAATTGAGGGAGTATCTCCATGACAAAATAGGTTTGATGTTTTTGCAACAAAAGTTTTGTAAAGATAAACAAAATATATAATGTATTATGTAAGAATGAGATTTTATGGAAAGTAGCTTAATTTTATATTTAATGATGGGTTTATTTTATGATTCAATGAAAAAAGTCTTCCGACACACAAGTGTTTTCAAAGAAGAGATCACGATTTTAGAATATTAAAATATGTGATTTCTTTCATAATGTTTTAAAGTAAGAGTTTTCAAGTGACGATCGAATTTGATAAAGAATAGTTTGAAAAAAGAAAAAGAAATTAAAAAAAAAAAAAAAGTTAAGAAAAAATTGAGGTCGTTACAGGTATCTCCGTATTAGATTGTTGGAAAAAATGGATCAACAACAAAATCCTGAATTTCCATTGAAATATCATAATTTCCATCATCTATCATCAACAGAAATAATGGATTTGTTCTTATGATTTTTAACAAAATTTTCATCACAATTATAGCATAATCCTTTCTCTTCCTTATTTAATCCCTTAACTGGTATAGCAGAAGTTCTCACATTTAAAAGTGGAGAATTCAGTGTTGGCTTCTCAGGTGCTGGCAACATCATTTTATTAAGCTGTTGGGTCTTTAATGGCTGAGAATAGTTGGTTTTCATCGGCAATTGTTTAAAACTGTGCATCATTGAGTTTGTCTTCCATTAATTTCGCCAAACTAATAGCTTGATGTAAAGATTGCGGCTATAAAGCTTTTACTTCTCGATATTCCTGTTGTTTGATTAACTAATGCTCCAAACCTATTCTATAATTCCATGACTAGTGTCAACCTACACATTGCCATACTCTAAATTTTCAAAAATCTTCACCAAGTCGTAAATAAATCATTGTAATTTCCAAATTTTCTTCATGTGAATATCCCAGAATAATGCACTGAGCTCAGATGCTCGTTAATATGATTCTTGCAATTGACTACCTACGATCTTGTGCCGAGAGAGCTCAAAACAATGAATGCACCAATTTGTTACTATCTTCAATGCCTTTACAACGTTTTCCATTACAGTATTTATATTTTATAAAAACACTTACCCGTATTCTTTAAACCACCCTGGCTTAACTCTTCTTCGCTTCTCATTGTCACCTTCATTCTCTCCCAAGGCCACAGCTCGTTCCTCATGCAACTCATCTGCTGCAGCTTCATTATTTGTAACATTCAATCAATGTAAGTATTTAGAGACACTGCTCCTTCATACTGCAAGCGAGAATGAAGAAAATGAACAACTTTTCAGTAGATTTTGCTGTTCAGCCCCGCAAAACTAGAATGAAGATATGCATATTGGCTCTACAAAGTTCACCCTTCACCAAGGTTTTATTTTTAATTTTCAGGCGTTGAACAGCACAACATAATCAAGTGGCATGCAACGGATAACCTATATATTCATACCCACTATTCAGAAGACGACTTTTATGCCCACCATTGAATGGGGAACCACAACAACAGCTGATCACGTGCGGAGGCCCATTGACAAAAGTTTAGCAGCAAATTTCTGAACCTTCCGAATTTTTTATTTTGCCAAAGAAGACAGATTTGGACATGGCAGAAGTTGAAGAAATAAAATAAAAAAGATATTTCCTCTTCATGGATGGGATGATTGAGCATCAGTAGATTATTGTTGGCAACAAGAGCACAAACTAATACTTCCTTGGCCTCCTCGTGTCTCTTTTTAAGCATATTACAAATCTGTGGGAGTACAATGTAATAATCACAAAGTTCAAGTTCACAAATGGAAGGAAGACGTTAAATATAAAGCCAGTTGAATAAGACAAGTGATCTCATTTGCAACTACACCTCTAACTCATGGTTCGATTGCACTTGTTTATTTTACGTTCAATCAGGCATCCAGCAATCAATTGACAGCCACTATGTGTGTACGTGCGAATGATTCTGTGCGTGCATGTTATGAGAGAGAGAGAGATCGACATAACTCACATTTTCAAGATCCTTTGTATAAGATTCAGCTTTTTCAACATTTCCGTCATTTTCCATAATCAGATGCACGCCGATTTCCATCACATTACCCTCATAATGACAGTCATCTCCAGCAGTTAAATCGTCCTGAGATGCGCTAATCTTTTTGCGCACCTAATTATTATGATAAAAACCAAATCAATGAGCAGTAAAATCAATGTACATATGCTAATAATATGATACGTTCTGCGTAAGAACACAACCAAGTCCTTGTTTCGAGGCATCACTATAAACAACAAATTTTCCTGTTTCAGATGGTAGAGTAAGGATCGGTGCTGTAATCAATTTGTTCTTTAACTCTTGAAAGCTCTGCTCACATTCATCATTCCATACGTACTTGACACCTTTCTTAGTTAGCCTTGTGAGTGGGGTGGCTAACTTGGAAAATCCTTCTACAAATCTTCTATAATAGCAAGCAAGGACTAGGAAGCTTCGTACTTCAGCTACATTCTTGGGTTGTGGCCACTTGCTAATTGCTTGAATCTTTCCAGGATCAACAGAAACACTTTCCTTTGAAATAACGTGACCAAGAAAAGCCACTTCCTCCATCCAAAATTTGCATTTGAGAATTTCGCATACAAATTTTCGTGTCTCAAAGTTGATAAAGCAGCTTCCAGGTGCTCTTCGTGTGCTTCCTTATTTTTTGAGTAAATGAGGATGTCGTCAATAAAGATGATTACAAAATCGTCAAGGAATGCTTTAAATACTCGATTCATTAAGTCCATAAATGTCGCAGATGCATTACTCAATCCGAAAGGCATCACTTGAAACTCATAATGACCATATCTCGTCCTAAACGCGGTCTTTGATACATCCTCTTCTTTGATTCTTAGTTGATGATAGCCAGATCTGAGATCTATCTTAGAGAAAACCGATGCTCCTTTCAGTTGGTCGAATAAGTCGTCGATTCTTGGAAGTGGATACTTATTCTTTATAGTGACTTTATTAAGCTCTATATAGTCGATGCATAATCTCATAGATCCGTCCTTCTTCTTCACAAATAATACTGGTGCTCCCCACGGTGAAAAGCTTGGCTGTATAAATCCCTTCTCCAATAAATCATCAAGTTGGACCTTCAATTCCTTTAATTCAGCAAGGGTCATTCTATATGGGGCCATTCTATATGGGGCCTTAGAGATTGGGGTTGTTCCAGGTAGAATCTCAATGCTGAATTCCACATCTCTCGTCGGTGGCAAACTCGTTAAATCATCTGGAAAATTGAGAACTATCGGCACCTTATCCAAAGTTGTTGCTTCCTTAGCTTGAGTACATAGAACACTTGCTAAGAATCCAAGACATCTGGAACTTAATAGTTTTCGAGCTTGTAGTGCTGATATCACTGGAGTTCTCGAGCTTTGAGTGTCGCCTTGGAATATGAATGATTTTTCTCCAGGTAGTAGAAATTTCATCATCTTCTTGCGACAATTGATGGTTGCATAATGCTTAGATAGCCAATCCATTCCAAGGATAACATCATAATCTTGCATTGCTAGCACGATCAAGTCAGCTTCTAGTTCTTTATCTCCAATAAGAATATTACACCCTCGCAATATAGAATTAGTAGACATCACAGTACCAGAAGGTGTAGTTATTCCTAACTCATATCCTAGAGGTCTTTCTATCTTCCCTAATTTCTTATTGTGTATGAGGGATATAAAAGAATGTGTTGCTCCAGAATCAATCAATACATATGAAGATATATTAGAAATTAGGAGCGAACCTATCACAACAGATGGGTTCTCTTCTGCCTCTTCCTTGGTCATGGCGAAGACCCTTGCAGTTGTCCTGTTCTGATCTTTGCTATTCATAGGGCAGTTGTTGATGAAGTGTCCATTTTGACCACATTTGAAGCAGGTCATCACCTTCGCACGACATTCTCCAGTGTGAGCTTTTTTACATGTAGGACATATAGGAATGGTGGAGGGTATCCTTGTTTGATTCACTGGTTCTCTTCTAATAATCTTGGAGGTTCCTTCACTAGATCCATGAGTCAAAGGTCGTTTGGATCCGGCCCAATGTTGTTGTACGAGTTTATTCCTTTGTGTTGCTTGATTAAATCTTCGTCTGTACTCTTGAGCCTTGTTGACCCTTTGTTCTCCCATTTCAGCATTCAGTGTGTTATCAACCGCGACTGCAAATTGGTTTGTAACGACCCAAATTTCTACTTATCTAAGAACCCATTAAATTTCTATTTCAATTAAAGACTTAAAAGAAAATTTAACCCTGCTTAATTTAAACTGCGGAAGCGTGAATTTGAAAATGTAATAATTCAATTACTAAATAAAATTCTAAAATTCAAATGCCAACCAACTAAACAAGAAAAGGTTAGTTAAACGTTTACAAACTAAGTTTGACGTTAAACCCTTTTTATTACCCATCTTTCTTCTTTATTTGCATACCATAACACTACTACTGCTCTTTTCGCGTCGCCTCCTGATACGCCATAGGCTCCACCGGAATGGCCTCCTCATCAACTCCTGTCACGATCACTTCATTACCTACACCACAAGTAAGGATGTGAGCTTTTCGGCTCAGTAAGGAATTGGGGAAAACAAAAATGCAATGCCTCTCCTTTTAGTCTATTTGGAATGGGGGCCACCCAAACCAATTCTTTCATTTACGTTTCTTTTCTTTTTTTCTTTCTTTCTTTCCTTTCTTTCTTTCTTTACTCGTACTTCGAGCTAGAGATTGGAGGATTTCCTTTGTGATGGAATAGTGATCGAATCTAACCTTTTACTTACAACTAGAACTCCCGTACCCTAAGAGGGAGGGGCTTCGGCTAGTTGCAGACTAGACCCTCTACCCATCCGCCCCCCAACTCCCTTTTCTTTTCTTTATTTTCCTTTGGTCTTTTCTTTATCGTTTTACTCTCCCTTACTATGCGTGTGAGTACCACCCCGAGGGGTACTCCCTACTTTGTTTCTATTAAATGTATGCGTGGGGACACTCTAAGAAAAGAAACTAACACATACACAGGAACCAAATAACAATGCTCAAAGAATTTACAATAGCATAAGATATGTAATGCATAAGGGAACAAAATGTATCCATATAAAATATTACAGTAACATGTTAGGCAATTGGATTAAGATTGAGTAAGCAATTTTATTCGTATACATCAAACTTAACTGTACCTAAGGGATGATACAAGTTAATAACATGTATTAACATTGATCCCATACAAGATAGACAGGCATTAAATTAGCTATTAAATGAAAAATGAATCCTATATCCACAATGAAACAATCTGTACTAGTATATGGCAGCGTAACATCAATTAGGTATTGAAATAAAACATTAAGATGTTCTTTAAACAATTGAATAATAACAATTAATCCTATTAGAAATATAATAATGAATATTAAGCATGCCTTACCATAAGAATGAATTATAAAGGAAGTAACATGACAACACTATACATTTCTTCAAACATAAGTAACAACGAAATACTCTCTTGAATGCATAAATAATAGAAACTAGCAAGACTATATAACAGTGAAGCATACAAAATAATAATTACCACTGTTTAAATGGCAACGAGGAAAAGTACAATAGATCGGTTATGGATACATCACGAAATAGCGAAATCAACAGTGAAATTGTATGTTCATTTTGATAACAGTAGTAATTAGGATGTCAAATAATGCTCTTAAGCCATAGATAATACAGTGAAGGCTAACTATTAGTCATGCATGAAATTGATTAAACAGTTCAACAAGTAATATTGGAATTTAAAAGAATAAAGACTCATTTTCTCAACAATAACGAATAACACAGAAACAAGGCAACTGATATGTAAAACAACCATCTTAGTAAGTGTCTAACAACTAATTCAATCAACGGTTATGCAACAGTAACTAGATTTAATCAAAGAGAATAGCCTTGATAACCTTTGTTGTCATGTCTTTATGAGCCTCTTTTATGAAAAACTATCATACATTTAATTTCTTAACAGCGACATCGAAGTAATGATTGTAACAGTGGCACAACAATAACACAACAGTAGCAAAGTTACTTAATGGCAATAAGCAAGAAATATTAAGGACAACAAATACCAACAGTTGGTATACGAAACAAAGAGAGCAAAAGAAAAGAGCATACTTTGGAAACACGAACTAACAACTAAATAGAAAACTATGATTTGCATGTGGCAATAACTCAAAATATTTGCAAGAGATCATCATGAAATAGAATGACGGCAGTGGCATACAACATAGTATTGGAGGTACACATATTCAAGGAATCATATTCACTGTATAGGATAAAAATTCACTCACTTTCCATTTCCTCTTTATAATCATTCATTGTCTATTATCAGCATAGAACGAGGATAAAACATAACTATCAGATGAATTAACATTCCTACAATATCACAGGAAACAAACGATCACAATAGAGCAGCACAAAAATTTCACAATCCTATCTACTCACGCACGCATTATTTTATTTTACAATCCATTTTACTCACAATCCTATCTCCTCACGCACGCATTATCTACTCACAATCCATTTTACAAAAATTTCACAAGCCCTTTCCCTTTTTATTTTATTTTATTTTATTTCTTTAGTTTAATTGAATCTTATTATCTTTAAATTAAATTTATTCTAAATTCAAGTATAAGATTCCCATTTAAATCTAATTTCGGTTATGATGATTCACTTTCCAAACTTAAATTTCGTCCAAATCGACTCGTCTAGACACGAATCGAAATATTTTATTTATTCCAACTTGACTACACTGCAAAGCTAGAAAAATAGAAACGGGGTGTTACAGGGTATCCTTTGAAGTAACCATTTTGACATCCTTAAAAATCTCTGCTCGCAGTCCTTGAACAAACCGCTTTACTTTCATTGCTTCATTGGAGACTATGCTAGAGGCGAATCGGGATAGTTGGTCAAACTTATGCACATATTCAATCACACTCCCAGTTTGTTTCAAAGCCATGAATTCCTCAAATTTCGAATCTTTCATGGTGTCTGCAAAATACCTCTCGTAGAATAATTCCTTAAACTTCTCCCATGTCATGGTGGCAACGGTATGCATCACTTTCATAGAATCCCACCAATAACGTGCTTCACATCTGAACATAGATGATGCACAAGACACTTTTTCTCCATCTGAAATCTTTGTGTGACCAAATATCTCCTCAATAGTCCTTATCCAATCTTCCGCAGCAGCCATATCTGCCAAATTCCATTCAAAAATTGGATTCGAAACCTTTGGTAGTCATGATCCATCAGTTGAGGCCTATTAGGAATTTAAGTTGGAGCTTGGACTTGAGTTTGAGCTAAGACTTGTCCTTGGGCTTGAGCCTGGGCTTGAGCTTGAGTTTGGGCTTGGGCTTGGGCTTGGGCTTGGACTTGGGCCTAAGTTTGGGCTTGAGCTTGAGCCGTAGTATTAACTGTTTGTGCTAATTGCTCGATTTTTCTAGACTGTCTCTCGATCATATCCATCATTCGATTGCGAATCGCATCGCGCCCAGCATTGTTTCCTCTACGATTTGCCATAGTCTACATCACAAAGATTTTATCCTTAAAATCTATTTTGGGAATATTTGAAAATTATTTAGATTTTTTTAACTAAAATTTTATAACAAAATTTTATGAAATAGGGATATATGAAATTATTTAGATTTTTAAACTAAAATTTTATGAAATAGGGATATATAAATCAGTATAAATAAATTCTTAAAATAAATACTTACTTGCTGATCGATGATCTTTCCTGATGTAGATGAGCATACAGATAGTCTACAGAATCTTATAAACCTAGAGCTCTGATACCAAATTGTAACGCCCCAACTTATATTATCCCCAATTTTGAAAAACCTAAAATTTTTCTCAAATCGATTTACAAAATTAGGTTTAATTTGGTCGTTATAAATCCTAATTTACAAAATTAGTTAATGAAATAGTTATTTATGGCGGAAGCATTTAATTAAACAACATAATAGTTTGAAGCCATTTATTAGAGTCAATCCTAATATTCAATTCCATAAAACATCTAATTAAAACTTTATTAAATCAAACGTAGTTCACTAAAAAAAAACAAATGCAAACTTATTCCAATAAAAATAAAGCATTAAATAAAGTTCTTCTCGAAATATTAAAATTTTAATAAAATTCATTCTGTTGACCCATCATTGACATATTCGATATTTCCCTCTGTATGCTCTTCTACTTCGGGAAAATCCTCGATCAGTCCAAGTTCCTCATCTGTTAAAAATTCACCTACATCACAAGACTAAAACGTGAGATAAACTCAGTAAGTGGAAACACGTGCATAAATATTTAATTTCATGCATTACCAAGTTTTTAAGTTTAAAAGTTACATATTGGTTGGAATTCATTTTCCAGCCCTACCAAGTTTCAAGCTTTCATTAGCTATCACAAGGTTTCATGCGTTCAGGCTTTCATTAGCCATCTCAAAATAACTACCAAGTTTCAAGCTTTCATTAGCTATCACAAGGTTTCATGCGTTCAGGCTTTCATTAGCCATCTCAGAGTTTCCGTCAATTCCATCATATTCACACGCATGCAGGATGACCTATAGTTTTTATCTTGAATATATCATATGTTAATATCTAATCGTGCGTGACAGAATAAAACTATATAACTTTAATAATGAAATAACAACTTTAATTGTGAAAATATTATATGCCTTGTGATGTAGGGCCTATGGCCAAAACTTTGTAAGTGTACCACTTACCTGGATTCCGAGCGAGTTAGGACGTTAGGATAATTTAGAGTCTTGAATGAACGTCGAAAATCGTCGAGAACCTTCCAAAATAATATATATATCAATTTCCCAAAATTAAGGATGTTAATCCTTGAAAGAGATTTGGGCAGAATATCATTACCGTCAATCTTTAAATGGGTCGAAGGTGGATTCGGGTCGGGTCGGTCGAACTAGATCGGTTCGGGTCGGCTCTACTGGATCAATTCAGTTCGGTTTGGATCTGCTGGATCGGTTCGGGTCGGGTCGGGTCTGCTGGATCTGTTCGGTTCGGGTCGGGTCGGATCTGTTCACTTAAGTTGAATCGGTTCTGACTTAACTCCTTTAAACACCCGATCTGCCTTCTCCTTCTTCTTCTTCTTCTTCTTTGAGCTTCAGTGGTCCACCGACAGAGTTCCTTCTCTATCTTGCGAGGAGAGCTCGTTGGTCGTCGTTCGGATGTCGTCGGTCGCCGCTGGAGGAAAAGACTTCACCGCGGAGGGGAGCTCGACTGGAGAGGGTTTGCTTCGGGAGGGATTCTTCGCTGCCAAAGGTAAGCTTCTCCTAGCTTTGAAGACTTCTTCGATTTGGTGTGTCTTCCTTCTTCGGTGAGACCCTCTATTTATAGGGGGTGTCGCCATTCATTCCATTCAAGGGATACCTTGAATCTGTCCTTCTAAAGGGTCCAGATTCAACAACGGGGAAGGGAAATATTGATTATTTCCTTGGAGTGTTCCAATCCGCGTAGTAGAATAGGAAACTAGCTCCATAAATTCTTCAATTTAGCTGGATTAGGGGGAATTTGAATTGGATTTTTTTTTCGAAATGTTTCCTAACAATTGCCAATCCCACGTATCACAAATGGAAACAAAGAAATTAGGGTTTTTGGAATTGGAAAAATGCTGTAAATTGGGGAAATTTTCCATTGATACGTTACAATTCCCTTGGGCTAAAACATCCTCAGACCTCTGATGAGACTCCCCTGGAGACTTCAGAAGTTTAGTACTGAGACATGCCTTGGAATTCATTTTCTGAGTTGGACTACAAGAACTAGACTTGGAACTGCCAATATAGCACAATATTCATAAAAAAAGATGTTCATAACAAAGAAATTTCTTTTCCAATGCAAGAGTTAATAGTAGTAACTGAGCCAGGAACAACTTCAAAACCACTACCATTGCACATAAATGTGCTCAAAACTGATTAACAACACCTTTTTCAATTTATAATTTATCGATTGTAAAGGGTTTTAAAACTACAAATACAGAAAAATTTGAGAAGTTTATTTATGTGTCTTGAATATGTTTCAAAAGAGTCCATTTTTTTCCTTAAGAAATGCTTAAATGTGACCAATATATCACAAATATGCAAAAAAGGGCATTATCCCGGACTTCATAACTGAAGTGGAGAAGTATTTGTCTTCAACTTCATTTTCAGGAACAGATTAATGGTAGTCCACAGAAACATGAATCATATCGCTATCATTAGTAACTATTAGGAAGGATAAGTCACAATCTATTTCAAAAAGATTCGATTTTATTTGATTAAGCTTTCAAGATAAAACCAACAAAAGCCAGAGGGTTGTTATGAAATGACATTTGCAGAATCTTAGGGTAAATTAACTAAATAAAGATAAATTGCACCACTCCAGATCTTGATCTTGTATTGGTGCCACTAGCGTAACTCTTCCTATCTTTTTTTTGAGCTCCAATAGTATCACTTTTGCAATTCAATTTCTATTTAATAACATTACTATTCGCTTTGCCCCATACAACAACATCATAGCATTGTTCAACTACAGACCAATTAGGATTTTCACGACTATCAATGAAATTAACTTGGAGTACATGCATTGTGCAGACCTTATATGCCCAAAGTTGGTATCCAATATAATTTTCTGAGTCCACGTTCTGATCTAAAAATTTTCCTAAAGATATTGTACAAGTATGATCGCCATTTCTCCAATATGGAGTAGAACGCCATCAAATATGATCTATGAATACCTAAAAATGATTTTTTCTTTTTGAATTCAACTGTAGCAGAAGTTTCCTTCTGTGGTTCTTCCATGAGCATTCACCAATATCTGCAAACATTGATTAAAAAAAAAGTGACTTAAATTTTATCTTGCACGAGATAAATGTACTCCGACTCCGACTCCTCATACTGAAATTGGAAAAAAGAAAAGGCATATAAAGGAAAAAATTTCCTAAGTATGGAAATAAACTAATTTGCGTTAGTCTTGCATACAATAGAAATTATTGATTTTAAATCACGAATGAGCATGAGTATGAGTTTATTAAAAAATAAAAAAAAAGCAGAAATTATTTAGCAACAAGAGGAATGAGCATGAGTTTATTATTAAATCACGAATTTCATTAAATTGAAGGAAGTAGTGACTTAGAGCAAAGCCAAGTTGTATTAAATACCCGCTGAAAGTTTAAACAGCTAAGATAGCTTCATTTACACTAGCTAGCAAGCATGTAACTGGCGACTTAGGGAATACAGAGATAAAAATTGCATACTGAATCAACAAGTAAATCCAAGACTCGTGCTCAGGAGTAGAATAAAATTGAAATAATAAAATTCTCAGTCAAGAATTTCGGAAATCGTCGATGAACTGAAAAATAAACAAGAATGTAAAAAACATGACGACGTAGTTACTTACCTAAAATCGCAGATGTGATCGACTGCGAGATAGGAACAGCCAGGATTTCAATGTCAGAAAGTTCCTAGCTCCATAAATCAATGAACTACTTGCACCTGGAGATTGACGAAACAAAACATGTGCCACAGTGTTAGAACTGAAGATCGAGAGAAAAAATCTCATAAAATTGTATTCATCGATCTTTACAGAGCAAGTCTCTTCTACTTTATTACAGAAAGAATTGAAAACAACTGTCATGAACACGTGCTGGACGCGTGCCAAGTCCTGCTTCATTTCTTCATCTCTTCGTATTTTGCATCTTTATATTCAGCACATTTTATCACACCTGTAATAGCCCCCCTCAAGATGGATTATGCAAATCAAGCATTTCCATCTTGCAAAGAAGCTCACGGAAAAGACTAGGATGAAGAGGCTTGATAAGAATATCAGCTAGCTGATGACGAGATGAAACATGCAGCGTCTTGATGAGATTTTGTTGGACTTGCTGACAAACCAAATGGCAATTAATCTCGATGTGCTTAGTTCGTTCATGAAAAACAGGGTTAGCGGCAATATGTAAGGCAAATTGGCTATCGCAAAATAAAAGCGTAGGAAAAGGAGATAAAACCCAAAAATCAGCAAGAAGAGCTTTCAGCCAAATGACTTCACATGTAGCCTGAGCCATAGCACGATACTCTGCTTCAGCTGAAGACTTAGAAACGGTGTGTTGTTTCTTGGACTTCTAAGAGATTAAGGAATTACCAAGAAAGACACAAAAATCCGTAATAGAACTTCGAGAATCGGGACAAGTATCCCAATCAGAATCAGTAAAAACTTTCAACTGAAGAGAAGAAGTAGCAGGATAGAATAAACCAAGTCCGAGAGAACCTTTGAGATATCTCAAAATACGATGAGCCGCTTGTAAATGAAATGACCTTGGATGAGCCAAAAATTGACTCAGTTTGTTGACAGCGAAACAAATGTCAGGACGTGTGATAGTTAAATACAAAAGTTTACCAATGAGGCGACGAAAAACAGTGGGATCATCCAAGAGGGAACCACTGTCAAGAGATAATTTCCAATTGGAGTCCATTGGAGTGGAAACAGGTTTGCTGCCAAGAAAACCGGAATCTGCTAAAAGTTGGAGAGCATAATGTCGTTGATTAAGAGAAATTCCTTTAGCAGTCCTTGCAATCTCAAGACCCAAAAAATAGTGGAGATTGCCCAGATCCTTTAAATTGAATCTGTGATGTAATATGTCTTTAAACAAGGCCATTTCATCGGCTGAATTTCCTGTCAATATGATGTCATCAACATAGACAAGAACAGCAAGAAAAGAACCATATTTGAATCGAGTAAACAATGAAGAATCCGACTCAGACTGCTTGAAACCATGAGATAATAATTCAGTTGAAAATTTGGTAAACCATTGCCTAGAAGCTTGCTTCAAACCATATCACGATTTGTGTAACTTGCAAACTAATGGTCCAGAATGATTGGATTGAGAAACAGAATTCGACACCCGATAACCAGGAGGCAGCTTCATAAATACTTCTTCGTTTAGATCCCCGTGAAGGAAAGCATTGTTAACATCAAGTTGATTCAATTGCCAGCCATGAATGGAAGCTAGAGCCAGCGGCAACTTCACAGTCACAAGTTTAGCAACAGGTGAAAAGGTATCAAAGTAATCTATACCTTCGGTTTGGGTAAACCCCTTGGCAACTAGACGAGCCTTGTAGCGTTCAATTGTGCCATCAGCATTAAACTTAATCTTGTAAATCCATATGCATCCAATGACAAGCTTGTTAGGTGGAAGAGAAACAACAGACCAAGTTGAATTACGCTCAAGAGCCAGCAATTCAGCATTCATAACGTCCTTCCATTCAGTTAATCTCTCGGCTTGTTTATAAGTTTTAGGTTCAGGGTGAGAAGAAATAGCAAGACTGAGGGCTTTGAAAGAGGGAGAGAAACGATGGTAAGACAAGAAGTTTGAGATAGGATATTTAGAGGAAGAAAGAGGAATAGTAGAATTAGTGTGAGCATTAGAGAGATAACAATGGTAGTCCTGCAAATAAGAGGGTGATTGAGTACGTCTGGAAGGCCTAGCAGGAATTGGAGGCAGAACAGAAGGAGAGACATTATAAGAAGAAGAAGGAGCTAAAATATCAAATTGTGTAGATGTAGGTAAAAGAGGAGAAGAAGATTCAGATTAAAGAGATGGAGATACGAGAGTGACAGAATCAGAATTAAAAAATGACTCTGTAGAAGTAGGAAAGATGGAGGAGACATTGTCGGAATAAAAAGTTTTGGATGCAAGAGGAAAAATAGATTCCTGAAAGGTGACATTTCTAGAAATGACGATAGTGTTGGACTCAATATTTTAAAACCTTTGTATCCAGTGGGATAGCCAATGAAAATGGAAGCACGGGCACGGGGAGAAAATTTGTCCCGACCATTGGTTAAGGTAGAGACAAAACAAAGGCAACCAAAAGCTCGAAGATGATCATAAGAGGGAAGTTTGTTTTAAAGCTTCTCAAAAGGAGATTTATTGGAAAGAATGGGAGAAGGCAATCTATTGATCAAATATACAGCAGTAAGGATACATTCTCCCCAATAAGGAAGGGGAAGATGAGATTGGAAAAGGAGAGCTCCAGCGACATATAAAATTTGCTGATGCTTCTGCTCGACAACCGAGTTTTGTTTAGGCGTCTCAACACAAGACTTGAGATGAAGGACACCTTTGTTTTTGAAAAAATCAGTAAAAGCAAATTCAGGAGCATTGTCAGAGCGAATGCTTTTAATAGACACATGAAACTGAGTCTCAATGAGCTAAAACAATTGAGGCAAAATCGTGCGAACCTCAGATTTAGACTTCATGAGAAAAACCCATGTAGCCCGTGAACAATCATCAACAATAGTGAGAAAAAACTTGAAACCATCATGAGTAGAAGTGGCAAATGGTCCCCATACATCACAATGAATAAGAGAAAACAAGGAATTCGACAGTTTGTTATGAGATATGTATGGAAGTTTTCTTTGCTTAGCCATAGGATATATCACACAGGCTTTATGAAAAGCATTTGAAGAAAAAGAAATTGACAATTTGTCTTTAATGGCATGAACAACATTATGAGACGGATGGCCAAGTCTATAATGCCATAAGGAAAAATCAGAACTACAAGAATTACAATGGAAAAATTCTGATTTAGTAGAAGTAAAATGGTCTGTAACAACATTTGTAGCAGAAGCAGACGAGGAAGCTGGAGAAGGGTGTTGATGCAGAACATAGAGATTGCCTTGCCTTTCACCCATCCCAATCCTCTGGTCCAAGATAAGGTCCTGGATATAACAGTTGGTACATTGAAAAATTATGGAACACATGAGAGAGGATGTTAAGGCACTACCAGACAACAAGTTAAATCGAAAATCTGGAACAAACAAAACATTGGAAAGACAGATCATGGAGGTGACATTGACAGAGCCAATGCATTTAATTTGAACTCTAGAATTGTTTGGTAAAGTAACATATTTATTTGTAACAGGATGGGAATGAGAGAAATATAACAGATTAGAGCAAACGTGATGTGTCGCTCTAGTGTCAATAATCCACTGATCTAAGGAATGAATAGCAGCATTTGAAAAAATAGAGTTTGAGCATAGAGACAGTGAAGTACCAGTGAAGTTGGAGGCAGAAGGGGAGGGAGAAAAACAATCCAAGTTATTACTGAAGGAAGCAGAATGTTGCTGAAGTTGAGAACTCAAGAGAGCAATCAATTGTTGGCACTGGTCTGGTGAGAATCCATTAGTAGCATTGGGATTGACAGATGGTATAGCACCTACTTTGTCTGTACTGGTTTGATTCACTGAAACTTTATTACCGGACTTGATTTTGTAACTAGGTGGGTACCCATGCAACTTATAACACTTTTCAATTGTATGCCCCAACAGTTTGCAATGTGTGCAAAATGGTCGATCTTTCTTTTGCTTAAAAGAAGAACCAAATTGAGTAGAACCACTGGAAACAGAATGAAATGCCATAGGATTAGTTTGTTCAGATGAAGAACGTGTCTCAATTACTGATCGCTGCCTTTCATCTTGAATAACCAAATAGAAAACTTTTCCAATATTAGGCAAGGGTTCCATCATTAGAATCTGGGCACGAATATTCAAGAATGAATCATATAAACCCATTAGGAATTGTATCACATATTCCTGCTGATGATAAGAAACTAGAGATTTCACACCTCCGCAGGAACAATTTGGAACAGGTCTGAAATCCTGCAATTCATCCCAGAGTATTTTGATTTTTGTATAATAAGAACTTACATCCATATTTCCTTGAGAAAAAGATGATAATGTCTTGCGTAATTGGTAAGTCCTTGGTCCATTACTTTGTTTGAATCTGTCGGATAAATCGCCCCAAACTGCTGAAGCAGAATCGAAGTAGATTAGGCTATCAGCTATATCTTTGTTGACAGAGTTCAGAATCCAAGATATAACCATGCTATTGCAACGTTTCCAATTGTTAAACTTAACATCGGAAGTCAGTGGCTAAGTAATCGACCCATCAACAAAGGCAAATTTGTTTTTCGCAACTAGAGCCATGGTCATAGCTCGTCGCCAGGTAAGGAAATTGGGACCGTGAAGAGGATGTGCGACGAGGATCAAACCTGGATGATCTGAGTTGTGTAAAAAATAAGGACTGCTAGAATCCTCCATAATTGACCTAGATGAAGGATCAGGAGCAGTTAGCAGATTGTCAGATGATGAACTCAAAGATGAAGAAAAAGGAACTGTAGGCGGTGAAACTACAGCGGGAGGAACGCCGACTGAAGACGGACCTGCAACTACATTCTTGAAAGAAGGCTTGTTCCGAGTCATCAGAGAAGAATTTTGCGGAAGGAGAAGCAAAAATGCTCTAATACCATGTTAGAACTAAAGATCGAGAGAAAAAATCCCATAAAATTGTATTCATCGATCTTTACAGAGCAAGTCTCTTTTACTTTATTACAGAAAGAATTGAAAACAACTATCATGAACACGTGCTGGACACGTGCCAAGTCCTGCTTCATTTCTTCAGCTCTTCGTATTTTGCATCTTTATATTCAGCACATTTTATCACCTGTAATACACAGCGTAGTTCTTCGCTCAAATGAGAGATAGAGTTTGGCAGTGCGGAGGCAGGGGAGCAGCGAAGAGATAGAGAGGCTTAGCTCAGAAGATCACCGTAAATGATTAGTAGGCGAGGTGGCAAAGGAGGAGTAAAGGGTCTCCTGAAACGGCACGTGTGTATATATATATATAGGAAAAATGACAAATCAACAATCATCTTTGCAATCAATGATAAGTCAACCACTAACATTTTTTTACTAAAAAATTAATTACTGATCTATAGAAAATATTCGCTGCTAACATCACTATCACATTTGTCGTTAAACACTTTAATATCGAGTCGCGGTTGATAGAAAAAATAATATTATAATAGTGAAGGCCTGCTGCGAATCATATATTAAACCGCAGCGGATCGACATTAAACCACATCGGTTTATTACTAGGCCGCTGTGGCTTAATACTGGTCCATTGCGGTTCATCGTGTCTCGTTCGCCTTATACAAATACAGAGTACACTTGTAATATCACTCAGTGCTCCCAGTACAATATTGTCCGCTTTTGGCTGAGCCCGCACAGTTTTGTTCTTAAGGTTAGCTCAAAATGCATTGTACTAGATAGAGAGGGAAACCCTACTTATAAACCATGCATTTTCTACTCTCCCAAGCGATGTGGGATTGTGCACCCCTACTGATATGGGCCAGACCTACACCTAGGCCTTTCTTAGCCTTCACAAGGCAGGCTGCCATAATACTCCTCGCGATTTTCTCAGAGATTTATCAGTGACTAGCGAACCCTAGAGATTTCTGATTGCCGCAGTGAACCACATTTTGGTGAAGTTAAAGCATTTGTTGAACACCAAATGGCGTATCGGGGTGTTGAGAAATCTATTATTAACTATCAAGTTGAAGTGGGGCCCATGTCCACATTTTTGGACAATGAGGTGCGTGTAATTGGAGACGAAACGACTATAATGTTAGACAAGGAGGACGAGGAGGAGCTCCTTTCTCGGCAACGCCAACCCAGAAGTGACAAAGACATGAATATGGCCGAGAGCAAGCCTGAACGCCCACCACAAGCAGAATGCACGTTTGTTGGTATAGGTCTTGGCAAAAAGTATAGTTCACTAAATAAAATTAGAGAAGAAATTGTCGATCATGCGTTGAAGAATGGGTACGAGATAAAATTCACCCACAATGATATTCATCGGTTGAGAGCTGCCTGCCATGAAGGATGCACGTGGTGGTTGCACGCCTAAAAAATGCAAGTGAAATGACGTTTCAAATAAAGTGCTACAATGATATTCACACTTTCTCGAGAAAGATGGAAAGCCGCCATGTCTCTGCCAAATGGGTGGCAGCGCATTACTTGGACAGATTTAAAAGTCAGGTCGACTGAAACCTTTCTTCCATAATTGAGACAGTCAGGAAGAACTTTAATGTCAACTTCACACCTAGCCTTGCTAGAAGGGCAAGAAATGCGGCCAAAAAATTAACGAAGGGGATGACAATGAGCAATACAAGCTCATATGTTCCTATGCCAAGGAGATTCGGAGGTCTAATCTTAGAAGTTTGGGGCATGTTGACCTATAGATGAGTGCATTTAAAAGGAAGGCTATATGCAAGATAGGTCCACTAAATTGTGCTAGACCGGTTATTTGTTTGGATGATTGCCACTTGAAAGGAGCGACTCTGGGCCACCTACTCACTAGGGGTGGAATCGGTTCAGTTCGGTTTTTGACCAAATTAGAACCAAATTGATTTGGTTGGGTTTTTGTTTTTAAAAACCAAAACTGAACCGAGGGCAAAACTGGACTGAAAACCAAACCTCGGTTTCAGTTCTCATTGGTTCAATTTTGGGTTCCGTTCGGTTTTTTTAATGTCTTTGATTTTTTTTTGTTCGGTTTTGTAATCATTTTGTAACGGTTTCTTAATTATGTTCTTTGTGTTTTCTCCCAGGACACTCAAAAGCAGCAAACACTCCTCCACTAAACAAGCATAAAAGTTACTCAAAAGCAAAAAAGGCACTCAAAAAGAGTAAACACTAAACAAGCACCAAAGAAGTCTTCTGCCCAAACAACCATAAAATGTTCATTTGAACAAGCAGCACACACATTAGCAAACCCACAAGATGTGTAAGAAAAGAACGCATCACAACCGACCCAACTGCAAGTGTTGTTTACACTATCGAAGTTCAAACACACAAAGCACATGCATGTGCTGCAGAATCCTTTGTTTGATGACCAAATCTTGCAATCGTAGTCATCGATAGGCACTACATTCCGACAATTTCTACATCTTAGAAGCAAGAAAATGTCTACTAGATCCGTGGGGGAGATGCTTTTTTTTTTTTGCTTATGAAGCTTCCTAGGCCCATCTTTATGGCTGCCAAGGTTTCCAGATGGTCACTCTGGCATTTTGAGAGAGTTCCCTTCTTAAGATCAGATCTTCGCCCAAGCTATCGTTGAGAGAGTTCCTACGCCCTTCATAAGTTCTCTCTGCCTTCGATTAGAGAGACTGAGAGAGAGGGCAGTGTCACTACAGTGATTTCGGGAGATAAAGAGTGATGCAGCTAAACCTATAGAGACAATGAGAAGAGAGAGAGAGAGAGAGAGAGAGAGAGTGATGAGTTTCAGCAACAGGGCAAGGTTTTTTTTAAACATACATCTCAGTTCGATTGCGAGTAAACCGGTTCTCACCACCCAAAACTGAGAACCTAACCGATATTTTCGATTCAGTTCGATTCGATTATAAACTTAAAATTTTTCCTTAATAAACCCGAACCGAATCGACCATAATTGTTCGGTTCAATTTGGTTACCCAATTCAAACCGGACCAATTCCCACCCCTACTGCTCACTGTTGTCACCATCGACGAGAACGATGGCATGTGTCCAATTGCTACTGTGAGACCCAGTTTTTCATAAGCTTTTAAAATATGTTAAATTTAAAACTTTTGTAAGACAATTACAATCCTTCATAATCAGAGTGCTAAAACCGAGCGTTAAAACCCTTTCGTTACATTCGTTACAAAAATCATTTATCAAAACATCACGGAAGTATAAATAATTTATTAAAAACATAGCAGAAGCGAAAACAAACTATTTAAGAAATGCTAAGTAAATCGTTATGTTTACAAACACTTTACTTGTCTTTAGCCTGACCAGCCACAAGCTCTGCTCGTTTAAGCCTTTCATCAATTGCTTTGTATTTTGTTCATCATTCTTCTCGTCATTCCCGTATACCTACACCATAAGTAAACTGGAAGCCCAAAGGCTCAGTAAGAAAAGGGAATATGCAATATGATCATGCCTCTCTTTAGTTCATTTGGAATTGGTCCGCCCCAAACTAATCTTTCATTACGTTTCATTCATTCATTACTCGTACATCGAGTTGGAAATTGAAGGAACACATACTAGATGGTATAGTCGACCGACTTCTAGCTCTAAGTGGACTAGATCCAAACTACCCATCCGCCCTTCAACCTCCCATTGCATCATTCATCATCGTTCATCTGCATTCATTCATTTCATTTTCCTCACTCATGCATATGTGAGTACCACCCCAAAGTGGCACTCCCTATTGGTTTCTATCATCATGATACATGTCCATACATTCTCAACCTAACGTGATGCAAGATGATTCATAACATAACATTAACAATAATTGAAGTGCGCATAGAAATAAAAGTAATTGAAAGCGAACTGAAATTGAAATCTGCGAGTACAATAAATAATAGTAATTGTAAGTAGATGAGCAGTAAAGAGACGATCAAGAAGCATGCGATGAATTACAATTAACTAAACAAGCTCGTTAAACTAAGCTAAACGAAACATGGAAACATGCTTTAAACAACAAATAACGGAAACATGCTTAGACAACGAATACTGGAAACATGCTTCTAAACTGGTTATTCTTATTCTAGTTGATTAAGCATGCTTTTATTCTAATGAGTTAATATCCTAATCAATTACATGCTCAAGTTAATTTCATGCTCAAGAAAGAATTACATTCGATAAACATGCTTGATTAGTCATGTTCGAGTCTAGTTAATTCACTTTAGTTACTTACATGCTCAAATTCATTATAATTAATTAGTTAATTAATATACTCATTAGTTAACCTAGTCAATTAACATGCTTACAAATTATAATTAACATGTTCATGGAATTCATTATAATTACTAGTTTAGGGTTCTAGACAATTAATCATTAAACATGCTCAGGGTTTAATTTATTAAACCTTCAAGAATTCTAGTTGATTAACTATTAACATGTTTGTTTAATTCTAGCAAATTGAATATGTTCAAGATAGTAAACGTGCTCAAGTTATAGTTATTATAGTGCGTTAAACATGCTATAATTAGGAGCGTAAGTATTTCTAGTTATCACTATCGATAACATGTTTAGGCTCAATTATTATCTTATCACTACAGTAGTTAAGGAAATGAAATAATAGGGCAAAATCATTATTAATGAAATTAACAGTTCATTCCTATGTATCACATCATCCATCGTTACTCATTCTTCATTTGCTATCTAAACATTCATGACATCGATTTCTACAAGGTAACACATTTACATTAAAGAAAATAAACTAACGATAAGGGAAATCACATACTAACAACCAGATACAAAGTTATTAACAAGAAAATCTACATAGCATCACAAATAAAGCATTTAAATCATCTAACCATTAAGGAAATATCACATAACTACAATAAGCTATAAAACACTAACGTAAAACTCACGCACTCTACTTGTGGTGTAGGGCCTCCACATGGCCACAACACACCCAATTCCTTACCTCAATTCTTTATCGCGTATTGCACTTCATCGCTATCCTCCTCTTTCCTTTTCCCAATACCTTCATAATTCCATAACATCATGTCATTACTAAACACAAATCATTAATCACATTTCTATAATTCATTATCTTCAGCACCATTGACATCATTAGTTCGAACCTAATCATCTAACGTTTTCCATCGACTTATTTTCAACAAAAGTCCCAATAGCAACTTAACTAACCCATTTATCAAGTAGCCTTAACTATTAGAAATAACAAAATTAATCTCTCACAACAATAATCCAACAGCAGAAAACATGTCCATCAACAGGGTATCAATCAATTATGCAAAACACTCAACTTAGATCTCACAATTCCAAAAATCAGCCCAATTGCATAATATATTCATGCTTTTACTCAATTCTAGCTTAAACCAACATACTCTCAGAGTGCTTATATTCATCAATTAACAGAGTGTAACCTGGAATACTCACAAAGGGCATAAACCCACAATTCGAACCTCCCAGAATAATAATCCAATCATAATATTTCACAACATCTAGGAACAGCACCACTACAGGATATTAAACCATTCATCAACAGAGTTTAACCTCCCACAATAAAAAGCAGTAACAACAGAGAGTAATATTCACCCAAGAAACATGCATTCTTAACACTTCAAACAGAAAACCATAGCTACGCCATCCATTGTCTGCATAAAAACCCAGAAAGTTTCAGAATGAAAGTGAATAACTTCACTTACCAGAGAACACCTGAGACCTGCTTCCAGCCTCCCTGCATATCGCTGCTTTTCTCCTCTCTCAGCCCACAACTTCCTCTCCAGAGAGCTCATCACTCTTTGTCTCCAATCTCTCCTAAACGCACGCTCCCCATCTTTGCCTCTTTACTTCCAAAGAGCATCACACTCACTTCTCTGTCTTTCTCTCTGTCTCATTTTCTCTCTCGGTCATTGCCCACCCGAGATCAATTATGTCCAAGCATCTCCCTTCTCAGCAATTTAACTTCACCAGAGAGGCATAACGTGCTGCTCCACGTCATGGCCACACCACACACATCCAAGCACGTTCTGCTGACGATTGTATTAGAGCAGAACCAGAGTTAGGCCAGTCCGGACAGAACCGCAAACCAAACCACAGCCGCTTTATCACAAGCCGTCATCCCCCCCCCCCCCCCCCCCGCATCTGGCGATTCCAAGTAGGAGAAATTCACGGCCACCCCGGAATTGCCGAGCAACAGAACGCAAAGGTGCCTCGACCACCCTCACACAAAGCTGGAAATCGCCGCAAACAGGAGCTCCAATTCACCCCACAAGATTCATCCAATTCCGTGCCCTAGCCGGCGACTCGCGACTCCATCTCCTTGCGTCGATACCGACAGCCCGATGAACAACCTATTCATTGATTCGCATCGCAAAGCCTAGCCTCGTGTCGCCGCTCTCAACCTCGCTCTCCACCGCTCGGTCTCCCTGCTCTCTCTCTTTTCATCCCTATCCCCTCTCTCTATTTTCCTTCGGGAAATGGCCAGGGGCCATTTTGTTCCAGCTACAAAATAGGCGTGAACCAGTTCAGCTGAACTGGTTCATGCATTCCCTTCACCTAATTTAATTCCTAATAATTTAACCTCTCACTTATCTTCACTTTAATCATTCATTTAAATTCTTAACTAAAATAATTCTAATTAATCCCACTTTTTTGTTAAAAACCAAGCCATTCATTATTTTCAAACCGAGCCGAACCAAAACCGGTTCAATCCATTATTTTCCCCTTAATTAATATTAATTATTATCCAATGAATTACCATAAATTTTAATCTTACGAATACGTCCTTGGTAATACCCCGATAATTATCCAATTAAAAAGTCTGTGTTATAGCTGTAGCAGTGGTTAAATCCGAAAATAGGGCTTTTTGGAGATGGTGTGAACGTGCACAACAAGCTGATATGTGTGGTCGGTAGGTAGGTGTGGTGGCACTCGCTAGTGGTAGGCAAGTCGGTGCGGCAGTGTGCGTACACTAGCCTGCTCTGCCAGCGCCGTCCAGCCGCCCCCCAGCATGCGCACCAACTGCGCTTGTTCACACGCACCTACCACGCCGACCATGCATGTTAACTCTTCTCTACTGCACACACCACCACCCAGCGTCGCCTCCCGTGTGCCACCTGTGGCATTCTTCACCTAATTTCGACTTTTCTCAATTCTTTTGTATATTTTAGGACATTTTATATTGTTTTGAGGTCCTCCCTATTATGGCCTATAAAAGCATGGGCAACCCTTCATTGTAAATCACAATACACAACTTACAACTTGAAATTTGAGAGCATTTTGCTTAGAGAGTGATTCTCTTCTTGAGTTCTCTGTGAAGGGCTTGATCTTCTTCAAGTGTTTGCTTTAAAAGATCGAACTTGATAGCTTTGGTTCAATCAACAAGTTTGGTTCGGGTTAAACTTCTTTCCTTGATAGTTTCGGTTCCTATCTCTTTATAAATAACGAATCGAGCTCCTAATCCTTCTAAATCTCCAAGGCATCCTATGATTATTCTGCATTGTTATCGGGTCTCGGATCGCTAATATTCGTGGTTTGCATCAACCTCGGTCATCAAAAAGTTGCATTTCTCTCTCTTAGCGTATAATTGATAGTTATATAAGATTTGTAGCACAATCTTTAAATGATCCATGTGTTCCTCGTGAGTCTTCAAACAGAGCCGAATATCATCGATAAAAACTACTACAAATTGATCAAGATGGGGTTGGAAGATTTGATTCATCAAATTAATATGTTGCAAACCCAACCTAATATTCATTCGGAATACCAATTGCAGTCAAACTGTTATGCATTACCCTTAACAAGTTCTTTGCACCTTGAGGGTCAGCTCTGCCAAACAAACACCAGTGGGTTCATACGTCCAAGCTGCATAAATAAATTCCTATAGTAGGTCTCTAAATCTTGACTGTCGCTATTTCTAGATAGGTTGGAGCACATTTCTTAAAGCAACGATGGGATTAGCAAGCTGCGACTCAGTAGTCTATATAGTAGGTGCAGCAGGTGCACGACTTCTTGGAACTCTTCTCAGAGGCATTTTCTAAAATCTAAAAAATTAATAATCGAATCAGAACACATCGTTAAACACATTAATAGTAAGTCACTTGTACACTACTACACTATTTATCTTATTGATGTCCCTTTTCAAGGTGATAACTAAGCTTTGGTACTAAAATTTTTGACACGACCTGAAGAAAACCCGAGACAAAATGGGGAACAACCCGGCCTGAAAATGAAACAAGTCGCCCAACTTTTTTTATAACTTAGTTATATTAAAGAGCAGCAGAAAAACTCAAATTACATAAAATAGCTAAGCCCCAACCAAAATGGCTAAACCAACAGTCCAATAGCAACATTAAAGATAAGAGTCCATAAAAGAAAATTATGTCAATCCTTAATCTTACAACAAAGTCTCTCGAAAAATAGTAGTAACTAAAAAGGAAAATAGATCGCCGAGATCAGTTCTTCTTTGACAACTGGAGATTTTTCAAACTAAATACTAAAATGAGGGAAAATCATATAGGGTGAGTCAATTAACTCAGTAGGGATAAATTTTATATTCAACTATATAATTAAAAGAATATATGAGCATGCCAAGTCAAAATAAGTTATACAATATCGAACAAAACATAGTAGGGTACGTTTTCAAAAGAACCAACTACAGAGTGGTACATAACATAAAATAATCCACTACTATAAATTTCAATGAAAATAGATCCACTAAAAAACTTCAAGCAAACCATGTCATCAGCAGTAACAATGAAGGTGATATTTGGCATCGCAACGGTCACAAACGACCCTAATTTGGTTTAGGGTTTTGCACCTAAGGACACAACACATACAACTATCTTACTACTTTAGTTAACAATAACAAATAAATATATTTTCCAACGATCGAATGTGCATAAGGGAAAACATAACCCTCACATAGGTCAACCAAATTTAATTCGCAAGATCAAGCTGATCAATGACATTAAATACGCATGCTCAATTTTAAATATGTCCATTCAAAATCTAATAGATAATATGAAAAACAAATGAGTCATCAAATTGGTCACGTACTTTTATATGAGAACGTGTCTAAAAATAAATTTTAAAAAATAATACAATGTTGGACATCAAATAATGTAACACCCCTCTTTTTAAAAGCATTTTATTTACTTTCATTTTTAGCCATAATTAAAAAAAATTTATTTAATTGAAAACGTGCAATTTAAAACTTTATTAGAGCATTTAAGCGAAAAAACATATTTTTAATAAAAGTTCATTTAAAACATTTAGAGTCATTCAGCAGTTCATTATTTTACAAATTATCACCGAAATAAAAACCAATTATTAAAACAACCAATTTATTTTTCTTGAGTCATAACCCTTCAGGTCGAGTCTTGTTGATAACCCAAAACCTCCTCTGGTAATGCCTCCTCTTCCACCTGAATGCCATTTGCATCATGGGTAATGCAGTGAGCCTAACGCTCAGTAAGAAATAGAATAAAAATGCTTATGCTTATACAGTCATTTTCTAGAAAAAACTTATCTTTTCTTCCTTTTTATTTCATCATTTCCTTTACATTGACATTTCCTTTATCTTTACATTTCCTTTACATTTGTTGGTAAGTGTGGACTAATCGATTCCATCCCTACATTGGTGGAGGATTCCATCAGGGGTGTTCCCACCTACGATCGTAATCAATCTATGTCTGAATTTTGAGAACTAAGAGCAGAGATACATCTGTTGGTCGGTGGGGACTAATTGACTCCATCTCTACATGAATGGAGGTTTCCATCAAGGGTGTTCCCACCTATGACTGTCACCCTCTCCTGAACCCTCATAAGCCCATTTTTCCTTTATTCGTTCATTTCACTTATCATGTCATGCATATGTCACATTTTCATAAGCCCTATAATGATGCATGAATGACAGTTCATATCTATTTCATAACAATCCTTGAAATATATAATTTAAAATAACTACTTCATAATAGTCCTCCAAGTATGATTAATTATCTCATAACAATCCTCGACGTACATGATTAACTATCGCATAGCAATCCTCGAAGCATACAATTCATAACAACTATTTAATAACAAACCTCAAAGTATACAGTGCAAGATAACAAAATTAGTCTCGTGATGCATGGCCTTCACTGGCCACCACATCCTATTTCTTACCTTTGAAGAATTTTCCTTTGTTCCTTCGCATCTAACTCTTTATCTTTTTTCCCCATTAATACCTTCAAAATAATTATAATTTTATTTATTAGTTATAATCCTAACTTTGTTACCATTATTTATTCGTTAATCATGGATAGAACCGATCAGAAATATTCTCAGGAAAGAATGCCTTTAGCAATCTCCTTAGACAAAATATCCTTTCCAAGGAAATTCCCTGGAAAGACTGAAAGGGTCACAACGATCCGCTTAAATACCAGTCTCATAGATATAACTTACTTACACAATACAATTACACAACTAATAATATTTCTAAAATAATAGCATAATATTCATCGATTAATATTCATCAACTATGTCTATAAATAAATTTGAGGACAGAAATGTGTTGGGAGTAATGTGCCCAACAAGTAAATGTAATAGAACAATTTTGTAATATATGAATAAATTTATATTGATTGATATTATGTTAATATTTTAGATTATGTTTGATAAAATTCATAGAAACTCCTTGATTATTTATGTTAACTTTATGTTTACATATATATTGTATATATGTGAGATAAAATATAAAGAGTAATAACCAAAATATATCCATGACTTATATTTCAAGTATGGAATCTTCAAATAGTTCATAGTAATAAACATAGTTTATCTCATTAAGAATATATAGTCATATCTCGACTATATATGTAGTGACATAAGATAAATATGTTTTATATAATATCATTATATAGGACTGGACCAGATAACATTATATTGTTCTGATAATTTTTGTTAAATATAGAACAATTAATTTTATCATAATGATGGTCATATATGCATAATCTTAATTTGTTGTATTTAACAAACTCCTATTTTATTTTAATTTATTCTTTAATTTCTCGGTAAAATTTTGTACGAGTTACGATTCGTATACCTTGCATATTGGGCGTGAGTTAAAATAGTTAATAATGTTAATATCGATACAATAAAATCCATTTTTATAGATTCCCTTGTTTGTTAGTTCAATGATCGAATAATTAGCGCGCAATTCATAATCGTTATGAAATAATTATTCAATCAAGAACGAATGGTATTCAAGGATAATGACGCAATATGAGAGATTAACAAATTATAAACCTAACTCTATTGCGAATCTAAATGGAGGGTTAATACATATGTAATGACTATATCAATAGACATTATTTTAAGTAAATATACTCTAAGTTTTGAGAGTTCAACTCCAAGTATTTAGTGAAATTACTTTAAAGTTAATAATTATGTTAATTAATATAAAGAGTTTATACTAATTAACGAAATATTATTGGAGCTTAAAACTATAGGTCCATCGGTCCCTTCATCACCTTATATCATTATTCGAATAATAGAAAAAATGAACAAAGAAGATTAAATAATTAATTATAAATTAATTATTTAATACACTCAATAATAAGTTTATTATTTTTCATTAGATGAAATAATTGAATTATTGATTTTCAATTAATTAAGATGAAATGACAAAAGTTGTATTTGTTAATATGTTTGTTATATTTCATTAAATGAAAGAATTGAATTATTGATTATTCAATTAATTAACAAATATAAAGTAATTTTTTAAAATAGATTTTGTCAAATTTGAGTTAATGTCAAATTTGAGTTAATGTCATAGTGCCAAGTGTTGAGCTATGGTGACAAGATCTTTTGATTTCCATAACATTTTTTTTTTTATAAATGTATGAAATCAAATGTAACTTAAATGACTAATTTGTAGTTTTTTTCTCTAAATGTCATAATGGCCATTATAGAGATATACCACTATAAATAGAGGTCCAACCTCATTAGGGTAAATTGTTGAAATCTTTGATATTAAGGAATTCATTTTTAGAGCAAATTTGTAAGTCTTCTGTGTTGGATTTAGAGAAGCATTTTCTAAATCTAAATAGATCGTCTCATGTGTTGAGAATAAAATCTATCATAAATTGAGTATGATTTTACTACGTTATCACGCCCACACGTGCTTATTCGAGGTGAGGAGGATTGACGCAGAAGATCAAATGTTGATTTTGTACCCGTGTGAAGTAAGCTACAAATAGACAATTTCTTAATCATTTAAATTAGATCTAAATAAATATTTTTAAATACATATTTTTATTAATATATTATAACAACTATCTGTTTTATGGTCATGTTAAAATTGTTTTTCATAATACATAAGTTATGCATGTTACCGTTCTTATGAACCTTGATAATTCCGCCGTGTGAGAGAACCTGAAAACCAACAAAACGTTACCGATAAAATGCAAGAGGCATCCCTATAATTTTTCTCCCATCGAAGATTTTGCCTATTTCCTCACTCTTTTCCTCAATTTCCTTCTCACTAATCTTCTCCACAATTTCTTCCTCACTTCTCTTCACTCTTCTTTCCCTCACAAATTCCCTTCATTTCCTTCTCCCTTTCTTTCTCTCCTTCCTCCTCCCCTTTCTCTCCTCTCTTTGCAATGGTTTTTCTTCAGCAAGGAGTGCCTCCATTTATAGGCATCCTTCATCCATCTAAAGCTGCCACGCAATGGAGAAATGAGGCAGAATTAGGCGCAGTATTTTGAACGGCAAAAATCTGTCGACATTCATTGAGTTCGGTCGACAGCCATGTGACTGGACCGTGTATATTGACTGGACTAACGTGATTTTCATGCAACCATACCAACGTAACTCGGCGTTGCTTCTTCCTTTTTTAAAACGCCGCCGTTTCCAAAATTATTTCATATTCTATTTTAATTTCCATTTACCACATATCTTCCAATTAATTTCCAAATAAATTCATAACAATAATTTTCATAAATTTTCAATATTCTTTTATCCAAATTTACACTTAATAAATTTTTTGATTATTTTTACTTAATTCCACTACGGGAAATCGGGGTGTCACATTCCATGAGAAAAATTATTCCAAAATCTCCAAAAATTCATAAATAATATATATTTGCGCTCGATAAAATTCTGGGGTATCACAAATAAATTCCTACATCAATTGGCCTACCAATAGTCAAGTAAAGCTTAATCAATTAAGAACTCAGTTGATCCAAATCTCTCTCTAATCTGTTGAGCCTATCAAAGTATGAGTATACAAATCAATACCCTTTCCTAAACCTTTAAAAAAAAATTTGTTAGAACCCTTAACTAGGATAGGAACCAACTCAAGGAACTTACAAAATGATTCCCTAAAAAATCCCAGTTTAAAAATCTGGTATGGACAATTTTTATAAACATTTCATCTATTTTGCCATAACCGGTAGAATGCAAACTAGGGTCTGATGACTGCTCTTCAAACAGTGTCCCCCTGTCCATTTTCTTGGACACATACATTTCTGCAAAAATCCTTCACTTCCACGAACTCCTATTTCAATCGTAACTCCACGGTAACCTTGACTTCCGTGGATGCACATGTCCACAAAAATCTTTCACTTCTGCAGACACATGTTGTAACACCCCCGACTTTTTATTGAAATTTAATAAATATAATTGGAGTATAAATTGAGAATTTTGGATTAAATTGGATAATTATCGGGGTGTTACCAACGACACAATCGTTAGGTTATAATTTAAGAGAATTTATTGGGGAATTAATCGATGGAAATCAATTTAGAAAATGGAAACGAGAAATTTAAATTAGACCTCTCATAATTTTTAAACAATATTTGGAATAAGTCGAAAGTAAGAAATTGGGTCGGTTAATATTCAATACGAATATTTAACACTTAAATATATTTTAATATAAATTAATTAGGATTAAAAAGAGGAAAATTAAAAGCGAAATTTAAGTGAAAAAAAAGAGGGAGAGTTAAACCGGTCCACTGCTGAACTGGTTCACTGTTGTGTGATGGTCCGGTTCAAGGATCAGTTAAGTGTAGAGCTGGCTAATGAGCCGAGCCGAGCCGGCCGAGCCTGAAAAAGTCTGGCTCGTCGAGCCTGCCGAGCTTAACGAGCTGAGCCTAACGAGCCTGCCGAGCCTAACGAGCCGAGCTTAACGAGCCGAGCCTAACGAGCCGAGCCTAACGAGCCTGCCGAGCCTAACGAGCCAAGCCTTAACGAGCCGACCGAGCCTAACGAGCCTTAACGAGCCGAGCGAGCCTAACGAGTCTTAACGAGCCGAGCCTAACGAGCCAAATATACATAAATAATAATATCTTATATAATGTTTCGTAATTGATAAATACTATTGTTGCATACTATTGCATACTATTGTTTCGTAATTGGTGTGCGGCATCATTTATTATTATAATAATTTATTATAATGTAAAAATACTATAATTAATAATTTAATTGAATAAATATTTTTATTGAATTGAATAAATATTTTTATTACAATCTCAAAATGAAAATGAAAATTACAATTTCAAATATAAATTACAATTTCAAATCACAACTTACAAGATAAAGAAAATATATGAAAATGAAAATTACAATTTCAAATTTAAATAAAAATTTAGTCTTCGACATCCAAATTTTTGAATTCTTCAACTATGTCATCTTCTCGTTGTTGATCTCTCGTCACAGCGTCGTTCCAATCCTTCATGCAAATGAGTGCCTCAACGATTTCTGGTGCAAGTCTTCCTCGTTTATCATCGTACACACGTCCACCTGCACTAAAAGCAGACTCCGATGCTACTGTAGAGACCGGAGGTGTTAGTAGATCACGTGCCATTCTAGAAAGAATAGGAAATGAAATAGAGTTGACTTTCCACCAAGCCAAAATATCAAAATCCTCGGGGCAAGAAATGTTATGGTAGGTGTTAAGATAAATATCGAGTTCATTTCTTTGTGAATTATAAGAATGAACATTGCTATCTATTTGCTTAAATATATCATACATAAAATCTTGTGGATCTCCACCACAAGCACCACTACTAGAACTAGCATGCATATCATATGAAGGAATTGAACGATTATTAGAATATTTAATTTCATAAGAAGAAAATAAATTATCAATTTCATTTCTTAATTGAGCACCATTAATTGAAGAAGAAATACCTAAATTAGAAGAAATTCTATCAAGCATTATACGCACTCCATCTAATTTAAATCTAGGATGCATTATGCATGCAAAACAAAAAATATGAGGTATGTTAAGCCAATATTTTTTAAATTTTTTTTCCATTTTTTCAATTAATGCACAAAATTCGTTTCTTTGTTTAAATATTTGAAAAGTACCCGTTAATTTTATAAAAATTGGGAGAACAAGATGAGTAGTGGGATAATAAATTCCCGAACATTTATTTGTAGCTTCATAAAATGGTTTTAAAAAATCAAGAAATAAATTAGCAATATCGCAACTATTATGATCAAGAGTAATACATTTTGTTTTTTCACTAATATAAGCACAAATAACTAACCAATATGGCTTAGCATTTTCTAACATTAAATAAGTCGAATTCCACCTTGTATCTACATCGGTTTTTAATTTTCTTGGTTTAAGTTGAGCAATTTTACAATATTCTTTATATTCTTGTTGTCGCGTATTAGATGAAGTAATAAAAGAAATTGCAGATCGAATAGATTCAATATGTAGCGAAATATGTGACATGCCATCTCGAACAACTAAATTTAAAATATGACAAACACATCTCATATGAAAAAGAGTATTATGAGCCGTATCTAATTGAAATAACCTTTTAAATTCAAAAATTGCAACATCGTTAGCAGCAGCATTATCTAGCGTAATACTAAAAATTCTATCTCTAATAGCATATTCTTGCAAAATTCCAACAATATATCTATAAATGGTAACGCCACTATGTGGATATTCACAACTACGAAATCCTAATATTCTTTTATTTAATTGCCAAGAGTCATCAATAAAATGAGAAGTTACGACAATATATCCTAAAGCATTAGGTGCACTCCATAAATCAGAAGTAATACAAATAGACATAGACGGAGCATTTGAAAAAAAACTCAATTAATTCATTTTTCATATGATTATACATTTTAATAATATCACTTCGCGTCGTACTTCTAGGGACTCGTCTAAAACTAGGATTAATATACTCTTTCATAAAATTTTCAAATAACTCGCTATCAAACATAGATAAAGGTGCTTCAGATTGTGATATATATTTTGCTACTCCTTCTCTCATTTTATTATGTGAATACATAAAATTGCCACTACCACTAGCATTTATGAGTGTTTGTGTAGGGTCTTTCACTTGCTTGTTAGCGTGACATTTTTCATAATGCCTACCAAGTGTGCTAGTAGAACTACCGGATACGTATGCATAATGTTTAATACAATATTTACATTGTGCTCTACTTTCTATTTTTCCACCAATTTTAATATCTTTTATTTCAAAATTATTCCATACCTCCGATGTTTTACTTCTTTTTTTTCTAGGTGACGATGTGGATGCATGTGCCGATGATTGATCAATTGCAATTATGAGATTATCTTCCCTAATTTCTTCAATATCATCGTTAGTGTCATTAAAAGTGTCAATCAAAAAATCACGAGGATCCATAATTAAAAAAATTGACTATTACGAAACAATTAATAAATAAAATGATACCGCACACCAATTACGCAACAATAGTATGCAATTGTTGTGAATTGTGATCACCTCCTCCCCGAATACGAGTCCTACAAAAATTGTAAAAAAAAAAATTAGTTGTTTTGTAATACACATTAAATTAAAAAAATTAAAATTATAAAAATAAAATATACCTTTGAAATTGGGAGAATGATGGAGAGATTAAGCAATTGAGAAGGAGATATTGAGAGAAAAAGAGAAAAATTTGTGAAAAGATTGAGAGAATGTGAGAAAGTTGGGATGAAAAATTTTAGAGATAATGAGGAGTATATATAGAAAAAAATTTTCCAACCGTTGGAAAATTTTCCAACCGTTGGCATTTGGCAGCCAAGTTGGCTGAGCCCTCAGGGAGGGAGCTCGCCTCCAGTGAGCTCCAGGCAACGGTCTAGAGACCGTTGCCATCGCCCCTCGCCAACGGTCTTCAGACCGTTGCAAGAAACGGTCTGAAGACCGTTGCTTCTCTGTGAGAAGTTCTCACAGAGAAGCAACGTTGCTTCTCTGTGAGAAATCTCACAGAAAAGCGGCGAAGGCTTCTCTGCGTCGGGACAGAGTCGCGACGTCGGGAGTTCACGACGTCGAGAGTTCGCGACGTCGGGACAGAGTCGGCGAGCTCTGTCTTGCCGGCGATCGCCATTGACGTAGTCCTCATCGTCGCGACTCTGTCCTCATCGTCGCGAGCCCAGTCCTTCACGCGAGCTCTGTCCCCGTCGTCGCGAGCTCTGTCCCCGTCATCGCGAGCTCCGTCCCCTTCGTCGCGACTCGTCAGCTCAGGCCAGAGGTGTCCCCGTCGTCGTGGTGACTCGTGAGCTCGAGCTCACTGAAGATGTAGCGGGCTGGCTCGCCTGCTGGCTAGCCGGGCCAGCCCCCCAGGCTCGCGAGCCAGCCCGCCGGGCTCGCGAGCCAGCCCGCCAGGCAGGCTCGCGAGCCAGGCTCGCCGAGCTCGCGAGCCCGGGTGCTCGGGCTCGGCTCGGCCCGTCTACCGGGCCCGAGCTGAGCCCGCTCGGTACTATAGCGATCCGAGCCGAGCTCGGATCGCTACAGTACCGAGCCGAGTGGGCGGGCTGGAGAGCCAGCCCGCCCATTAGACACCTCTAGTTAAGTGGAGGAGAGATTTCACTGTGCCTTCGGCCATTTCGCGATTCCAGTAGCTAAAAAGAAGAAAAAGGAGAGAGAGGGAGAGGGCCAAAGAAACAGAGAGATAGCCAAGAGAGGGAGAGCGATCAAGGGAGAGGCGATGGAGACGACGAAGAGCTCGATGCTGGCAGCAGCTTCGTGATGCGTGAACCGTCGCAAGGTGAGCTGGCGGACACTGTCAATCGTTGGAGACGATGGAACCGTGATGGTGGAGCTTCAACCGAGAGCTTCTGAGAGGCAGGGTTGATCTGTGGGTTTTTCTGATTTCGTATAGGGTTTCTGGCGATTCCAGAGCCCTGTCTGAATGCCTTTCCGAACTGGAAAACTGCGTTCTTCCACCTCCGACTGAGTGTGTAGCGCTAGGCTTGCTTCGAATTAATTCTGTGTTTGGGATTTTGATGGACGACAGTGGCTTCGCGATGGATCAACGACGACAGGGGACGATGGTTGTGGTTGGGCAGCGAGTTCAAGTCGGGTGCCAGCGACCGGATGATTCGACCTGGGTATGTTTGATTCGGTTTGTTAACTCGGGTTGGCTGTTCTCGGATTCCTCAGGTAACCTAACATTTCTCTATGGATTTAAGGTACTCAATTCTTCCTTGGATATTAAAGATTTTAGGCAGATTTTATAAAGTATATGATGGAATAATTTGAGTGAGCTCTTCCTGGATTCAGAAATTAGGAATTTGTACGAAGTTTGCTGTCTCCATGAGTTGATAATCTGTGTATTTTGGGAGTTTGGAAGATGGTTAGGAGACAATTGGCAATGAGGAATTTTGTATTCGAAAATTGAGTTACAGATTGTTTTCTTTTGACTATGTTGAGATATTGAATGATTTAATTTGATGTGAAGAAGCTGCTTCTGGATTTGTTGGCTGTGTTTTTCCGAGGTTTACACATCAATTGTGGGTTGAATTAACCCTCTAAAGTGTTGTTGGTCCTGTTTGTTGGTTAGTGCATGTGAAAGATATAGAATTTAATTGAGATAATTCTTGTTGGTAGATAAATTTGGTTTCCTGCCTTGATTCGATATTATTATTAGGACATTGAGTTATAAGTCTGTAGTTGGTGGATGAAATTACTTTGATAGTTGTCCGGTGTTGTACGTAGTTTTTAGATGCTATCGTTCGGAGTTAATTAATTAAGCTGAGTTATACTAATTTTGAAGGTACTAAAAGAAGAGACGGACAACGATTAAGTGCGAATGCGCGACGAAATTTGAGGTAAGGAATTGGGTATGTCGTGGCCTTGTGGAGGCCCTACACCACAAGTATGTATGCGTGAGTAGTGTCGGTTGCCCTTGAATGATTTACTGTCAGTGAACTTCCTTTGTTAATAGTGTTAGTTGATTTTCCCTTTTACTAGTGCTTTACGTGAATGATGTTTCCTTTATTGTTAATTTGATTAGTAATGCTTCACTTTAATAGTTGTGACAAATATCTAACGTTAGAATGAGATAAGGGTAGAATGATAAGTGTAGTAGAATGATGAGTATGTGAATGATGAGGAGCATGAATGAATCATATGAAATCAAGAGTTCCTTTAATTGTTATGTTCCTTACGTTTATTTACTGTCCAGTTTAAATCCTTTCCCTTGCATAAATTATAAATTATTATCCCTTCATCAATGTATATATTGATCTTGCCATTTCTAGCATGTTTAATTAAATTGTAATTACGAGCATGTTAAATTAACTAGCATGTTAACTTAATTAGACATTATGCATGTTTAATTGGCAATCAACTAGAATCCTTAGCACCTTTATTAATTAAGTTTCATCATGCTTAAGTAACTAGTTAATTGTAATTAAGTATGTTTAGTTGATTTGTAGCATGTTGATTAACTAGAATATTAAATGAATCTTTTCTTGAGCATGTAATATCTTGTGCATGTAATTAACTAGGGAATTAAATAAACTTAAGAACTAGATTAATTATCTTATCTTCTTGAGCATGCAAATTAATTAAGATAACTAACTAAATGATAATTCTATTTGAGCATATAAAACTAGCATGTTAATTAATAGCATGTTTTGACTCTTGTTTCCATTATGGTTATATTCTGTGCGTTCACGCATGCTATATAATTCGTTGTATATAGTTCAAATACTTGATTTTTGTTATGTTTTCATGATTCTTTATTTACTTCTTTTAATGATTCGTTGCTTTCAATTCTAGCTTATTATATGCGCTTTCAATTTCAGTTCGTTTTCAATTACTTCTATTTCTATGTGCACTTCAATTATTGTTAATGTACGTTATAACGCATCATGCATCATGATAAGTTGAGAATGTATGGTTATACATCATGTAATAGAAAAAGTAGGGAGTGTCATTATAGGGTGGTACTCACATGCATGAGTGAGGAAAAATGTTAAATGAAATGAACGAATGATAATGATGATGGGGGGTTGTTGGGCGGATGGGTAGCCCGGATCTAGCCTACATAAGGTTAGAGATTGGTCAACTATTCCATCTAGTACGTGTTCCTTCAACTTCCAGCTCGATGTACGAGTTATGAATGAACGAATGAATGAACGTAATGCAAGTTTGGTTTGGGGAGGACCCAATCCAAGTAAACTAAAGAGAGACATGTCATATGCATTTTTCCTTTCCTTACTAAGTCTTTTTAGACTTATAGTTACTTGTGGTGTAGGTATACGTGAATGACGAGAAGAATGATCAACAAAACACAAAGCAGTTGATGAAGGATTTGCACGTGAAGGAGCTTGTGATTGACCAGGCTAAGTGAGTAAGAAATAAAACACTTTTGTAATTAAATTATATTTAATTTTGTAGCAGTAAAGCAAAACAAAATATTCTCTTTGTAAACGATTTACGCTTTCGCTATGTTTTAACGAAGAAAATGGTTTCTAACGGCCCGGCTTGCACTCTAATTATGAAGAATTTTAATTATCTTACAAAAGTTTTAAATTTTGTGTATTTTTTTTAATGTATGAAAAATCTGGGTCGTTACACATGCCTCCCACATGCTTCTACAGAAATCCCTCGCTTTCGCAAATGCACACGTTTATGTGGAATCCCTCACTTCTTGCGGACATGTGTCTTTTGCATGCTTCTGCAGAAACCCTTGATCAGTGGATACATATGTTTCTGTGCCAACCTTCACTCCCATGGACATGTGCCACCCAAGTGCCTCCATAGAAACCCTCGGTTCCACGAATGCATGCGTTTCATGGTATCCTTCGCTTCCGTGAACATGAACATTTTTACAAAAGCCTTTACGCCCACGGATACAACCTACAATGCAGAACTGTCCCAGAACCCAAAAAACTCGAACATTAACAACACCAAATAATTCTAGAGTTCATTTATATTAATCCCATGCATAAATTTCAATATTTAAACTCTAAATTTACTTTCAAACTTCTCAACAAAAACTCCAAACTGCTAATAAACTGTTATCAAAACACCAACCAACAAAGGTTGAAACATCAGAATTTACCTTTCTAGAAACATCCAAATACTCAAGCTTTAGAACTTCAAATTTTCTACGCCTTAATCCAATTAGTAGAACATCAACCGAATCAATTCCATTTATCAAAATTTTTATTCAAAGATGATCTACTTTGATAACATGAAGGATTACCATATGTTTTGTAATATCCCAGATTTTCAAAGTACTAAGCTTAAGGACTAAATGGTGATTATTGAGAATTTTGGGAGTATTAGGAATTGACTTGGATGATTAAGGTGTTGGTCAAGAGAAATGTATTTGGAAAATAGTGAATTATAGTACCCGAGTTGTTGAGGATAATAAGGTTGTTAATATCTAAGGGTATATTGGATTTAGTTTAGTTTAGTTTTGAAATAGATCTTGTTTATGTGATAGAAGAATAAATTGGAGAGAATTGTTAGTTATATACCCTAATTATAGAAAAATAAGTTGAGTTTGGTGATAATTATATGAAGAAATGAAGTTAGTGGTGGCATTCGATCCTAAGGAGAAGGAATGGCCGATCATTAAAGACGTGAATTATTGCAGTGGAAAAGGAAAATCGAAACGATCAATTGTCCAAAGGGGGTTGATCTGTCGACTCCATGGAGAAAGTATTCTAGAGAGTTGCCAGATAGGTACCAGTCAATCGTCCAAAGAGGTATGATCGACAAGTAATTCTCACAATAGTGAGAATATGGATTTACGATCGATCACCTGAAGGGGGTTGACTACCGGAACCAGGCAGTTTAGAGAAAATTTTAATTTTTGGTCTATCATGTAAAGAAGACAATTGACCAACATTAAAGAAAACTTATAATCTGGAAGTTTTCTTGGTCAATCATGTGAAGAGATCAATCGACCGGCAAACTGAAAAGTCACAAGAAATCATTAACCGTCACTTGGAAAAATATGAGATGGACGTTTAACGCTTCATGGAATGCTCAAGAGTCTCTCCTTTGGCCTTTCATCTTCATTTGGACACTGAAGGGGTGTCAGTGGTGCTCTATAAATAGAAGACGTATGTGTGAAATTGGGAGTTTTACAGAAATTATCCAAGAGAGAAACTGTGAGAAAGGCAGGTTGCTACTATGATTTTGAGAGAGAGAGAAGGGAGAGAGTTTGACTGAAGAGCTGAGAGGAGTCTTTGGAGTTTAAGCTTTTCGTATCTTGGGTTCTTCTGAAGTCTGGTATGTTGAAGGAGAAAATAAAGGAGAAAGATTGTTTGTAGAGGTTATGTTTCTCAGGTTCTACAGGTAACAGTCCTTCTGCACGTTTTATAAAAACTGCCTTGACAAAAACATGTTCCTTGAATGCTTTATTGGTTTAATTTGATTGCCGTGACTTGTGAGAATAGTTTGGTTTAATAATCCTGATTATTATTCTGCTAAGTTGGTTATTGGTAGAGTTGGTTTTGTCTGTTGGTCATTGTGAATTAGAATACACTGTAAGGTTGGAAATCATATTCTATTGGCTATGGTGTTATTCTATTGGACATGTTGAAGAATGTTTTGGTTTTCACACTCTCTGTATGGATATGGTGTTGTTTGTTTTGTTTTGAAACGGTGGTGGTTGGTATGATAATGTGGTTGTTGGAATTATTGAGGCCTCGGATGCGTAAACTCTAATGGTTTTACATTGAGTTTTATGTTGTTGAATTATTGAGGATAATACTATGATGAGATTGATGCACTGTTTAAGTAGTGGGTTTGGGATAATTGTAACGACTCAGTTTTTCTTGCTTATAAAAATACGTGAAATTTAAATTTTTTTTTTATAAAACATTAGCATAAGACTTTCTTTAAAACATTTTAAATTAAAATAAGAGTTATTTTCTTAAAAACTTGATGATTAAAACATCTTAGTTAAAACTCTTACTTAAATCTTTATTAATTGCGGAAGACTTTGTTTATAAATCCCTTTTTCTCATTTTACAGTAGAAGCATAAATAAATAATTCATTAAAGAACAATAAACAAATCGTTTACTTATTATTTACAAAATTCTTTTCTCTTCAATACCATTAACCTAGTCAGCCACAAGTCTTGCCCGTGCAAATCTGATGTGCCCCAAGGACCGATGACCCGTTCTTGAGCCAAGAGGCTCATAGCTTATCTAACGAATTCTTATTTTGCAGGGAATAATAAATTGATGGAGCTTATAGAGGAGTCAACGCATGAAGACAAGGAAGTCTCACGTCATGTACTCACATGGAGCCATGCAACCCTAATCGGCTACAGTCACATTGTCCCGGTTTGGAGGACCTCACATTGGTCGAAGATAACAAAGTCGAATAAGAGCTTTTTATTGAAGTTTCCACGTTAAACTTATGATTTTATATGTTTTGATTGTTGGATGATTGATTAGGAGTTATTTTTGAGAATTTTGGATCATTTTGTTATTGTAGGAATGAAGGTGCTCAGTTAGCATGTAAACCGAGCCCTCATGCCCAAATTTTGAAGATTCAAGGGCAAATATGTAATTTTCTTTTGTTGCATCATTAGAGTGGCATTTAGACCTCTCTAATGAAACTTTGTAAGGACTTTTGAAACCCTAATTATCAAAATTGCTTTTTGCTTAGAGATTTCTCTCTAACTCTCCAAGGTGGTCCGAAGTGCTTCATTGCTCCTTCACCATCTCAAAGTTGTCTCCTTTGTTCTTGCGTGGCCTAGGAGAAGAGGACTCATACTACCTCCTCCAGCAGCTTCATCTCGAGGTTATCATTGTGGTGTGGAGGTAGAAGACCACAACATAGCCAAGTTGGAGAGTTGTTTCTTGGAAGCTTCCGAACTAGTCGCCCCCTCGGCCATTTGAGGGACCCGCAGACCAATTTGGTATTCTTGATCTTGTCTTCTTATTTTTCTTGAAATGTGCCCTGTATTCTTGATTCCTCTGAAGTTGTTATTCTGTTTGTGTGAAGATCTTGGAGTTATTCGTGATTGGGATTCTAGTTATAAAAATTATTCAAGTTGTTTACTCTTTGCCACAAATCCCGTTTTCCGTAAAACCCTAGATTTTAGCTTCGGATTCTCTACAGCACAACTTCGTTTGTACATCATCTTTGAAGCTTCATTTTGGAAGTGTTGTTATTCAAAATCGTGCATGAAAACCATTTTCGTAGACTTTGAAAAACGTGATGCATGATATTCGTGAATGCATACAATTTCTATCGTATAATTAAAGGAAGCTAAATAAACATCCAACATACAATTCACAGAACGTGCTATAAAAATTGTAGACATGCTATAAGAACAGTAGACATGTTATAATACAATAAACGTGCTATTAAAAATTGTAGACATGCTTTTAAAGCGGTAAACAAACAAACATGCATATTCTATTTTTGTGATGTAGGGCCCTAAGGACCAAAGCACACATATATCACTTACCTTGATTGCATAAAGCGCTCAACGCTTATTCGTTATCCTTTTCTTCCTTCTTTAGTACCTTCACAATTAAAACATTTATTCATAAATAGTCATCTTTATCACTAACCATTTACGGAGTCCCATAAACTATCTAAACACCACCTACTAATCACCGCAACAATCGGATTTCAGTATATAAAGCCACCACCAACCGAGGATAATTTCACAACTCAACGTATGTAGTTTCATCTCACATTTCCAAATAATAATAGAATATAATAACCTCAACAATCCCAAGCCAAGCATAAAACCCACCACTAACAGAGCATGGTATAACAATCAATTGCAGTACCAAACATAGGACAAACACTTGGCCGATGAAAACCAACCCCTTAATATCCTTCACACCCAACACAACAATAATAACAAGGATTAATTCTATTAACAAATCCCACACGACAGTAATCCCAAGACACAACTAAATTACAAACAGGAGAGAACCATATCCATTCATAATCCAAATATCACTTAGGTCACTTATCAAAATAACAGAATGAAATCCAAACAGTAGATTAACAAACCCAATCCAACATATTAACGTTCAAGTGATAAAATGTAGAGAGTTTTATTAACATACAAAAGTACCCACAATTGCATAATCAAACCAAAGGCTATCACAGTAATCAAACCAATGCAACAGATTCTTGTCCTCTATTCAAAACAGCAACTATCATGACTAATACAGTATATCAATCATCAGACAAACACAAGCCTTAGAAATCATAGAAGAACCGGCTTACCAGAAGCACACCCGAGAATGCCCAGAAGAATTTTTCCTTCTGTTCCTTCCCTCACCTTCTTATTCTTTTTCTTTCAACACAACAAAATCCATTATAGGGTGTAATCACAAAAAACAAATAGCCCAAGCCACAACACAATTCATAAACCCAAGTGAGTGAACTTTGCATTACCTAGAGAAAGGAGCAGACCTAAGAGCACAATAGCTTCAACCTCCAAGTCTCTCTGCCCTTCTTCCTTTGTCTCATTCCCGCAGCGACGCTCTCTCACTCTTTCACTGAATTTATACACAGATGATTAGGTTAAAGGAATGAAATTTGCATCCCATGATTTTCGACAATATCTTCTTCGTTCGGATCCTCCTCTTCCTCTTCTAAACCGCACACTCTCCAGAGCAAGAACCAGCGGATCGGTTCAGTCCAATAGAACCAAAGACCAAACTGCAAGCCCATCGTGAACCGACGACCCTGCCCTAGCCGTTCCAGCCACCGCTAATTGTAGCCATTCCATTGCCAACACGAAATGATGACTAATTCATCAGAACACAAGAGGAAGAAATTACATAACTAATTCAACATCTTGACTTACCTCAACCGAAGCATTCGCCGCATCGCCGAGCTCCAATCTCGAGCCCTAGCACCCTACAACCCGATGCTGTGGAATCTCGCGTTGTTACTCACAGCTCCATCACAAAGCCGCCACGTTCCTCACTCGTCTGAAATCGCTCTCACCTTCACGAAGAAGCCATTGCCCGAGCCCTCCTCTCTCTTCCTTCAGCAGCCTTTGCATTTTTATTTAATCTCCTCTCAATTAAAAATGGCAGTGGCCACATTTCATTTATTCCACCTTTCTTCTTTTAAAAAAAACAGATCAATTCAAGAAAACCAGTTTAATCTCCTATCATCAACTCATTTCCTTTTATTTTAAATCATACCCATTTTCTTTTCCTTTTAATTCAACTCCTTTATTTTTTCTTTAATTTCATTTATTTACTTAATACATAAATATATGTCAAATGTACCTACAATATATTAATCGACCCACTTCCAATTTTCTCTTATTATAAATATCGTTTAACATTTATCACGAGTCCAAATTCTCTAATAATTATTCAAATAATCCTATTACACCCAATTAATTTTTTAATTATTCTTACTAAATTCCGTTATAGGAAATTGAGGTATTACTGTAACGACCCGGTTTTTATTTGCTTCATTATTTGCTTTAAAATCGCGTGAAATTTAAAACTTTTTCTTTTTATAAAATCAGAGTATTCTTTCTTTATAAAAACCCGAGCGTTAAAACTCTTTACTTAAAACATTTAACAACTGTCGGAAAAGTAATAAAATCATTTTATGAAAAGCAGCGGGATTAAAACAATACATTAAAGAATATTAAAAAATTTACAACCCTTTTTCAATTCTTTTTCATTTAACTCCTTAGCCTAACCAGCCACAAGATCCACCCGTGCAAATTCTTCATCAACTGTCTTTGACCTGTTCACCTATTTCTCTTACGTATACCTACATTACGGGGAAAACAATGAACCTAACGCCCAGCAAGAATCAGAATTTAAATGCAATGTAAATGATGCATGATCACACGACGCATTATAGAAAAGAGCCGTATCTCTTCTGGAAGTTAGGGTGGAATACTCCCAGAGTCATGTGGCTGAACCATTTCACTTCGATAGGGACATATATCCATCGGGGGTGTTCCAAATGCCGGTATCCTCACTTTTGTTAAAGACGTTGGGGGTTTCAGAATGGGGTAAAGGTGAACCCAGCTTCCACGTAGCTAACTTTCATCTCACCGCTCCCTACGTGGGAGTATACTACCGTATGGAAGTGTCACCGATCACCCGAACCCCCACACGACTATTTACATATATTAGGTATGACACGCAATATGTAAGCAATTTCATAAATCCTAGAGTGATGCATGAATGCCACAAATAAATCACAGAAATAACATGCAAGAGAACATCGAAGATATAAGTGCATAGAAGTAACACAACCATTAATTGCAGGCGGAAATCATGATGATTACTATTAACAAAGCGAGTGAAACAAAACTAACATAAGCATGTTATATCTATGCAAACAGGGGCAATGTCCATTATCAGTTCAGTTATTGACAGTTATGAGTAAGGTTAACAACTTTAATTTTATCCGCAAGATTTACATTACATGCATGCTTCCAATGCAATGAATACTAAACATGAGCAGGTGAACGATTTATATATTCCAAATTCATACTTGGTGACATTCAATTTAGATCCATGCTTAAATGATGATATTTGTAAAACTTCAACTATGTAAACAAAGTCATAACTAATGTCACACTTAAGTTTACTCCTTTGTGCTTTCCACTATTAGATTCCAACATCCATGTTTGTCACTTATGAGTAAGGTTTAAGCAATGACAGTCTATATAGCAGCATAACAGTTCCAATCTGTAACAACTTATCAGGACTTAACATTTCCAATTCAAACATTTCGCAATAAGCAATATAGTGGCAGTTCATGATTTCCAGCAAAATCAACAGAAACATAACAATCCACCCAATCCTAACCCGTAATGTAGGGCTTCCTTAGGCCAAAACAAATCCCAATCCTTACCTTAAGCTTTCCAGCAGTTTATCACAATGAAACAGCGGCTACAATCAACAATGCAGCAATCAATGTACTTCCACAGTCCTCCCTAACTTCCAACGGTTCCTAACAAGAATGGTATTTGAGTTTAAGTCCCACACTCCAACTAGCTTAACTCTAACAATGGAAGATCTCAACTAAACCAAAGTCATAAATTTCCAAATTAAATCCTTACCTTCCAACTTCACAGTGGAAATCCAATAGCAAGTAAATCACACACTATCCACACAACCCACACCACTCACTTCACGGCTGGATAGACCAAGCACACCTCACCAAAGTTCCTCACCCAAAGCTCACTCCCTCATAGTTGATCAGTCAGAGTAACAGTAGGGACACCCACAGAGAGCTTACCATTTATAGACGAAGGAAGGGAGGGAGAGAGTGTGTGGCTGTAGCAGATAACGTTCCTACAAGAGAGACAACCATTGCCCAAATCAAGGGAGGGGGTCCAATGAGAGGAAGGCACGTGGAAAGCCTTCCACATCTACAAGGGGAAAGCTGGACATTGCAAGGGGATCTGGAGAGAGGGGAGTTGGTGTGTAGAATAAGAAATCGGAAGAGAGAGAAGCTAATTTAAATGGGTTTCGCAGATTTCTGACTTTTCGGATGAGACCAGTCATCCGAAATCTTTTTCGGATGGGACCTACGAGTCCGAAAACGCATAAAAACCTGTACATATTCGATTTCTTCTCGTCCGTATTGTGCACTTCAGATTTCGGACAAGACAGAGGCGTCCAAAATCGTCCAAAAATTGTACAGATTCATTTTAACAACGTCCACGCCGTCTGCGCCAGTTTTCGGACGGAACATAGGCGTCCGAAATCTCCCCAATACACCTTCTTCTCCACTTTTACACCTCAATCTATTTTAACATTAACCCTATACTTTTTTAGTATAATTTAAGGTGTATCACCGTGTAATATGGTATGACATCCATTTGTATTAGTTATCCAAATATTTCTCTTAATCGATTTTCTTATCAAATAAATATCTAATTATCCTTAATTAATTCTGTGACAAAAATTGGCGTATTACAATTACACTAATAATCTATGAGGTGTTGAATATGTGACATGTTGATAGATGATTAGGTTTTGGAAATAATTTAGGGATTATTGTTTTGCATATTAGTTGGAGAATTTTTATTGATAGGTAAATATTTATCTGATTTTGAATAGGTTTTTTGAAGGACAACTTTAAGCGTTAAAACTCACTAAGGACTCCAGCTAAATGACATTACATGTGTTTTGCCTAAAAAGGCCTACATCACAGAAAATTAGAGTTTATATGGTGGCTATATTTATTAGATGATTAGGTTGTGATCGTGTTGTTATTTCGAGAATGTACTGCCAATTGCTTGCTTGATGTTATTATTGTGTTCAAAGTCCAATGATTTGAATACCAAAGCTTGAGTTATAGACACCATCATGATACACATTATTCTTCCTTGGGTGGACATCGAGACCATGTTAGCTACATGGATGTCTATATGCTAGAGAATGTGTTCAACCAAAAGAAAGTGAACATTGACTATGTGATTTTGAGTCACATGTACGACGTCCTCAACAACTTAGCCAAAAATTTGTCATTTAATTGGCTCATTTAGAGGATTGTTGAGCATAACGGAGTACTAATCTCATACGAGGAGCTGAGAATCCAAGAGAATGCCAATGATATCTATAATAAATTGAAAGTGAACTGCATAGGGATCACCAAAGTCAGAGGGGACTGGGTATGCAAGACCCCATCCAAGCACGCCTCCAAGCCAGCCTTCAACCCCCTCAGCCATACAGCCTCTAGCCCCCTTAGTTGTACACCCTCCATCCACCTAGAAGGAACAACATCAATCATCACCTTTATAGCACATGGAAGATAATACTCTGCAACTAATGTCTCCTCCCCCTACTCGGTCATCTCACTTTACGTCGATGCTTGGGGAGATTGTCAACTGGATGTAAAAATGAAGGAGCAAGCAGAGGAGTGACATCAAATGGTGTTGGATTGAGTTTAAAGGATGGAGGACCAAATTCAAAGGATATAGGAGCAACATCAAATGGTGTTGCACCAAATGCAAGGAATGGAGGACCGAGCAAAGGAACGTCATCATGAGTTGTTGGCCAAATTGCAAAGAATGGGGCCACGAACAGCCCCTCTAGCATCCTCTCCAGCAGCCCCTCCAACATTCCTTCTGGCATCCTCTCAAGCAGCCTCTCCAACAATCTCTCCAGCAACTGAATGCACAAAATATGTTTAAGTTTTTTAATTTATAAGTAAACTCCATTATTTAGTTTATTTGTATGCAATGTAATAACATGTCTCAAATTTGCAACGCTCATGCTCGCACACGCCAACCTTCTCCTCTTATTATGCTTGCCAAGGTGTAGTAGATAATGTCTCTCATTCCTCCTTGGACAAACACATTAGGTGGAATACAAGTGCCTCCATTTAAAAATTTGCACATAATACATCTTCGATTTGGTTATCTACATGTTTACAATTATTCATGCCTTATTAGTCTAATGGGTTGAAAATGTTCATTGCCGCCAGATGACCTGATGGATATTTTCACGAGATTGGTTCATGAAAATATGAAGAAAAACCTGGACATTTCTTGCAAGAGTTAAGATAGGTTATTTCATTTTCTAGCATTAAGTGTTTTGGACTAGATGCTTAGGATATTTCGCTTCCTGATTTCATTTTCAGTTAGATGATGAGTACCACATCACTAATCTCATCCTCCTAAAGCAAGAAGCAACAACAAACACGATGAGAATTACGTTATGTTAAATTAAGTAGTTTAGAAGATTTTTTGTTAGTACTCATTCTTGCATTGTGTGGAGTCTTGAATGCAGTGGGTCAACAAAGTTGTTGAATCCTTAAAAACAATTGGAAATGGGCAACTACCGCATTAACAAATTGAGGATGTTTCCCCTCAATTCGGGTGAGTATCGGCAACCCTTTTTGTTCCCTCCTTTCCTCCATTAAATAGGTTGTTTTTGCCTCTACCTCCATTAAATGGGAAAATTCGAGCTGCAACCCAACCCTCTTGGGTTGATTCAAAATTTCTGTACTAAGTTGCGACTCAGGAATTTAAGGCCCCAACTCGGGACTGATTTTGGCAACAATTGGTTTATTTAAAAACCCGATTTATATACGGTTTTAAGGATGTTTTGGAAAAGTAATCTGATTGATTTTGGGTTGATTTGAGGCTGGTTTCAAAACCAATATAGGCCTCAGACTCGATGGTTCTCAAGTCATTTTTTTAAGATTAAAGTTTAAAAATTTAACTAGATAATTTGATCTAATTTCGCAAAATGATTATTTCTAGATTCAGGGATTTGAAATTTGGACTCGGCTAATTATTTGACATTTCCATATTGGATTGAGCTTTAATTTCTAGTTGGTCATTGTGAGGCAGGAGTTTTATTTTATGTCAAGGATTGCATCATTTTCTAAACGATTTTTTTGAGACCTTATCTCATATTAAATGACAGGTCCATTATGACCGTCTGTTTTTACAATATTATATGTACAATTTTCGCTAGATATATTTTATTTCGAGCATGCACATCATTTGATTGACCCGTGAGGGGGTCCTGTTTTATATACGCACAATCCACTGTTGACTATGTCATGTCCCTAGGCACAAAACCCTAAACCTGATCATGACTTATTATTTGCCTTTCACGATCGCCCAGTATCGACTTGTTCTATGCACCTATGGCATTGTGTGCCCGTGTTGATTTTTTAGGTTCCCTCGTATGACAAAATTATTGAGGTTCATAACAACGATAACGTGCGTAACCTATGTATCATGAAAAACAATTTTAACATGAACATAAAACGGATCGTTGTTATAATATATTAATAATAATATGTATTTAAAAATATTTATTTAGATCTAATCTAAATAATTAAGAAATTGTACCTTTGTAGCTTATTTCACACGGGTACAAAATCAACTTTCGATCTTCTCCATCAATCCTCCTCACCTTGAATAAACACGTATGGGTGTGATGAACATAGTAAAATCACACTCATTTTATGATAGATCATATTCTCAACACATGAGACGATTTATTTGAATTTAGAAAGCGCTTCTCTAAAGTCAACACGGAAGACTCACAAATTTGCTCTCAAAATAAATTCTTTAATCTCAAAGATTTCAACCTCTTAACCTAATGTGGTTGGACCTCTATTTATAGTGGAATAGCTATATAATGGTCATTATGGTATTTAGAAAAAAATACTACAAATTCTTCATTTAAGTTACAATTGATTTCATACATTTATAACAAAAATGTTATGGAAATCAAAAGGTCTTGTCACCATAGCTCAACACTTGGCATTATGACATTAACTCAAATTTAACAAAATCCATTTTAAAAACTATTTTCAAAAGTTACTATATATTTGTTAATTAATTGAATAATCAATAATTCAATTATTTCATTTAATGAAATATAACAAAATATTAACTATGACAACTTTTGTCATTTTGTCTTAATTAATTTAATAATCAATAATCCAATTATTTCATCTAATGAAAAATAATAAACTTATTATTGAGTGTATTAAATAAATAATTCATAATTAATTATTTAATCTTCTTTGTTTATTTTTTTTATTATTCGAATAATGATAGAAGACGACAAAGAAACCGATGGATCTATAGTTTTAAGCTTCAATAATATTTCGTCTCTTTATATTAATTAACATAATTATTAATTCTAAAGTAATTTCACTAAATACTTAGAGTTGCACTCTAAAAAATTATAGAGTATATTTACTTAAAGTAATATCCATTGATATAGTCATTACATATGTATTAACCCTCCATTTAGATTCGCAATAGAGTTAGGTTTATAATCCATTAACCTCTCATATTGCGTCTTTATACTTGACTACCATTAGTTCTTGATTGAATAATTAATTCATAACGATTATGAATTGAGCACTAATTATTCGATCCTTGAACTAACAAATAAGGGAATCTATAAATATGGATTTCATTGTATCGATATTAATATTCTTAGCTATTTATTTTAATTCACTCTCAATATACAAGGTATACGAATCGTAACTCGTACAAAACTTTTCCGATTAAATCAAAGAATAAATTAAAATAAAATAGTAGTTTGTTAAATACAACGAATTAAGATCATGCATATATGACCATCATTATGATAAAATTAATTGTTCTATATTTAACGAAAATTATCAGAACAAGATAATTTTATCTGGTCTAATCCTATATAATCATATTATATAAAATATATTTATCTTATGTCACTACATATATAGTCGGACTATGACTATATATTCTTAATGAGATAAACTATGTTTATGACTATGAACTATTTGAAGATTTCATACTTCAAATATAAGTCATGGACATATTTTGATAATTACTCTTTATATTTTATCCCACATATATACAATATATATATTAATATAAAGTTAGCATAAATAACTAAGAAATTTTCTATGAATTTTATCAAACGTAATATAAAATGTCAATATAATATCAGTCAATAGAAATTTATTCATATATTATAAATTTTTTCTATTACATTTGCTTGTTGGGCACATTATTCCCAACAGCCCGGAGCCGTGAGTGACTCTGTAATATCCCAAAATTTTCGTAAGGAATTGGGAAAGGATAAGAGAAATTGGATAAAAATAGGGGTGTGCAAACTGAACTGGTATTGAAGAACCGAATCGGAACCGGCGCTTTCGGTACCGGTTCGGTGCGATTTTGCCTAGAGCCGAACCGAAATTTGGTTCTATTTTAGCAGAACCGAAATTATTGGTCCAGTTCTTGGTTCCTGATTCGCAGAATCGGAGAACCGGTACCGAACCGAGAGAACCGAGGAGATTAAAAATTAGGGCACTCTCACTCTGCAGCTCACAAACCCCTACTCAGCACTCTGCAGAATCCCGACACCGATCTCTCCCCTCTCGAATCAGCGACTCCCAAGCCTCCATCTCTCGATCCCCAACCCGAACGACGACCAAACGTCATTCTTCTTCCAGGCGTTCTTCTCAGTTCGTATTTTCGTTCCTCTTGACCTCTTCCATCTTCCAGGCATCATCACAGTTCACAGAGCTTGATACGGTATTTTTGTTCGTCTAATCGTCTATTTGTCTTTGAGTTTTCTGTTCATATTTCTGTAATTTTGTTCCGTTCCTCTTGTAGTCATTTAATTTGTTTTGATGGTATGGATTTGTTAGTAGTACTCTGTCGATTTTTCTAGTTCTGTGATGATAGTCATTGTTGGTTTGTTCGGTTCTGCGATCAATCAAATGCTTTAACTGTTGATGTTCTATAGATTATTATTGCCCTGGTTGTGATAGTTCCATGTTGTCTGTTGTCATTTCCTTGTTATTTTCTTTGTTATTCATTTCCTGGCTGTGATAGTTCCCTGTACTCTGTCGATTTTTCCTTGTCATTTTCTTGTTATTTTCTTTGTTCCTTGTTATTAGTTTTGTTATAGATGACAAGACAATTGGTGAACAAGAAATGGTTAGGAAAAAAGGTTAAGTCTTAAATGCTTAGATAGATGAGTGATGACTTATTCCATCTCCTTCTTTGCCTATCGCAGAGATTTGTTGACTATTCCTTCTCCTTCCGTCAATATTATTTGAGGTGAAAAGGGTTGAGGTAGGTATTCTGTTATGACATTTTCATGGATCTATTTAAATTTAGGATGTGCTCTTTCCATTGAAAATATTCAGTTTTTTTCATTTTTTATTTTTATAAAATTTTATTGTAATATTTTTTTTAAAAAATCATCTATATTCGGTACCGAACTGGAACCGGTACCGAATTTTCAGTTCGGTACCAGGTTCCCAATGGGGTTGGTTCCGGTTTTGGAATTCCAAAACCGGAACCGACCGGTTTAGTGCAATTCCACTAAGGAAGTGGACCGAATCGGCCCATGAACACCTCTAGATAAAAACATGCAAAAATGAATGGTATGTTGATCCGATTGCTGGCGGTTTGTTGTATGTCCGGTCGATAAGGGGGAATTGACCGGACTCACGTGAAATTGCAAGATTTTAATTTCTGTTACTCCAGTCCTATGCTGATTCTAGTTAATCTGATCGATACCACGGGTTTGATCGCATGGCATGCGATCGCTCCCATGTAAAAGTGAGACAAAATACTTTTCCAGAAAACGTGTGTCACGACTCGGAGGAGGGCCGAATAGAAACGCCAGGCCAAACGACCCAGTCTTTGTAGAAGACCCGATCGCTCAGCCCAAGGCAAGTTAAATTATTGCAGAAGACTTGTATAAATACCCAGCCACGACCCACTTGTGATGAGTCACGGTTCATATAGTGATTGCAAGAATAATAAATAATGCAAAGATAATCAACTTTAAATCCAAATAAGTACTGTGCATACAATCCAGAGTATTTAACAACCAAATTAAGTATTTCTTTTACAGTCATCCAAATTAAAAGTTAAAGTCATCTAGTGTTACACTTACCAATAAATAAAGGTTCAACTAAAGAAAACGAGAAGAAATTGAACAAGGTCTACAACTAATCCGTGCAAGCTCTGCTACTCTTTCCTTTACCTAGAGTGGTGGGAGTCGTGAGGTGAGTGACTAGCTCAGTATGGAATTTATACTAAATATTATGCATGTGTAAAACTTATTTTACCTTTTCTTGAAAACCATGAGTTTCGGGAAATCATGCACATTTTAATAAAACATCTCAATCCTGTTCGTCTCAAAAAAATCAGGCCCAAGGCCTCCGACGAGGTTTAAAAAAAAAAAACATGATTGTATATATAGACAGCTATAGGTTTAAATACTCTAATCGTGTTTTATACCAGAAATCGTAGTCCGTGAAAAAGGAGGGTCACTCATGGAATCCTCCGAACAAACGCATAGAAAGGCCGCCTTTAACGCAAGCAACACCTCATGAGGCAAGAGGAAGAAAAATGACGGCGGTCCGTAGACCCGACCCGTCTTCTGGGGTGTCATGAGCAAGTTCCGTCAACGACACACCCGTGATTCTAGGGAGTCATGAGCAAATTCCGTCAACGACACACCTGTGATATACCCTGATCAAGTTTAGGGATTTGCAACCCACGGAAGCGTCAACACCTCCCAATGTCTCCTATTTTCACATAGCGCGCAAACAAACCATCTCCACGCAGCAGGAGATGTATCGAGGGTGTCCCCTTGATACTTTGACGCCGAGACCGTACAAAGTGTCAGGAGGATTCAGCCCAAACAGGTTATAATCATCATATAAAAACATGAAATCCAATGCGCAAAAGTAAACGTGTAAAACTTTTGTACATACATAGTATAAAAGCTGACGTACTGTCGAACAGTCCCCATCAGGTTTTTCATGTGTGGTATTCCACAAAATACTATTTTATTTTAAAAACTACGCAATGCGATGCAAGCAACTAAGTATAAAGCCCCTAGCTCGATGGCGGTCCTTCCTCGTATGCGAAGGAGCAACTATCTCGGGTGTCGGCTCGAAGTCCTCGAACTCATCTGAGCTTACATGTTAAATATATAAAATCTCATAAACACATTATGAGGATACAAGGTCAGGGCTAGTTCAAGTCCATCTCTATGTTATCATAGACTATAGCTTAACATGTTCAACTGATGTGTGAATAATCTCTCAAATATCATCACATCCTTAATTCATAGAAAAAAATACTTATTTGTCAACTTCCACTCAAAAGTCCTCTACAATGCCAAATATCATCCCCCAAACAACACCTTAGCAGAATCTAACAATTTCTAATAATATCTGACGAGAAAATGGGTTAAGCAATTCCCTCATCCCCCTCCATACAAAGCGTCGTCATTACTTTACGATTCCCTTTTTAAAAAAAAAAATCATACAAAATCAATTATCAGTCTCAATCTCCTATCAAACAGTGAGATTCCCAAAATTAAGTTGTTACTTTGATGCCCATAATTCATCAATTTAAATATCAACATGATATATTGTCCAATTTAACATAGCAGTGAGAAATTCATTTTTCTCAACCACTACTTTATCTCTCAACATATACCCATACCAAATACTTTTTCAATTGACAAATAGAAGTCCAACACTGTTTTGTAAACCATCTCATCGAACCCACCAACATGCCAGAAACAAACCTAGGTTCTTTCATTAAAACTGCCTATAACAGTGAGTTAAACATTCCTCTCTTATGATACTTAATCTTCAACACTTAATCTTCAACTTAACAATGTCCATAATCACAAACCATAAATCAGAACCAAGCAAGAACAGAGCCATATCATAGGCTTTTTCATCCAAAAATCCCGAAATGAAACGAAGCCAGAATCCAACGAAAAATCGGAACCGGGTATTTGCATTCACTTACCGAAAATCAAAGGAGTTTCGAAATCGGACTGTCCTTGCTGTCCCGAAGTCTATTTCTACCCTAAAAATCAAAACAGAATAATCAAGGTGAAACTCTATCACCAACAGAACTCAGTCAAGGTTCAGTTTCTGCTCACCGTCGACACCAAAATCAGAGAAGAATCCCTCTGGCGAAGCTCCTCGGCCAGCTTCACCGTTTCTCCACGGCCGGAGTCGCTCGTTTGTTCAGTCCGTCGCCGGCTCCCGCTCGGACAGAACCCGTCGCCACCGCCTCCGCACGAAGCTCGCTCGAACGTCGTCGCCTGGTCGGACGTCGTCTCCCGCGCAGCTTCCCGTCGCGTTTTCCCGTCGTCGAAAACCCTAGATTTCTCTCCCTCCCCCTTTTCCTGTTCTGCAGGACGAAAATGAAGGGGGAAGTTCTGCTTCCCCTTCATTTTATTTTTTTATTATTTTATTATTATTTTTTTTTATTTTATTTATATATATATATACACCTTTTCGTTTAAAACCTCGTTCTATTCTATCCTCTCTCTCCTAATCCATTCTAAGTCGTTTATCGGTCCAACAAATTCTCCAATTCTAATTTCTCAAATAGATTTTTCATTTCCGGATTTCCAATTCAACTGATTTGATTAACTCACCAAAATTTCATTCGTGCCATTACGCAGTAATTCGCGTCAACTACTCAATGTCATGCCCGATAAATGCGAAAAATTTACACGTGAAATTTTATCCTCTTAAAATTTCTTGGGTTTTACAACGTGCCCCTTGTTTCTTCTCAGTTTTTGGGCTCCATGTTTTGCTGAAGGTGTGTCTCTCTTGTCTTTAGTGATTGAGAGATAAGGCTCTGCCTATAAATAGGCAGAGTCTCTGAAGGATGAAGCACACCATAGGCAGAGCCTCTACGGGATGAAGCACACCAAGGAGGGAGGGGGGAGGGAGAGAGAGAGAGAGAGAGGAGGTTGAAGGAGAGGGTGCCTTGAGAGAGGAATGGGAAAATGAGAAAGTAGTGAGGAAATTGTGAAGAAAATTAGTGAGAAGGAAAATGAGGCAAAGAGTCAGGAAATAGGCGTGATCTACGATCAGAGGAATTTACGAGGATGCCTCTTGATTTTTTGTGGTAATGATTTCTGTCATCCTCTAATTTATTTATAGAATTAATAGTAGTTAATATTATTATTATTACACTATTATTATTCAAAATATTATTTCCATTAGTGGTGTAATTGTACTGTGTAAGTAAGTTATGTCTAGGAGATTGGTATTTAAGTGGATCGTTGTGACCGTCTAGTCTTTCCTGAGAACTTACTTGGAAAGGATATCTGCCTAATGAGTTTGCTGAGCGCATTCTTTCCTAGGAATATTCCTGATAAGTGTTATCCACTTTGAATAAAGGAGATTATCGTTTAATAAAAGAGATTACAATAAACGGGGAAAAATATATTAATAAATGAATGACATTATTTTGAAGGTATTAACAGGGGAAAAAGATACAGATCTAAACGTGCTAAGGGCCGCGGGGGAAAGTTCTTCAAGGTAGGAAATAGGATGTGGTGGCCAGTAGAGACCCTGCATCACGAGACTAATTTTTATGCTTTAGTGAACTGTGAACTTCGAGTTTTGTTATGAGATAGTTGTTGTGAATTGTATGGTTCCAAGATCGCTATGAGATAGTTAGTTATATACTTCGAGGACTGTTATGAGATAATTAATACTTCGAGGACTACTATGAAATAGTTAGTTTAAACTACATACTTCGAGGACTGTTATAACATAGATATGAATTGTCATTCATGCATCGTGATAAGGTTTATGAAACTGCTGACATATGCATAGCATGTTAATAAATGAACCAATAAACGTAAATAGGTGTATGAGATTTGGGTAAGTAGGTGACAGTGCTTGGTGGTGACACCCCTAATGGATGTATCTCCTCGTTGGAGTGACGGTTAAGCCACAAGACCAAATGGTATCCTTTTTATTCCCTAGACTGATAATCTCATACATTTGGAATGTTAAGTGAAACTAAAATAACATGAAGAGGAGATAGGTTCTTCTCTAAAACGAATGCATAAGCATTCCATGTCATCAACATATATTCTATTTCTTGTTGAGCCTTAGGCTCATGGTATTCCCCATGATACAGGTAATAAACTTAATGCTATTACATGGAGGAGGACACATTGTCAGATGAACTATTAGGTTATTAGCCGGATTCCACCTGGAAGGTTATGGCTCAAAACGGTTAAAAATTATTGTTTTAAATAATAGTTTTATTTCGATAATATTTTGTAAAGGACAGTGCACTTTCTAAAATGTTTTGCAAAATATAGGGACTTTTATTAAATAATGTTTTCATACTATTTCGCTAATGTACTCTGATATATTTTTATAAAACAAGTTTTTAAAAAGAAAGAAAACAAAAAATTTTATATAACTTAAAATATCAAGAAATAAAAGGTTTTATAATGCGGGGAGTTACAGACTCCATTTTCACTGAGATATATGTAGGGCATATTTTACGTAAATACCACAGTGTAATGCGGTAAATAAAAAAGAATACTTTAACAAGTCAACCACTAAAGTATTCTTGAAACGTTAAGTGATATTAGAAGTAAGGTGAAATGGAGGAGACAAGGCTTTGTGGTATGTGATTATATAGAATAGTTCACTAATTTCTTCTGTGGTTGGCCAGTCTTTGATCAACAAGTACGATGGATGATTTGATAATTTTCCAAAAGAAAATTATGTAATTATTCTTAATGGAGGAGGCAAGGCTTAGTGGTGGCGTGGATCAGGTCCTTGGGGGCTGATTCTTTTGACGAAGCAGTTGATTCTCCCCCTGCTCTTCATCAACATTTCTCTCATCTTCTCAATTCCATCCTTTTCCTTCATTTCGCTGCTAAGACGAGGAGCTACGACCAGCGAGTCCATGCAAGAAACAAGCAACATCATCAGCACAAGACACTCGAAAGCATTCGTCCTTCTCACCATTCTCTCTCTCTCTCTCTCTCTCTCTCTCTCTCTCTCTCTCTCTCTCTNCTCTCTCTCTCTCTCTCTCTCTCTCTCTCTCTCTCTCTCTCTCTCTCTCTCTCTCTCCCCCCCCTTCTCTGTCAACATCTTAAAAGACTGGTATGTGATTATATATAGAATAGTTCTGTTCAAGGAATCCTTAGTTTAATCAAAACCCAAATAAGACAAGCCGCCTCACAGTTCAAAGCACAAAACTACTAAGTCACACACTACACCAATGGTTGATTGTATCCCTACTGTACCTAATAGGGTTTCATATAAATATAAATATAAATAGAGGAGGTATGTGTATAAAAATATACAAAGTTGAATAACAATATCACCAATATAGACACTAACATATGATGAACCATAAAAATCTCTCACTGGATATACACAAAATGACAAAATAGTTAGTTTAATCATATTCAATGTACGTTCAGAAAAGTAATAATAATCAGGCGAATCTTTAAGAATATAAAGAGAATGATTTGAAAACGTCGGCGCAAAAGTCCCAACACATGCCACAAAGAAGAAGCACCATCAACCAATCAGTTGAATCCCACTAAACTCTTTGCTACCAAAACTAAAACCTACCTGGATTGAATATGAGTGGAACAACAGCCACGGTGTTGTGATCTTCTTTCCTCTTCGTTCTTTTCCCCTCTCGCTCAATTTTTTGTCTATCACTTAAATCTGATATGTTATGGCAAAGAACTTGCTAGAAATCGAAAAAAAGAAATTAAGATGAGAGACACCATAGTTACAACAACAAACTTGAGCAAAAATTGTTGAGAAAGTTGTAGGCACATTCATCGATCTAAAAGGCATTACAAAAAACTAGTAATGGCTTTCATGGTTTCTAAATGTTGTTTTTTGAATGTCCTCCAATCACATTAGGATTTGATGATAACCAGCTCGTAAATCCGCTTTCCAACAAATTTATGCGCCTCCCAATTCATCCAATACTTCATCCACCATTGGAATTTGAAATTTGTCTTGGATCGTGATTTTATTCAGAGCTCTGTATCCCATCCTTCTTTTAACTAGTGAAATAGGAGAGGAATATGGACTTGTACTTGGCCTAATAATTCCATCTTTTTCAGTTTTTTGATAAAATTGATACCTATAAGGTCTGATTCTTATTGACATAGTTGATAGTGTGACATGTATTTGATGATATATATTTCTGATCAAAGGTAAATAGTGTGATAGTTGGACAATATCTGCATAATTGTCCAACACTGCTTGAATATCAGCCGAAAATTGTGGAGTCTCATGAGTAGGAACAACAATGGTAGCGTCCAATTGATACAATTGAATTACATCTCCTATACTATGTACTCTTTTCAGTTGATGCATCATTATTAATGATGGAGAATTGAAATCTCCTCCAAGTAGCAAGACAAAATTTCCTCTCAATACAAATTACATCCTCAACTTCTTGCAGTCCATGACCACTAGACTTAATAACTCCAACCATTGAGCTCCCAAAAATAATTCAGTACCTTGAATTGGTAAAATATAAAAGGCTATTTCAAATTGTTGGTCTTGGATAAAAACTTCAAGATGAGAACAATAAGCACAGCAAGCTAATTCCTTGTCATTGCCAACTATAAGTTTAAATTTTTTCTTTTTATCATAACCAATCCATCTTGAATGAAGTTATGAGTAGAACCACCGTCTACTAAAATTTGGACTTCCTTTCCTACCATGACACCTAGAAATTTAATTGACCATGGAAAATGTTGCCTTGCTAAAGCATGTAAACTTATAGTTGGTACTGCAACATCTTGATATTCTTTCTCATTTGGAGAGGAGAAATAATTAATGGATCGAGCTAGAGAAGAGGAAAATTTCTAGGAAACGTATTGGTGAAGGACCGCCAACAAGTATAAAAATATTGGAATTATCAAAGGACAATAGTTCATGTGCGGGAGATTGTTGTCCATGGTTAACCACTGATTTAAGTAAAGGCGCAGAGAAATATTGTAAGCCGCCGCTAAAGAGGAAAGAGTAAATCAGGTGAACGACATTGTAATTTAGGAAAGAGACTCGAAAAGGTATTTGCGGAAGCTTACAGATCCGCAGAAAGATGAAATTCACATGCAAAATAGTGTCGTTTTGGACGAAGGAAATGTTTAAGGATGAGTGGATGATACAAGACCGTTGAATAAAGCCAAGGAACAGCTAAGATCAAAGGTGGTGAAAGGCACAAAGAAGGCAGCACAAAATAAAGTGTGGGTGAAAGGAGAGTCATTAGATTAAAAAGGGTGAAAGAGTTTATGGTAGTTGGATTTAAGGAAAGATGTTGCGGGGGTGCGAGAGAAAGGAAGATCATTGAATTAAATGGAAGGAAGAGTTTATGGCCGTTAGATCTAAAAGAAGATGCTTCCGCGGAAGGGGAAATATTCCTTCGCAGAAAGAGAAGAGGTCGTGCAAAGAGTATTAAATGATGTCGTTTGACTAAAGGAAATTTGAAAAGAAAGATGGTTGTGGAAAGAAAAAAATTCCTTTGCGGAAAGGAAAGATGTCGCATGGAAAAATGTTAAGTAAACATAAAGATAAACAACGTCGTTTTACGCTAAGGAACAAATGCACGGTAGCGAACGCGTTTGGGACAACATATTAAAAGAAAGTAAACATTGTCATTTTAGAGGAAAAATGCAGAGTGTTAAGTATCCGAGGAAGCAAATGCGTCCACGGTGGTAAATAAAGGGAGGAACATCATTGTATAAAAGAAAGGGACATCTATCCTCAGAAGTTAATGTGTCTGCAGTAAGATAAACTAAGAGAAGAACAATGACATTTGGACTTAAGGAACTAGCTAAACAATAGAGGTTGTGGAAACATAGACGTCTGTGGAAGGAAAAACGTCCAGAATGACGACGTGGCAACTGATGAATGGTCGATTTTCACTTAAGAAAATGAACATTTATTGTGAATATTCTCAATGGATGCAAATGTAGCTGCTATGGAACCGTAGACTTCCACAACAGAAAACTATCATTTTGAAACTGCTTCTAGGTGATTAACAAAGTTCGCAATGGATGAGGCCACATCATTATGAGGTTAACAAAGGACTCTTAGCTGTGTTTTACCCATGGGAAGATCAGTACTAAAAGGGTGAAACAATTCAAATTAGAAAAGTTGCAAAAATGATTACGATCATTGAGAAGTGGGAACTGTCGTTAGTAAATCAAAGGAGGCGACTCCTCAGATGAAAAGGAATGATTTACAGAATAAGTAAGGGTGAATATGGACATGATGTTTATGGAGAAAAAATGACCCTTGACTTCAAAGGGTATCAAATGATAACTTTTCATTTGATGGAGATATGTCAAGAGTTTTCTAATGTTTATATATTAAGTCTCTAGAGTTGTAAAATACTCGATACTAGAGTTTAAGTGAAAATAAAATACGTAAAGGAAGGAGTTCTCGTACAGTGGCTAAGGAGTCCACAAACCAAGAAGAATAAAGAAGAAGCATTCGCTAGAGATAGTCACGCAAAGAGGAAACCCATAAGGAGACTAGTCTGCTCCAGTGAAGGAGGAAATCACGAATGAGGAAATATAAGTTGATTCCGGTATTAAAGAACAAAGTAAGAAATGTTTCATGCGTTTGACCCATTAGGGACTACCCCATAGAATGTTAAGGTAAGGATGATAGATGTTATACAGGTTCTATTATACGATGAAACGCTTTACTTCAGGATATACTAGATAATTTACAATTCTTTTATATGATGAAATGCTTTTCTTGAGTATATTTAGATGTGATACATTTTCTGTGAAATGCATGATTTGAAGATATAGTAGATGTTGAATAGATTTTGTTATGTAGTGACATGTTTAGAATTGAGTATATGTAGACTTATTTTAGATTATGTTAATGATAGTTATATTCTGTTAGATGATGAAATGATTTGAGGATTAGATGATCTGATAGTTTGATAATGTTATAGTATGTTTAACATTGCATGGAGGTTGCATAACTTCATGCATCATGTTTTTTTAAAAAGTTACGAAAATATTTTCTCATGCATAAATTTTTCAGGCAAGAAAGATAAAAGAGGATTATAAAGATACGTAAATCAACTTTGGCGATTCGATATCAATGGCAGCTTTGGATGCTTGATGGCCCCAATGGAATTTGAACAATTTTAATATCGTGTCCCAATGTCAGAACAAAAAATAACCAGCTTTGATGATGCGTTGCGAATGTCAGCTTTGGGTGTTTAATGGCCCCAATGGATAATTTTTAGCTTTAGTATCGTGTCTCAGTGTCAAAACAAATAAGAAACAGAACAAAATAAAAGAAAGAAATTTATCATGTATTATGTAAGAATGAGATTTTATGTAAAGTAGTTTAATGATGGAAAAAATGGATCAACAACAAAATCCTCAATTTCCATTGAAATATCTTGATTTCCATCATTTAACATCAACACAAATAACTTGTGATTTGAAACAAACAAATTTTCATCGCAATTATAGCGTAATCTTTTCTTCTAACATTTCTTTTTTATTTAATCTCTGAACTGGTATAGCAGAAGAAGATTTCACATTTAAGAGTGGAGAATTCAGTGTTGGCTTCTCTCGTTGTAGCAGCATAAGTTTATTAACCTACTAGGCCTTTAATGGCTGAAACCAATGTAAAGCTACATCATCCGTTGTTAATGGTTTTGATTCTTCAATCTAGTGATAATCAGATCATTGCTATTAAATCACGCAACTTCCAACTTCCAACTTCAAACAAGGAATTATATACATTGTGGATTGTGTGTGTTGGTCGAGCTCTACTATTTGAATCATCAATTGCCATATTAATTGGATTCTGAATTCATGTGAATATCCTTATCCTATAATAATGCACTGACCTCAGATAATATTGTTTATGATTCTTGCAATTGACTACCTACCATCTTGTGCCGTCAGCCATAGCTTGAGAGCTCAAGCACCAATTTGTTACTATCTTCAATGCCTTTACAACGTCTTCCATTACACTATTTATATTTTGTAAAAACACTTACCCGTATTCGCTTCTCATTGTCACCTTCATTCTCACCCACTCATCTGTAGCAGCTTCATTATTTGTAAGTCTTTAGCATGCCCTGCGTCCATTACTCATCCCAACATTTTAGTAGATTTTGGTGTTCAGCCCTGCAAAACTAGTTTTGCCCAAGCAAACATTTTGTTTTTCTTATTTTTAATTTTCAGGCGTTAAACAGCACAACATAAAGTAACGGACCACCTATTATATATTCATACCCACTATTCAGAAGACAACAGCTGCTCACGTGTGCAGGCCCTTTGACATAAGTTGAGCAGCAAATTTCTGAACCTTCCGAATTTTTTATTTTGTCAAAGAAGACAGATTTGGACATGGCAGAAGTTGAAGAAATGAAATAAAAAGGATATTTTGTCTTCATGGATGGGATGATTGAGCATCAGTAGATTATTGTTGGCAACAAGAGCACGAACTAATAGTTCCTTGGCCTCCTCGTGTTTCTTTTTAAGCATATTACAAATCTAGGAAGAGAAAAATGTAATAATCACAAGTTCATGTTCGCTAATGGAAGGACGACTTTAAATATAAAGCCAGTTGAATAAGACAAGTGATCTCATTTGCAACTACACCTCTAACTCATGGTTTGATTGCACTTGTTTATTTTACTTTCAATCAGGCATCCAGCAATCAATTGATAGCCTCTATGTGTGTACGTGCGCATAATTCTTAGCGTGCATGTTATGAGAGAGAGAGAGAGAGAGAGAGATCGACATAACTCACATTTTCAAGATCCTTTGTATAAGATTCAGCTTTTTCAACATTTCCGTCATTTTCCATAATCAGATGCATGTCATCAATGTCCATCACATTACCCTCATAATGACAGTCATCTCCAGCAGTCAAATCGTCCTGAGATGCATTGTTAATCTTTTTGCGCACCTAATTATTATGATAAAAACCAAAGCAATGAGCAGTAAAACCAATGTACATATGCTAATAATATGTTACGTTCCGTTTAACCTTTTCTTCCGAAGACTCCTTGAGATTTCTGCAAGTAGTTTGGGAAAAACAATGTTATAGAGGAAATAAGGACATGTAATTAAGTTGACATATGAATTAGGTCTGATAGAACATAACCTGCTTTCATTAGGTGATGGGGACAAGCGTTTTGGAGGTTTCAAAGGAACTAAATCTGCAGTTAATGCCTGTAAAAATATTTTCTGTAAGATTCATGCAAAATGTGTAATTTTCATCAATCGATCATTGTAACTATGTCTTTTTTTCTGCACTAACTATCGACAGAGTAACATGGTTATGTCTAAAAAATATATAAACCTCAAAATTTTTCCGCTTTAAGGTTGGCAATAGATTTTTTTGTCTATCAATTTTTTCAGCAGCATGTGTGACCTTCAGTGTTGTATTTCTTTGTTTGACTTCCATATTTTTATTTGAGTTCCCCAAATTTAGTCCTTTCTGACCTTCGGAGTTTGATTGAACTTTGTCTCCCCACGAAGCTCTGCAAAAAATATCAAGAATTAAGAACCCCCGAAGCTCTGCAAAAAATATCAAGAATTAAGAACTCAAAGCATGGGCAGAGAAAGCTTCTGAAAATTATGTGCATTCCACCTGAGTTTTAATCTAGAAAGATCAGGCATCTTCACGCTAGATTTAATCGAACATAATCTATTCCCTTGGGCTAAAACGTCCTCAGACCTCTGATGAGACTCCTCTGGAGACTTCAGAAGTTTAGTACTGAGACGTGCCTTGGATTTCGTTTTCTCAGTTGGACTACAAGAACTAGACTTGGAACTGCCAACATAGCACAATATTCATAAAAAAAGGTGTTCATAACAAAGAAATTTCTTTTCCAGTGCAAGAGTTAATATTTGTAACTGAGCCAGGAACAACTTCAAAACCACTACCATTGCACATAAATGCTCAAAACTGATTAAAAACACCTTTTTCAATTTATAATTTATTGATGGTAAAAGGTACAAAAACTACAAATATAGAAAAATTGAGAAGTTCACTTACATGTGTCTCGAATATGTTACAAAAGAGTCCTTCATTTTTTTTCTTAAGAAATGCTTAAATGTGACCAATATATCATAAAAATGCAAAAAAGGGCATTATCCCTTACTGCATAACTGAAGTGGAGAAGTATTTGTCTTCAACTTTGTTTCCATGAACAGATTAATAATAGTCCCCAGAAAGATGAATCATATCGCTATCATTAGTAACTCTTAGGAAGGATAAGTCACAATCTATTTGAAAAATTTTGATTTTATTTGATTTGTTGTTTTATTTTTTTTTCTTTTTGATATTTGCATAATTAGATGACTAACAAGGGTAATTTGGAAAATGTCTGTGATTTTCAAAGATTGGTTAGGGTTAGATTAAAATAACGGAAGGGAAAAGAGGAGATTTTCATATAGAAAATTATTTTGGAATCTAAGCTTTGATCTCTAGGAGGGATAGTGGATCATCAAACTTCCGCTGATTAGATTCTTTCCTCTAAATTTTATCAATAAAGACTTGCTATTTTGTGTTCTAATAGCACCTATTATTAAGAAAATTTGTCCTTTTATTGCTGCACACATTGATAACTAGATAACATTTTTTTGTACACTCAGTCCAGAACTTGTGCTAATTAGAGTTGTTTCGCTATCTGGATTCTAGACAGAATATAAACTGACCTCCAGGTGAGTTTTTTTTGTTCCAAAACTTTGTCCTAGCACTCATTGTGCTCATTCAATGTTTATAAATACATTTGCATAAGAGAAAAATTAAATAAAAATGTCTTACCGTAAACCAGAAAGACCTTCAGAACTCTTCTTCTCGATTCTTGCAAGAGTAGGTGCCCTATTAGCTCCTCCTTTTTTATACAGCAGAGACTCTCCAGCAAGTTTACAGCCATTTATCTCAGAGACAGAAGTGAAACCTTCATTGTTGATGCTATCCAAGACAGTGATATTAGAATACCAAATTGCACTATATATTCACTGACTGCACTTTGTGCAATTTGCTGAAAATTGAAAAAAGTAAAATCTTCAAGAGTAGGAGGCCTTACCCTCCCGGTGGATGCGAAGGACCGTTTGGAGTTAAATTTTTTATTTCTTTGATATCCTTTATGCTGTCTAACATCTTCATAGAGACACCTGAGACAGATTTCTCTTCATGGTCTAAATCAACTTCCATACTTCTGATGTTGTTCATAATCTCCATTGAGGTATCTCCATTTGGATTATTACCTTCTGAACCATTTCTTTCAGATCCAGAGTGATGTTCCGTGAAAGAATTATTCAGAGGGACGTTTTCACAATAACACTCGAAAGTATCTAATGTTCTGTCATTGATAGTTCCTTCCCCGCTTGAAGTTATAGCTTCTTGTATTTCCAAAGAACAAATGTTGGCATGTAAAACTGGGCAAGTATCTTGATCTGACTCATTCTTACCTTTAGATTGGACATTTGCACGTTGCTGAGTGGGCATATACATGTCCTTCATGGATGAAAAATTCTTTTCATGTTCTTGCTCTTCAGTATAAGCTTCTGGCGCAGAACTTTCACCCATATGTGACTTACTATTAGCATCTTTTGAATCCAGAACAATATCACCTTCAATTGAGATACCAACCTTTGAAGATGTTAGAATGTTTGATGCAGGAACTTTCTTGGTTATGCCATCATCGGATGTTTCAAATCCTTCAGCTAAATCCAATTTTGAGCCTCCACCCTCACTTTTAGAGGAAGTAACTGCTTTCCTATCTAGCTTGAAGTTAGAGGCTCTCCCTCCTTCCATTATGCTTTTATCAATGTCGAAACCATCCAAGCTAATCAAAAGTGAAATTTTAAAAAATCAATCATTGCAATGCCATTTGAGGACGAAATAACTTATATAGCTGCCCCTGAATGGCTTTCAGTGTCACTTACTCATTAAAATCAAAAGAAAATTTTAAGGCATCTTTTTTCTCCGCACGATTTTCTTTAGAAGATTCCTCTTGGCAACTATTTTTGGGTTTTGCAGACTTTTTGGGCAGACATGAGAAATCAAGATCTGGCAAGTCCACAGTAAATGAAGACAATTTTTCAAAGTCACCACCCAGATTAAAATCCACATCCCTGAAGAAAGTAAAGAACATCTTCATCAGTATTATCAAATAAATAAAACTGTAAACATGTGACTGGACTTTAGTGTGTAATAACATTTACATGACTCTTTGTTCCAATTAAATCCAAAAAACAGCACATACATACATAAATGAAGAACTTGGGGTATTGGTGACAATAAAAAAAAATTCCAAAAAGGCAAAATCAGTTGGTAACAACAATTAGTCACTAATAAAATAAGAAGAAAAGAAATCTGTCCTTGACTAAATATTAAAAGATGCTATAGCTAGCCACTCCAAGTTTTAGCAGCACTCTCTCACAATAAAAAAGGGAGAAAGTTTTGGCAGTGCTAACATTTTCCCAAAGTTGAATGCCTTGTTATTGCCTTTTGAAATCGTGTCAAAGTTGAAATCCATGGCGTCATCTTCTGCTGAAATTGATTTCCATGATTTGAGAAACTTGTTGTCAATCTCCTCGTCTGTCTCAATACAGGATAAGGTTTCATTAAACTTTCAAGAGAAAACCAACAAAAGCCAGAGGGTTGTTATGATATGAGATTTACAGAATCTTAGGGTAAATTAACTAAATAAAGATAAATTGCACCACTCCAAATCTTGATCTTGTATTGGTGCCACTAGCGTAACTCTTCCTATCTTTTTTTTGGAGCTCCAATAGTATCACTTTTGCAATTCAATTTCTATTTAATAACATTACTATTCGCTTTGCCCCATACAACAACATCATAGCATTGTTCAACTACAGACCAATTAGGATTTTCACGACTATCAATGAAATTAACTTGGAGTACATGCATTGTGCAGACCTTATATGCCCAAAGTTGGTATCCAATATAATTTTCTGAGTCCACGTTCTGATCTAAAAATTTTCCTAAAGATATTGTACAAGTATGATCGCCGTTTCTCCAATATGGAGTAGAATGCCATCAAATATGATCTATGAATTTCTAAAGGCAAAATTGAATACCTAAAAATGAATTTTTCTTTTTGAACTCAACTGTAGCAGAAGTTTCCTTGTGTGGTTCTTCCATGAGCATTCACCAATAACTACAAACATTGAAAAAAAAGTGACTTAAATTTTATCTTGCACGAGATAAATGTATTCCGACTCCTCTTACTGAAATTGAAAAATACAACAGGCATACAAATGAAAAATTTTCCGAAGTATGGAAATAAACTAATTTGCATTAGTCTTGCATAGAATAGAAATACAAAAAAAAAAAAAAAAAAAAAAGTCAAGCAGAAATTATTTCGCAGCAAGAGGAATGAGCGTGAGTTTATGATTAAATCACGAATTTCATTAAATTGAAGACAGCAGTGACTTAGAGCAAAGCCAAGTTGTATTAAATACCCGCTGAAAGTTTAAACAGCTAAGATAGCTTCATTTACACTAGCTAGAAAGCGTGTAATTGGCGAATTAGAGAATACAGAGATAAAAATTGCATACTGAATCAACAAGTAAATCCAAGACTGGTGATCAGGAGTAGAATAAAATTGAAATAATTTCGGAAAATCGTCAATGAACTAAAAAATAAACAAGAATGTAAAAAAAATGACGACGTAGTTACTTACCTCAAATCGCAGATGTGATCGACAGCGAGATAGGAACAGCCACGATTTCAATGTCAGAAAGTTCCTAGCTCCATAAATCAATGAACTACTAGCACCTGGAGATTAACGAAACAAAATATGTGCCACAGCGTAGTTCTTCGCTCAAATGAGAGATAGAGTTTCGCAGTGCGGAGACGGGAGCAGTGAAGAGATAGAGAGGCTTAGCTCAGAAGGTCACTGTGAATGCTTAGCAGGCGAGGTGGTGAAGGAGTGAAGGGTCTTCCTGAATCGGCACGTGTGTGTGTATATATATATATATATATATATATATATAGTCTTCCGAAATCAGGTTGGGCGGGCTCTTTCTAGGGAGAATTTCCCCTCTAGCTTTAGACTTTTTAGGACTCGGCAGAACGGGCAAAAACCGAGAATCGACCCAGAACCACAATTTAGTTTTGGGTCGGTTCTGGTTCTTGGTTCCGCAAATGACATTTTAATTGGTTCTTGGTTCCTTCAGAAACTGCTGGTTCGGTTCTCGATTCCATAGGTCAAGAACAGAGAACCAACAAATTTAAAAAACAAAACCTAACCCTAGAACCCGACTACCCTACCCTCCCCGATTCTGGAAGTGGATGCTCAGAGATGAGGTCTGCGACTGTGATCAAAGCTGAGAGATGACGAACTGCGATTCAAAGTTGAGAGACGAGGTTTGCGACGGTGCGACGAGGACTACAAAGGTGCGACGAGGACTATGAAGCTGCGAGCCAACGACGAACACTGCGAATCGAAGCTACGATTGCAGCTGCTGTGCCTATGATTAGTGAATCTGCAACTGCGACTGTGACTGCGAAGTTGCGACGACAATTGCAATCGCAATTTGCGAAGCTGCGATTGTGAAGGCGACTGAGACTGCAAAATCTGGAACACTGGAACTGAGGTTCAACATCGAGATCGCTCCCCTAATTCCGAGTGTTTAGGGTTTGGAGTTAATCTGATTTCTGATATATGAAATCTTTTATTGATTTCTGATGATTGATGAATCTGTTTTAGTGTTTGCAATATTTGGGGTTAGGGTTTGCGATTTAAGGTTTCCGAGTGTTTAGGGTTTGCAAATTTGATGAATCTAGTTTTTCTAATTTTTGATAGATGAATCTGTTTTTGATTTATGAAGAATTTGTTTTTGATTTATGAAGAATGATCCCTTAAAAATCTGAAAACTGCCTCCGGAAATGGCTTTCAATCCCTTGTTTAGGGTAGTGCTTTGTATTTCTTCAACTGGCAGGGAGGGAACCGAGAACCGCCGGTTCCGGACCCAGAACCGAGGTCGATTCCGGGTTCGGGTCTGGTTCCCATCGGTTTCGGGTTCGGTACCGACTCCTTGGAACCGAGAACCGACTATTCGGTTCCTGACGGTCCGGAACCGGACCCGAAACCCGAATTGCCCACCCCTAAGACTTTTATAGATATATATATATAATATAGGATAATTAATAAATAATTGAAAATTAACAAATCAACTATTGTACTTTGTGATCAATAAAAAGTCAACCATTAAAGTATTTTTACTAAAAACTTAATTGAACTATGGAAAATAGACGTCGCAAATATCAATGTCACGTTTACCATTAAACATTTAAATTTTGTTCCGTAGCGAAACGCTACATGTTCCTCTGCAGAACATTACTACTAAATATATAGGTTATAATACTGACGTTCTGCTAAGGAATGTTACACTTTCCTCTGTGGAACGTCGTACTAATTAAAATTTCTCTTTGTCAGTCGTTCTCTAGCATGGAACGTCATACTTTCCGCCGAGGAATGACATCTTTCCGTCGCAGAAAGACATCATTCCTAGGTGGAACATCAAGCATTGTTTTGCCTTCCGTTGCCCTAGTATATATAATTGACATTTCACGCTTCGGTGAGCTCAGCAATTTCCTCAATGAACCCCGAAACCTTCATACTCTAATAGCGATTTCCTCATTGTTTCATTCATTCTAATGGATTCTAGGATGACTAAATTGACTTTCAAGCATAAAGTTGCTTTGTCTTGGCCTCAACCAGAAACGAACTCGGCCCATAAACGCAGATGGTTTGCAACTGATTTCATGCGCACTCAGTTTCAGCGCAATGCACTAGCCACGGTTGAAGCATAATTTGCAATTGAACCTGTTACATAAGTGGAGGCTAAAACACTACCTCAACCTCAACCTCAACGACGACCAGGAGCTCAATTGGTCTGTTTCGAACCTGTTACAGACAGGTTCCACTCCCCGCTCTTTAGAATTGCGCTAGCAAATGATAGGTATGAAGTCGATATTAAACATCGTTTGATTATTGTATCTAGAAGAATAGACTTTGAGTTGTTGGCTGAATTGAAAATTGAAGAATTAGTTGAGTGGGTTGGCTTAGCCGGGTTATGCAGATATGGTGGAAGTTTCTATAAACGGATTGTGAAACTATTTTATGCTAATTTAGAAATGTCTACCTAACCATTAGAGGTCTGAATTTACATGTTTGGACAAGAGTTGAAGCTAACTCCCAACGATATTAAAGTGCTCTATGGATGTTTCATGGAGGAATATTACCATGTGTCTACCACAATTCATCAGTGAGGAGTCGATCCCTTCAAGTGGCAACCATCCAAACAAAGAACCTGTCAACCACAATTCAACAGCCCCATTTTACATGCAGCTAAACACATGTACATCCTTTTAAATGTTGGATTATGTGAAAGATCAATCCTCTCTAGCTGAACACGCAGCGAGCTTCCATGATTAGACATCCGAATCTCCTTGCCATACAACCATATAAACTTGTATTGCTCATTGTCATCTCCTTCATTCATTTTTTGGACCACATTTGTTACCCTTTTAGCAAGGCTAGGTGTAATGTTCACGTTAAAATCCTTCTTAACTATCTCAATTATGGAAGGAAGGTCCTAGTCGACTTAGCTTTTGAAGCTGTCCATGTAATGTGTTGTCACCAATTTGGCAGAGGCATGACGACTTTTCATCTTTCTTGAGCAAGTGTAAACATCATTATAACTCTTTATTTGAAACATCAGTTCACCTTGCATTTTTTAGGCGTGCATCCACCAAGTGCATCCTTCTTGGCAGACTGTCCTCAATCGATGAGAGTCACTGTGAGTGAATGTTATCCCGTACTCATTCTTCAATGTATGATCCACAATTTCTTCTCTAATTTGGTTAAAAAAAACTATGCTTCTTGCTCAAACACATGCCAGTGAAAGAACATTCCACAAGTGGTGGTCATTGAGACCTACTATCGCCCATGTCTTTATCATTGGATTCACACAAAGAATGGAGCTCCTCCTCGTGTAAAGTTGTCGAGATGGAATGCACCACTATAACAGCTTTGTCTCCGAATGCACAAACATCATGTGCCAAGACTATGGACATAAGCTCCAATTCCAATGGGCAGTTAACAGATTCCTTATCACTTCAAGATGCCATTGGTGAGCAACAATTACTAACGCTTCAACTTTGTCTAGATGTAGTATACTTTAGCTCTCAAAAAGTTTAGGGTTCGATATTCGCTGAAAAAATCACAGTGGTAATCGCTCTGAGTGTAGCATGAATTTATATAAGGCAAAGGAACAATGTCATTCTATAGGGGAAAGTATAATGTTCTGTGTGGGGGAACGATAGACAAAGGGAAATGTTTATTCATAATGACGTTCTGGGGAGGAAAGTTGATATTCCGCAGTGGAACGTCATATGTTTCGTGGAAGAAAGTGTAACGTTCCCCCGCTAAACAACAAATGATACACTGTATATTTAGTAATGATGTTTTGTAGAGGAACATGTACCGTTCCACCATGGAATGAAATTTAAATGTTTAACAGTAAATGTAATAGCGATGTTTGCAGCATTTATTTTCCATAGTTCAGTGGTTAAGCTATTAGCAAAAATACTTTAGTGGTTGATTTATCATTAACCACAAAATACAGTGGTTGATTTGTTAATTTCTCTAAATAAATAAAAAAGCTTAACCTATAATGTAATACCTGGGAAAATCCCTCTATGTATAATGTAATGAATTTTGTAGAAAATATATATATATAAGAAATGTATTTCGTAATAGTGTATTGTACTCTTAATATAATGAAATACATATAAGTGTGAAGTTAAATAAGAGGAATCATCAATTAATTAAGGTATAAAATGAAGAAGTGGAATTTTTGAGGGTGTAGGTCGATCACCTGTTAGGCGGTCGATCTCTTTTGTGAACAATTCCATGCAGAGTCTAGCAAACTTTAAAGTGGTCGATCAGTTGACGGAGAGGTGATCAACCGGTTCCAAAGTAATTTGTATATAGATTGTAGCAAATTCTAAAGTGGCTGATAGTCCACAAAAGAGGGCGATTGACAAGCTCCTTTGGAAAAACACAAAATTGTGGTCGATCATAAGTGGTTGCCGGTCGATCGGGGTCGGGACATTTCAAGATTTTGAAATTTTCGGTCGATCACATGAAGAAGGTGATCGACCGAAATAGCAATAGTAGCCTAAAAAATATGGCAGAAATGCTTCGTCTTCACGAGAGAAAATGGAGACAAGTGGTTGAGCTATTAAGTGACACCTCAAGGGCAAAATCCAGGTGGCTGCATTTCTATAGGCCACATCCCATGAGTAACCTCCATAAATGCAGAAAGGGAGTGTGAAGCTAAGGGAGTTGAAACAAATTTCTTATGGAACTTTGGAGGGAGAGAGCTGTGTTCTTGGTCTTCAGGGAAGGGTTGTTCTGTTATGGTGCAAGGAGGAGCTTCTACAGGAGAAATAGGCATAAAGAGGTCAAGGATAGTGTGTGTGTTTTACTAGTGGAGGCCAACACCATGGGATTAGGAATGCTTGCTTAGTGGTGAAGTTCCAGTTCATGTTTCGTTCTGCCTTATGAATTGTCTACTGGAATAGTTTATCACTAAGAGACATAGTTTTCTGAAGGGTTATGTAATATCCTGAATTTTCGTTGAGCTAAGCACAAGATTTACGTGATAAATTAAGACTATAGAAGTGAAATTGGACTGTTTGGAAATATTGGTCAAGAGAAAGACATTTGGAATAAGTGAATTATGATACCCGTTATGTTCATAATTAGTTTAAGAAAAGGATTAGGGTTATTAGAAAATGGATGATGAAACTTGGATTTAGAAAATATGATATCATGACTGAGTTAATGATTGGTAGACAGTGGATTAGTAAGAGAAAATGCACTTGTATATTTTGGAGTATATTGAATTTAATAAAAGAATAAGGTGAAAAATAAATTATGGAATATATACTTTAAGTATTAAGGGATAAAATTATGGATAGTTGGACAATCCAAGTGTTGGCCTATGAGAAAATATATTTGAACGTAATTGGACTTATTTGGATATTGTAAGGATATTGTAAGGACTAAAAGTTTGGATATAATTGGATATGGAAGTGTGGAGGTTGATGATGTAAATGTTTATATATATATGGTTTTGACCAGCGTTATCCGACCGACATAAAAAGTTAAATTTTCTGAAGAATTGTGCGGGCATTTGGCTGAGGGCCGGTCGATCGTCCTTCATTAAAATCGATCAACCGCCAAATTATATGTCACCTGGAAGCTGAAAAACGTAGCTTGGAATGCTTAATCGACGTGATGATTCATTGGTTGAACGTCTATATGGTTAATTGTGCGTCCAGTGGCCTTCTATATTTTGGACAATGAAGAGTCTTTGTTGAATGGCCTATAAATATGCGGTGAAGGAGAGCGAGAGTGGGGATAGAGGAAAATAAACGGGGATGCTCTGCCAAATTATTTTGTGAAGTCTAATACCTGAGATTTGATGTGTTAAACTGTTAGGGCTTAAGGGTTCTGGAGAAGTGAGAGAGAATCATCTCTGTTGATGGAAGGAGTTACTGAAGAAGGAGTTCGTTTGTGGTGGACAGTGAAAAGAGGTTGGAAATTACAATGAAGGGAAAACCGTGAGGGGAGTGGGTTGTTAGGGAAGGATTCTGTTCTGGAAGGGTGAAGAGAAAATCTGGAACTTTCTCTTCTTGGATGTTTGAGGTAAATTGGGATTCTTCCTTACTGTTGTTTCATATGAGAAGTTGTTGTATATATGGTTGATTTTTGGGTTAGAAGATGTTGATGAATTGTCTCAAAATATTTGAGCAACTGTAGGTATTCTATGTGGAATGTAAGTACTGTTAAAGTTGCTAGAGTATTCATGTTTCAAATTGGTATATGTTAAGTTGATACGAGTTGTTCATTTAAAGTTTTGGATCAGTATATTCTGGAAATTGGATACACTACTAGGTTGTTATACATGTATAATATTCTTTTATGAATGTTAGAAAATGGTTAAGTTGAACTGATAAATATAATTGGAAAAATATACTTTGTTGGAATTGTTGTTGAGTGTATCAATGAATGGTGGAAGGAAATGATGTCGTTAAATATTAGTTTGGAGTAGTTAGGAAATGTTAAGTAAAGGTTAAGTGAAAAATACTAAGCATGTTGTTGAAGTTAGGGGACTTTATTATCGAAAAGTAATTATTAATAGCTATATGTATACATCATGATTATGTTTCAAGAAGGATAACTATAAGCGATAACTTATTAAAGCTAAGGACTCTAGGTACGTAGTACTGCATGTGTTTTGTCTAAAAAGGCTTACATCACAGGAATTAGGGGGTGTTTGTTTATTAAATGCATAGCTTATGTTATATTGGAAACGTACCGTCGAATGATTGCTTATATGTTTATTATATTTAAATTCGGTTATTTAATTAGGATATGGTGCACATTATGAGGTTACGATAATAGACACGATAGATAAAATTATATGCTTGCATTATTGTTCCAAATGCACATGAAAGTACAAAAGAAATTGAATTACGAATAAACGTAAATGTAAATAGATAGTTTCTACGTGAGTTCGGAGACTTAAGAAGTTGCTCTCATGTGGGAACGAGGCACAAAATGAATAACAGTAAAAGACAATTAAGTAAAATAATAAGAAGAGTTTGTTCTCAATTGATGTCGAAACAAACCAGCTAATGGCAAGTGAGGCCATTAGCGTTGATGCGCATAGTTGCTAGTGCGTTCGCGATTGATGTCAGAACTGATTGTTGTACATTGATGTGTACAACCAGTAGCATAGCTTTTGGTTGATGCCGTAGCTGCTTACCAGAGGTGAACTCGTTTGGGTGAGTTCGAAAATTGAAGAGGTTGCTCTCATCCAATGGGCAAGTGAGTTCGAAAATTGAAGAGGTTGCTCTCACTCAAAGAGATGTTTAAAGGAAAAACAGATAAGGGAAAACTCAACAGTAAAAGGAAAACGCAATGGCAAATGATAGATAAACGAAACAGAAAACTATATGTTTGAATAGTGTTGTATGAGCACGTTTTACTTTTATACTATGTACTGAGCGTTAGGCTCATAGTCAGGTCCTTTGATGTAAGTATGCAAAGGATTAAGGATAGCAGCAATTGATGAGGCATTTGTACGTTGCGAGCTTGGCGATTTGTTAGGCTAAAAGGTTTAAAGAAGAAATGTAATATTTGGTAACAACATTTTTAAAAAGTGAACTTTTGTTGTGGTATTTCGTTATATCAAGGAGGTTTTCAAATGATGTTTAATTCTTTAAGCATTAGAAATACAAGTCTTCCACTGTTGTAATGTTCTAAAGTTTTACAGTACGATATGCTTTAAGTAATAAATGATTTGACGAAGAAGAATTTATTTATGCACTTCTTATTTAAATTAGTTTTCAAACGAAAAGTCTTCCGCTGTGATTTTAAAGGAAAAAATTTTCAAAAATCATGAGTTTTAAATTGAAAGAATAACTGGGATGTTACAGGTTATGTTGTTATACATTTAAAAATATGTTCTTTAAATTTCAATAGCCTGTTTGATATTGTTTAATAGATACCTCTTTGTTAATACTGGCTTAAATAATCTTGCTCTGTTGCAATAGGTTGAGATTGCTCTTTGTGTGTTGTAATGTAGACCAACCGTAGAATTGAAGGAAAATACTAACATGTCAGTATTGTGCTCTTGTTGTTAATGCCTGTTGTGTTGCCCCTGTTTTTCCTTAGAGATGTTCATTATAGCATGAATAAGATTGTTAGTTTAAAAGTACTTTCTAATGTCTTGGTTAACGATGACTCTGTTCATTCACTGCTTCGATAATGTTGTGAAAAGGGTTTGAAGTTGTCTATTGTTGTGATAATAATGTTAAACCAAAAAGTGGAAGGAAATGTTAAGTTGGTTAGGAACTGCTCTCTATAGATTGTGGCCTTGGTTGAAGTTACTGCTCTGTTGAAGATGAAGTTTGTACTATAGGGAATTAAGGTTTCATTTTCTATTATGTTAAATTATGTTTTATTGTTGGTACTTGCATTGCTTGAAATACATCCATGACATGCATCACGAATATAAATGTTATGATAGGTTGCATATATATGCATTGCACGGGAGTAAAAACATACCTAATAAATGTAAATAGACGTTGGAGATTGGGGAGATTAGTGATGGTTATGCTTGGAAAAACTACGAGATCATGTATCTCTTCCCACGTAGGGATTGAGTGACGGTTCTGCCCAGGCTAGATCCCGAGAATGTATCTTCTCTCTTTCGTGGAAAATCTCCAATATTATGAATTATAGTGAGACTTTGATTAAAGAACAGAAGAGATATGTTCTTTTCTGACATGAAAGACATGAGCATAGAGTCCGCATGAGCATACATATTTCATTTGATCTCTTACTAGGTATTAGGCTCACAGTTTTATCCCATGATGTAGGTGACGATTATGATCCCAACGATGTGCAAGCCGAAGGAGTGTGACATGATGAGCACTTGTGTTACCAGACGCATTTAGACCTGAGGGTTATGACTCACAAAAAGGAAAATATAGTTGTGTTAAATAGTTTTTCCAGTTCTTAAATATGGAAAATGTTTTATTAACCATGAATATTTTGTTAATGTAGTGAACTTATGTTTTGAAATTATTTCTAACTTTCGCTCTTGATTACTCTAATCTTTTCTCTTCACACGTTTTTCAATAACAATTATAAAGAAAGATTTTTTTTTTTACATGGCTAAGAAAAGGTAAAGTTAAAAATGGGATGTTACATATAATAAGTTTAGTGATAATTTGAAGTTTAAACTATTTTTGTTAACAAATTAAATCTTGAATTATAGAAAATTAACAAAATGAACATTGTAGTTGTGTTTTCCATTAAGAAAACAAGTTCTGGTCGACCAGGTCAAGCTACAGACGTCTGTCGTGAGCATCCTTACTTAAAGAGTGGGTGCCTGCGAAAGTTGCCTTGAACATAGGCTGAACAATAGCTTTTTGAACATCTGCCATTTATCAACGATCAACAGAAGTGGATGCCCGTATTTAAGTACTAGGCGACCACAGTGTCATGTATTTAATATAACAGAGTTATTTATGGGAAAATTCTAAACCCTCCGATGACCAATCTCTCTTTCGTAGAAAACGATCCTAGTGAAAATATGGCCACCCACAGATCCTAACATATTGAATGCCTACAAGGCGCGTAAAACGAATGATGACTATTTGTGAGAAAAGAACTTTTAGAAGACCAGTTAGTCATATATTGAATGTAACAACAAAACATTCTGGCTAGGTTTAGAGATTCGAACCCAAGGACATGTCATCATTATCCTATTACCCAATAGCGCATATAAACATAACACCTTCACACAGCAGAAGGTGTAAGGAAACATCCTCATACAACCCAAAACAATTGGAGGTTTTTCCAACATATGCAGATTTTGATATGGTGAAAAACCATGCATACGTAAAATAAATGTGTAAAACTGGCATACATATAGTCTAAAAATTGACATGTTGTTTAACGGGGCATGTCGGGTTATATTTATGATAGCTCACAAACTAAAGGTTTTTAAAAAACATAATACAATATAGTATAGTAGATAAATCTTTACCTCAATGATGACAAAAGCCGTACTGACCAGCTGGAACACATTATCAGGGACAGATATAGAAATAAGAAACATCGTCAGAACCTGAAATGTAACCGATGTCAAAATCTCCACCAAAATAGTGGGGATAATGTATGAATCCTAAACCAAAACTAGGAACCCAAACATGAAGGAAACTTACAATTGACCTCGAACCTTGGCGAGGCATATGTGCTATGTGATGACAATTAAATGTTTGATTTTTGAAACTCTCTAATTAATAGTGATTTAAGATTTATCTAAGGTTTGACTCTTATTGCCCCAAAATGAATATTTTTCATCTTTAATACCAAAAATAAAGTTTTAAACCTCACATCGATTTACATGCAAAATGATCGGCATGAAATTTCAATGAACGGAGATCACAATGTTTTCAATACGTCAAAACAAGTGAGAGATTTTCAGAGTAGCCCTAAACCCTCACTGGTACATCAAAATATGTCGTACGAGCTGAAATGGAATGAGAAAAATCAACACATAAGTCAAAACCAATATGAATCTACGCAAGTGAAAAGATATACCTCGCTTTGTCTATTGGCACTATGGCGATTGCAATTGCTTCTAGTAGCAACACCTGATAAGGGTAGTGGGTGTGCAGGTCAAAGGATGACAAAAAACACGGTTGCTTTGGATGTGACTGAAATATAAACCACACATTAGAACTGTTCAAATATGAAGTACAATAAGTAAAAGCGAGAATTATTAGGAGAGAGGCTTCCACCCTCACCAATGGAAATGTATCATATGTCCACAGTCTTGGCACATGATGTTTGTACATTCGGAGACGAAGTTGCTATAGTGGTGCATTCCATCTTGAGGACTCTAGAAGAGGACGAGCTTCGTTCATTGTGCGAATTCAATAACGAAGACATGGGTGATAGTAGGCCTCAAAGACCACTGCAAGTAGAATGTTCTTTTGCTGGTATGTGTCTGGGCAAGAAGTATAGTTCTTTGGACCAAGTTAGAGAAGAAATTGTGGATCGTGCATCGAAGAATGAGTATGAGATAAAATTCACCCACAGTGACTCTCATTGGTTGAGGGCGGCCTGCCAAGAAGGATGCACTTGGCGAATTCACTACCAAAAAATGCAAGGTGAATTGAGGTTTTAAATAAAGAGTTATAACGATGTTCACACTTGCTCAAGAAATATGGAAAGCCATCATGCCTCTGGTAAATGGGTGTTAACGCATGACTTGGACAGATTCAAAAGCCAAGCCGACTAGAACCTTCCTTCCATAATTGAGAATGTTAGAGAGAATTTTAACATGAACATTACACTCAACCTTGTTAGAAGGGCAAGAAATGCAGGCAAAAAAATGAATGAATGGGATGACAATGAGCAATACAAGCTCATATGGTCGTATGACGAGGAGATTTGGAGGTCTAATCCTAGAAGCTCGCTATGTGTTCAGCTAGAGAGGATTGATCTTTTACACAGTCCAACATTTAAAGGATGTACATGTGTTTGACTGCATAGAAAATGAGAATGTTGAATTGTGGTAGACCGGATCTTTGTTTGGATGCTTGCCACTTGAAGGGATCGACTCTGAGTCAGCTGCTCATTAGTGTTAGCATTGACGGGAACAATAGAATTTATCCAATTGTTGTAGCAGTGGTTGAAGTAGAATGTAAGGATTCTTGGAGTTGATTTTTTGAATTGTGACTTGTGGATCTAAACACCCCATCTGGCAATTGGAGGATAAATATTTCTTACTAAAAAAATTGTATGGTTGATTACTTTTGCAATCTATGTTTATGTTATGCGTTGTGTACGAATGTTTGACTCAGACTGTTAATTTTTGTAGGGGTTGGTGCCACCTGTCATAAAGTTTGCAGGGTAAGTGGAACATTGATTTTTCACTCTACACCTATATGCAAATTTTCAAAAATAATTAAAGCACAGTTGTTCAAGGATACAATGTGGGGGCACTTCTAGGGCCACAACATCACCGCACTTGGAGAGAGAGAGAGATGATGGAACTATTTTTGCTTGATCAGTCAGCCCACATTTATCTACAAGTAATAGATGCAAGATTTTGATCAAAACATGTTTTTAGCTCGATCCCAAAGTGATACATAAGCCTAAACAACTTGAGCGAGTCCTTCAATGCCTGCATCCTACTAGTCTAAGACAAACCAATTCTCAATATGTTCGAGATTATAAGAAATGACATCATGCGTAGGATCGTTAAGAAACATAAAAAGATGGCACAATCGATGAACCTTTTATTTATGCAGATCAAGAATCGGATTGCCAATCTACAACTTGCAGGTCAAAATTGGAATTTTGTTTTTGCAGGTGTTGGCCAGTTTGAGATGAGCAATGGTAGAATAGTACTTTGTTGATTTGGACAGACGTACTTGTATTGTTATCGGTGGGAGTTGACTAGCATCCCGTGTGTCTATGAAATCCCATATATGCATTTTATGAGGAGATCTCTCAAGAAATTTGTGCATGAGTGCTACCACCGGGAAACATACATGATGATGTACTCCCACTTTGTCCACCTTGTCAGTGGACAAATCATGTGGCTTCTGTAATATCCCGATTGTCTGTAATGGAATTAAGTAAAGAAAATTAATTGGGTATAATTAGATAATTAAAAATTTATTTGATGAGAAATTAATTGAGGATTATTTGGATAATTATAGGATTTATTTGATGGAAAATTAATATGGAAAACCGAATCAAGAAATTTTCAATCAGACTGATAATTACCATCAAACAATATTCGGAATTAACAATTAATGTGTGGTATGTATAATTAATTCATACATATATTATGTTAATTAATTAAGTAAAGGGAATTAAAATAAATGATAATTAAATAAATTAAAATTAAAGAAAATAAAGTTAAGACTTAAAAGGGGAAAATTAAAAAGGAAAAACGAAAGAAGTTGTTGATGCTTCGGGCTAGCTCGGTTGATGGCTGGTTGTCACGGTCCTACTTTTGAGAGACTTTTCAGGAGGGCTGTGCGGCACTCGTTGTTAGGGGGAACAACGAGTCAGCCTACAAAGTGTGCCAACGGCACCGAGGGCCCACGACGTTAGAACAAGCTTGAGTGTCTAACGAGCGAGCGAGCAGCGAGCGAGATTTATCGAAAGCGTCATTGAGCATAAAGAGAATAGTTTGAATGTAAAAAGCCTTTTCATTGATTGCTAGCAAATTACATTGGGTAGGGGGGTCTACGTGCAGTCATGCCTCTCCCCCTAAAGAGCATTCTGGACCATCTCCACTATGGCAGGAGTAAACATGCTATAGTGGCGAGGAGTCACTTTGCCCAAAATGGAAATAAAAGAAATACAAGGAAATTACTATAAATGGAAATAAATCTAACTAAGCAGTAGGGGCGGCCATGGACAACACGTCCTGGACAAGCCCGGATTCTAACACTGGTCCAGGTTGGTTGCAAAATAAAGGGGAAAATTTTGGTTTGGCGTGTGGGCATTTCGTGAGAAATAGATAGAGGGAGAAGAGAGGGACTATGAGACCGAGAGGGAAGAGCGACGAGGGAGATGAGGGAGACGTGAGGACTCGGGAGCTCGGGTTTAGCCGAGGCTTCTCCCGCGATGAGCGGCGCTGTCCGGCGGGCTGTTGACGGCGAGGTGGGGAGCATCCGATTGTGGCTAGGGCTCGAAATGGAGACGCGCGATTTGGACGAATCGTGCAGCTTCGATTTCTCTCGCGGGAGCTGGGCTTCGCAAAGGGAGGTGACGAATGAACTCCGCTGGTGTGTAAGGATCGATGTACGCTTTGGGGGTGACTCCGTCGAATGCGTGGTCGGCTCGGAGTGGTTGGGTTTGGTGAGCTGCGGGATGAATTGGACTGATCTCCCGTGTGCTGCAATTTTCAGTGCCAAACCGGGGTATGTCGCGATTGAATTGTACTCTATTGTGGAATAGGTGTTTCGTGATTGGATTTCTCAGCATTTTTGGGTGGTCGTGGATTACAGGGGCTTGGCGGTGATGGAGCGATCAACTGCCCTACACCTGATCTGTCAACGGTTCTATTGGTTCTGCTCTAAACCCGGTTCGCAATTTGTGTTCTGGCCGACACAGTAATGCACATTCCTTGATGGGAAGCACACTTTGGTTGACTAACTAGAGAAGGATGCGGCAAATGACTCAGTCTCTAGAAAAGTAGAAATAAATGGTGGGATACTGTCGGTGTGATAATGGAGAAAAGTATGCAGAAATTAAGCATATAATAAAGGAAATGGGGCATGTGCTATCTAGAGCCATGTGAGGGGAGAAATAAAGAGGCAGTGCAGGAGAGTTCTCTGGAAGCCGACAGTTAGAAGTTGTGATATGGAGGAGCTCCCTGTGAAGAGAGAAATGATAGCAATAGAGAAATTATGTGGGGGAGTTTTTGGGAAGCTGAAACTTGTGAAAATATGAAGAAAGAGGACTGCCGTGGGTGCTGCAGGTAACCCCTGTATTCTTATATTTCTCTTGACGTATTTGGATTTTATGTGGAAGTTGTATAAGATTAATGGGTACACTGTGAATTCGTTTTAAGTTCTGCATGTTGGATGGTCTCTAAGCACTGTCAAATTGGATTATGGGATGATATGCCTATTGATGAAGTTGATTCTGTACTCTTTGTTGTTGTTCAACTCTTACTCTCTTAATTATTTAAGATGTTAAGTTGTTAAGCTGAGGAGTATGTTGGTTAATCTGTGAATGTACGTGTGTTTTTGTAGAATGATAAGGAGTATGTTGGTTGATCTGTGAATGGACGAGTGTTTTTGTTAAGCTGAGGAGTATGTCAATTGTTGATTGGAGTTACAGTCATGTGGGTACTCTGTTGACTCCGTTGGTTTGAATTTGGCTTACTGTTATTCTGGAAGTTGGGATATATGTAGATGAAATGATTTGATGTCAATGTTTAAACAGGTTTGATGTCTGCTAATGGCTAAGCATAATTGCTTTTCCTTTACGCTTTGAATTTACTGGAAATGGTGTTAGAAGAATTGGACGATGGAACTCTGTTAATTAAAAATGTATAAATTGGATAATTGTGAATTAAGGGAGGGTTACTCTTTTAATTGACTATAAAAATTAATAAAGATAAATTAATAGAAAATCGTTAAGTGGTAATTAAATTATTAAATAATAATAACTGTATCAAAGTTGGGGTTCATAATTGATAAATATATTAAGAAATAAATGTTAATTATTTTGAAGGTATTAATGGGAAAAGAATAAAGTGCTAAACATGCTAAGGACCGCAGTAAGTGATTGCATGTGTTTTGGTCTTCGGACCCTACATCGCAAAAATTAGGGGTTGTATGTTGATTGTTTATTGCTTTCATAGACTATTTAGGTTGTTTATAGCTTTACCAGAAATTGAGTATGTTCCATATATTGTGCTATTGTTTGCTGGATGTTTATTAGAATTAAGATCTTTTAATGATATGTTTAATAGACGAGCATGCTTAAAGATTTTATACTGTATGTATTCATGGGCATCATGCATCATGGTTTTTTAAATGATACCAAAATAGTTTACATGCATGATTTTGTAAAGGAACCTGAAATAAAATGAAAAGAGATAAATGTAAAAGAAATGAAATAAATTGTGAGTTTGTTAGTTGGTCTCTAGACTGGCTAGCAAAAGGATATGTGAGACTGGTTAAGCCTTGATGGCACAGTTACTAGTAAGCAGAGGTTGGAGCTCGAGCTTCATACTGGGCATAGTAACTAGTTAAGATTTCAGTTGTAGCCGGAGCTGCTTATTCCTGAGGATAGTCGTTGTGCAAGCACAATACCTAACAGGCGGTTCGGTTGGAGCCGAATCCTTTGTCTCATATACGTCTTCGGTTGGAGCAGGGACGGACTACGCAATGGTTAGTGAGGCTGTTTAAGCCTTTGTGGCATGGCTACTAATAGGGGGAGGTTGGAGCCCGAGCCTCTAGTAAACTTTCGGTCGGAGCAGGAGTTGCTATACCAAAGGTGTTGGGAAATGTAAATGAAATGGAATGGTAAAAGATAAATGAAAGACCGAAAATAGAAATGCATATGGTTTTGAAAAGAGCATAGCATGAGCATTAGACAATTTTATTTCCATCACTTACTGAGCATTAGACTCATAACTTACTATCTTGCGATGTAGGTATATGCTTGATAACAGATGAACAATATACAGAGCATGTGATGAAGGATTTACATGTAGCGGGTCTTGTGGCTGACTGGGCTAAAGAGTAAATGGTTTTGTAAAATAATAAAGTAATAAGTTTAAGTTTAATAATTGTTTTATTTAATATTTTCGCTATATTTCAAGAAAAATGAATTTTATAAATGAAAGTTATTTCACTGCTAAAATATTTTAAATTATTATTATTTCTTAAATGCAATAAATTAGAAAAGGGTTTTGAGTAATGGATTGGTTTTTAAAAGAAATGTCTTACTCTGATTTTATAAAAGAAAAATTTTAAATTTCATGCTATTTTCAAAGGAAATAAAATCCGTGATACTACAGCTTGTGACGGACCTTGATCCAATTATGACACTGCCATTTAAGAGACATCCTAGAATGCCGCAAAAACAGAGAATAAGGGATGTCAATGAGGCCCCAAGCCGGACAGTGCTACCCAGTAGACATCTTAACATGACATGTGACTAGTGTGAGGGTGTGGGGCACAATTTCTGCACATGTCAAGGTGGAGGCCTAGACACCGCCGAGTCAAGTGCATGTGGTAGCCGCAGATCCAGAGGCTGAGGTGGCTTGCATAACACATTTATCGGTTTCATAGTTCCCAATATAGTTCATGAGACGTAGGTGAGCACATTATTACATTTATGTTTTCATATGTTATTTTAACTATACTAACTTTATTTGCAATGTGTTATGCAGGAGTATGTTGTGCAAGGTCCATAGATACAAACAAACACAAATGTGGACATTAACCTAGATTATATCGTTGAAATACATATGTACATTAAATTATTGTAATGAATATATTAATTGTTTGTTATTGATGATGAAATTGTTTGTTAAGAATGAATGAAATTGATAGTGTTTTATTAAGTATGAATTGAGAAAAATATAGATGGATTATAAGATAGAGAGTGTTCAGTATGAAAATGAAATTTTGGATAAAGTGCTTAAATCCACATGTGAAATCACACGTCCTAGACTGGATGACCGGAATCAAGATAGATTAGAATTTGCTAGCCTCGGGTAATTTTGGAACCAGAATAAGCGTTAACTTTCTGCGGCAAAAAGCATACCTTCCACTGCAAAACGTCATACTTTCCCCTGCGGGATGCCAACTTTTTACTGTGGAATGTTAGAGTTTCTCTGCCTTATATAGATCTTTGTAATGCACCGTTTTCTTAAATTGTTGTAATGAATATGTTAATTGTTTGTTGATGATGAATGGTTTGCATCAAAGTTTCTTTCTTTCTCTTTAAAAAAAATGAAAATGTTGCAAGAGTTTCCCTTGTTTTATTTTATCAAAATCAAATCAAGCAATAAGGCTCTCAACTATTTTCCAAACATATATTTTCTAAACAGATATTTCAAACAGATAGATATTATCTAAACATATATTTTCTCAACATGTATTCAAACAATTAAGTATGCAAATAAACAAACAAGATCCATACACATCAACTAAACTACATCGGCGCCGCCTTCTTGCGAGATTTCCTCTGTAGATCGGTGACTCTATAGCACAACTTCGGGTCCATGTTTACATTGGAACCTTAAGTGTACAAAGGATCCTTATTCAGTAGATCTTCATGAGGTTCAGAGTAGCCCTAAACCCTCATTAGCACATCAAAATATGTTGTACGAGCTGAAATGGAATGAGAAAAATCAGCACATAAGTCGAAACCAATATGAATCTATACAAGTGAAAAGATATACCTCCCTTTGTCTATTGGCACTATGAAGATTACAATTGCTTTTGATAGCAACACTTGGTAAGGGTAGTGAGTGTGCATGTCAACAGATGACAAAAAACACTGTTGCTTTGGATGTGACTGAAATGTAAACCACGCATTAGAACTGTTCAAATATGAAGTACAATGAGTAAAAGCGAGAAGTTTACTTACTTGAATTCGCCATATTGTAATAAGCTATTTTACCATTGGAATGTTGAAGTATTCTTCTTTGTTCAACGCATTACACTGCATACAAAGAATGCACTGCAAGGATGAGTACTAAATTAAAATCTTCTATAATATAACATAACGTAATTCTCACCATCTCTGATGTCACTTCTTACTTTAGGAAGATGAGATCAGTGATGTGATACTCATCTTGAAATTGAAAATATAAATAGAAGACAAAATATCCTAAGTATCCAGTCCAAAACACTTAATGGCAAAAAATGAAATAGCCTACCATAATCCCTACAAGAATTGCGCATGTCTCCATGTTTTTCTTGGTATTTGCATGAACTAATTTTGTGAAAACATTCATAAGTTCATATGGCTGCAATGAACATTTTCAAACCATCAAACTAATAAGGCATGAATAAGTGCAGACATATAGATAGCCAAATTGAAGACATACCACACACACAGTTTTAAATGGTGGAGGCTTTTTTCCACCCGATGCGTTTGTCGATGGAGGAATGAGAGTCATTATCTCCTGCACCTTGAAAATCATAGTTGGAGGAGAAGGTTGGCATCTAAGGGCAATAGTGCTGTAAATTTGGGACACATTATTAGTCGCATATAAATAAAGTAAATAATGGACTTTATGTATAAACTAAAAAACTTACAAGCATTCTATGCGTTCGGTTGCTAAAGAAGTTGTTGGAGAGGTTGTTGGATAAGATGTTGGAGAGGCTGCTGAGGGGCTGCTTGAGAGGCTACTAGAGGGGCCACTTGAGAGGGTGCTCACTACCCCATTCTTTACAATTTGGCCAACAACTCATGATGGTGCTCCTCTACTCCGTCCTCCATTGTTTGCATTTTGTGCATCCCCATTTGATGGTGCTTCTCTATCCTTAGAAGTCAGTCCTCCATCCTTCTAACTTGATCCAACACCATTTGATGCCGCTCCTTCGCTTGCTCCTCCATTCTTTGTATCCAACCAAAAATCTCCTCAGGCATCAACGTAAAGTGAGATGACTGAGTTGGGGGCAGAAGCATCAGTTGCAGAGTATCATCCTCCATGTGCTATAGAGGAGATGATGTAGGTTGTTTCTTCGTGGGGGCTAGAAGTTGTACAATTGAGGGGGCTGGAGGCCGTACGACTAAGGGGGCTGGAGGCTAGGAGACTTTTGCATGAGTCTTTGAAGAGGGCTTGGATGATGTTTTACATACCCATTCCCCTTCGACTTTGGAAATTCCCATGCGGTCCACTTTCAATTTGTTGTAGACGTCGAAAGTATTCTCTTGGATTCTCGACTCCTCATCCGAGACTAGAACCCCATTATGCTCAACAATACTCTAAATGAGCCAATTAAAGGGAAGAATCTTGAATAGGTTGTTGAGAACCTCGTACATGTGACTCAAAATCACATATCCGATGTTCACTTTTTTTCGGATGAGTACCTTCTCTAGCATATAGAGATCCATGTAGCTAACATGGTCTGGATGTTCATCCCGAGGTAGAATAGTGTGCGTCATGATGGTGTGGATCACTTGGGCTTTGACATTCAAGTCAGTGAACTTTGGCTTCTTGAACGTTGCAATCTCAGGATCATAGTGCAACTGTCTAAGCACTATCAAATTGTCTCCTGGTATGATGAAATCTGGCTCCCGAGACTCATGGTAATATTCCTAACTTGTTTCCTCCATGAAACATTCAAGGAGCATGTTAATATCATTCGAAGTTAGCCTCAGCTCCCATCAAAACATGTAAGTCTGGACCTCTAATGGTTAGGTGGACAGTTTCAATTGGCATAAAATAGTTTCATAATCCGTTTACAGAAACTTCCACCCAATCTGCACAACTCGACTAAGCCGGCCCCCTCAACCAATTTTCAATTTCCAATTCAGCCAATGAATCAAAGTCTACTCTTTTAGATACAATAACCAAACGATGTTGAATATCAGCTTCATACCTATCATTTTCTGCCGTAGTCCTGAAGAGAGGGGAGTGGAACCTATATGTAACAGGTTCGAAACATACCAATTGAGCTCTTGGTCGTCATTGAGGATGAGGTTGAGGTTGAGGTTAAGGTTGTGCTTCAACCCACAACCGTGGCTGGTGCATTGCGCTGAAACTAAGCACACATGGAATCATTTGCAAGTCTTCTGCATTCACGGGCTGAGTCTATTTTTGGTTGAGGTTGAGGTTGAGGCTGAAATGAAACATCTTTACGTTTGAGAAACAATTTGGTCGTCCTAAAATCCATGGAATGGATGAAACAGTGAGGAAATTGCTTTGAGAGTAATAGGGTTCGGGGTTCACTAAGAAAATCACTGAACTCTCCAGAGCATAGAATGTCAATGTATATGTAATAGAGCAATGGAAGGTAGAACGATGTATGACGTTCTGCCCATGAACGATGTCTTTCTGAGGTGGAAAGATGTCATTTTGTGGTGGAAAGTAAGACATTCTATGTAATATCCCAAATCTTCGTTAAGCTGAAAGCATAGCTTAAGTGATAATTTTGGGGATACTAGGAGCTAAGTTGGACAAGTAAAGATATTGGTAAAGAGAAATGCATTTGGAATAAGTGAATTATGATATTCCGTTAGGTTCATAGTCAGATTATGAGAAGGATTGAAGTTAATTGGAGATACTTAAAGTTATATTGGGCAATATCAATTGGATTGATCATCAGTGGAGGTAGTAAGAGGAAATATATTTGGACGTATTTGGATATTGTAAGGGATGAGAGCTAGGTAATAATAAGGTTAAAGATATAGAATTTATTGGAACTAACTTGGGTAATTTAAGACATTAGTCAAGTCAAACATATTTGAAAATCTAAATTTGAATAGTTTGGAAGAGTGATTTATTAATGATATAAGTGTATATGTATATATATATATATATATATATATATATATATATATATATATATATTGTTTAGAATATGTATATTTGGAGAAGAATATGGCAGATGATTGTTTGAAAGGGTGGTTGATCATTGTGGTTGATTGAGATCAATCGGTGCGATCAACTTGTAAACAAGAAAATGGGTATTAAATATGGGTATTGAAGGAGTGGTTGATCATTGTGGTTGATTGAGATCAACTGGAGTGATCAACCTGTAAACAAAATGGGTATTGATATGGGTATTGAAAAGTGCGGTTGATTGTTATCAAATCAACTTGTATATATTTATGTGTGTCACACTAAGGAATAATATGAATAAAACATAATTCTGAAGAAGGAATGAACTGCGGTCGATCGTTGCGGACGTTCAACATGGGGAGATCAACCGGCGTTGATCGACCGACGTAATGATGGGTATTTTCTGAAGGAAAACATTGCGGCTATTTGTGGTGGTTGTTCGGCAGGGGGAGATCATCCATCGTGATCGTCCGCCATTCAGAAACAATGAAAAGTAGTGGTCGATCATGTGAATGGTCGTCGATCGGCTTGAAGGAAAATCAAACGACTGCCAACATTTATGAGTAAACTGGAGAGTTTTAACTGAAGGGAAGATGAAAGGAACGTCGCCTAGAATGCCTGAAGTTAAAAGGACTGACGTTATACACGTTAATGGACATTGATGGACTGCAACCTTTGGCTTTCTGTCTTCTCTCGGTCATTGATGAAGGAGTTACTGGAGCTATCTATAAATAGAAGAGGAGGGAGACGTGAGTTGAGAGGGAGAATGAGTAATGTTACTCTGCCAAAATTTAGAGTGAAAGCTGGCGTGAGGAATTGCAGTGAAAGTGTTTTGCTTCTGATGTATATGAAAATAGAAAAGAGAAGAGGGTTGTGTCCGTGAGAAAAATCGTGAGTGTGTGAGAGATATCACAGAGACCTGATACTGTGTAATGTTGTGAGAGAAAGATTCTAAGTACCGTGTGAAGGAGCTATGAAAGCAGTGAAGTTTTATAAAGGGACGTCTTTGGAAAAGAAAGGAAACCGTGAGGTTTTTTTGGTGAAGGAGAAGAGGTTTTGAGGAGAGTACTCAAGGTATGCATTGATTATTCTTGGATATTGCATAGCAAACACAAGTTATTGTTTATGTTTAAATTTGGTTTCTGCATGAGATAAATATATAGAAATTGGTTGGTGATATGAGTTTCATCGCTGTTATGTGGGGTAGTTGATTCTAGTTAGTTGTTAGGTGATATTATTTCAATAATATTATTATTGATCATGACCGTGAGGAATTATTAGACTGTGACATAAATGAGTAATGAGTCTTATTATATGAGATTTTGAAGAAGGTAATTATTGGATTAAAGATTGTCATTGTTAGACATATTATTAAGCCATACCTTATTGGAATAAACTATTACGTTGAATTAAGGAGATATGTTGGGCTATGAACTGCTAGTAGTTAGGGTTGTTTAGTGGAATGAAATAAGCATGTCCTATGATTGTCTTGGTTATTGTTGAATGTTAGGATGATATTCCTTGAGGCATTAAGGATATGTAACCCAATGAATAGATGATTTGTTTTAAAGATATAATAAGTAAATATGTATATGATCTGAATAGGTTTTTGAAAAAAAGACAACTCTAAGTGATAACTCGTTAAAGTTAAGGACTTTAGGTACGTGGTACTACATATGTTTTGTTCGAACGGACCTACATCACGGGAATTATATGGTGTTTTACTGTTTGTTTGATTGATTGTTATAAATTTCATATTTATAGATTAAGTTTAGTTCCTTAGTTAGGATGGATCACTTTCTAAGGACACTATTAAGGAACACATTAAATAGGATTGTATGTGCACGATAACGTTAAGACTTGGAATCCTAAAGTACACGAAAATGGAATATACGTAAACAACTGTTGTCCAATTAATTACGCACGGCACAGAATGTAACACTCCGATATCATTTTTCCCGTATACACGATGTAAACAATTTTGGGATGATTAAAATATTACATTGCGTATCGATACGTGTTAAATTATGACGTGTTTTTGTTGGGAGAATAGATGGGACGAAATTTAAGTAGGAAAACATGAAGAAATGCTGGATAGGACGACTTCGGACGCATGTGGACACTGCAAGGACTAGACACGGCGTCCGCAAGTGCATTTCAAGTCGTCCCTGAACCTTGGGATGATGTAGGACGAAGACTCTATGTCCTAACCCGTTCCCTGTTTCAAACTAGACAATTTCGAACGAATGTAGACGGGTGAGGACGATTGCAAACATGGATGATTTGAATTTGACTGATTTCTAAACACCTTCGGACGCACATGGACATGAGACTCGGACTCCTTTCTTGATCTGAATGGTACATTCAGACGCATGCGGATGAGTGACGATGAATGCGAACACGGTGATTTCGAATCTGTACAATTTTTGGATACATTTGGATGAGTGCAGACGCTATATATGAACACCATTGTGTATCCAAATGTCACATACGGACGTGAATGGCGAAGGTTGGGAAATATTTTCTCATCCCAATTCATAGTGCTAGCAGTAATAGTGCGGATTCAGGCACATGCGGACGCGGCGAGGACGCAAACTCGTGTCCGAAATGTCCCAAATATGCAATTATTTAGGGAAAAATTAATGAAACGTTGTCATTTTGCAATTCAAGACGCAACCAGACGACAAGGAGACAAACCCACACCGGACCATGCCCTCTCCACTTCGACCACAACCCTCCTTCTCCCATAGGCGTACAAGTGTTCCCCTCCAGCTTCGCCTTTTTAATCTCCATCTCCTCTACATTCATTTTTCCTTCTCAAAAGAGTGAGTTCCTGAGAGAGAGAGAGAGAGAGAGAGAGAGAGTCCTGTGAGTGAGAAAAACGCCTGGAGGAGTATTGAGAGTCTGCTAGTGTAAAGGGTGAGGGAGCTGGGAAAATTGCTGACCTTGTTCGATTGCTTCAACAAAGGTAAAGAATTTGGTATAGTCTTGTCCATTTGAAGGCCCTACCCATAAGTAGTGTGTGTGAGTTGTGCTAAATGGATTGTTGTTAATTTCCTACAAAATTTCTTTGGTTGATAACCTATTGTTGTGTTGTTTAGTTCCTGTAAATTACTTTACTACAATTGTTGAAATGAAATGCTTAAGGAAGAAATGAATGACAAATGGAAAGTACATGATGAAATGATAAGCATGAATGAATTATGAATTTCATTAGCCATGATTCTATTATGTGAATGCCTTCAGTGTCTTACTTGCTGTAATCACCTTGTGGTACTTGTTGTTGGTTTGCTTGCCGTAAAAATCCATTGTCTTCATAAATGTCACTGTAAATGTTAATTTCTTCTGCGAAAATGCTAGTGTTGAAATCTGTGTTAATTAGTAACTATCTCCCTTAATTTGAGCATGGTTAACTAACTAAGTTGATAGTTAAAAGGTTAATTCTGTTACTAGCTTGTTTCAATTTATTAAGCATATTTACGTTTTGTTTTATTTAGATGAGCATGTGTAGATGGTTTAGTTTATTGTCTTGAAATCTCTTAAGCTTTGTTGAATCAAAAAGATGAATTGAAGATGCCTAGATGAAACGAAATGTAAGAATGACTTGTTAACAGATTTCATTTCAAGAATGACTTGTTAACAAATTTCTAATAATTCTGACTTACTAGAAATATTGTTTTTATTTTTTCATGTGTTTGTTAAAATAACAGATATAGCGTTTAACATTGTTGTTTTTTTATTCTGGTTAGGAGATATAAACTTTTTGTAACATAATTATGCATGATAAATCACTGTTATAAATTGGTAAGTCTCGATTTAATAGCTAGTTCTAGTTAAAGGGTTTAAATCATGCTTTATTAGTTGGTTTAGTTAGTATCACCATATCGAGCATGTTCCTAATCGTATAACGATCAAGCATGTTTCTATTGGTTGTTTATTTAGCATGTTTCCGTAGATAAATTCTAAGTGTGTTTCTGTTTAATTGTATCATAGTTAAGAATGTTGAATTCGCTTAGGAAATTCTTAATTAATAGCATGTTCTCCTTGCCATGTCCTTGTTGTTATGCTCGGTAGATTCATGTATGTTGTACGCTGTTTTTAATTCGCTGTCTAATATATGTTTTAAATTATTGTTGTTCTTTGATATTCGTTATTTAATTATCATTTGTTTTATATTGTGTCAACATGCATCATGATAATAGAAACAAGTAGAGAGTGCCACTTCGGGGTGGTAATCACATGCATGATGTGAGGAAAATGAAAAACGAAATGAATGAATGAATGATGGGGAGTTGGAAAGAGGATGGATAGTTCGGATCTAGTCTGACAGCTAGGCTACACTCCCACCTTGTCGGAAAAGGGACTAGCTGCACACAGGAGGCTAGAAACCGATCAAACTATACCATCACACATGGGTTCCTCCAACCTCCCGCTCGATGTACGAGTAATGAACGAACGAACGAATGTAATGAAAAGATTGGTTTGGGACGGTACCAATTCTAAAAGAACTAAAGAGAGGCATAACATGTTACTTAACATCAATTCTTTACTGGGTCTTTAGACGCACGTATTACTTGTGGTGTAGGTAATGAGATGATAATGCATGGAGCAAAGGAGGACGCATTTTCCATCGAGCATGCAATGTATCCGGAACGAATCGAGACCCGAGTAAGTGAATGGCTCAAGAAGAAAATAAATGAATTAACTATTTTGGAAAGATTTGGTAATGGGCATGTTTTGTAAAACCTTGTTTTGGATATTTATTACGTATGTTTATGCTTTGAACCCTGAACTTTATTGATGCATTTTAAAATAAAATGTTTCCGCTTTACTATGATATATTGCTACTCTTTAGCTTTCTATCTTAAACTTGAGATTCGTTTTAAGTAGATAAAAAGAAAATGAAAAATTTTACTCGAAAATTTAAAGGGAAAAAAATTAAGAATATACGGTTTTTGTCGCGGGGCGTCACACAGAAATCAAAGAAAAAGAAAATGGCTGTGGACTGGTTTGTTACACCCGACATAGTAATCAAGACAAGTAAACGTCTATGGTCCGGTTTGTTACGTCCAGCACAAAAATCAAGTAAATGACTGTGGATTGGTTAGTTACGCCCAGCACAGAAACCAACTGTGGTCTGATTAGTTATGAGCGACACAAATGTTTATGTGGTCTAATTCGATACGCCCGACACATAAACAGTAAAAGACTAAAACAGTATGAGACAACAGAATGAAATAGTAAGATACGTAAATAGCTAATTTGTGGACCGGTTAGATACGCCCGGCACAGAAACCAAAGATAAAAGACTGTGGTTCGGTTAGTTACACCCGACACAGAAATCAACTGTGGTCCAGTTTGCTTCATTTGGCACAGATATTTGTATGGTCCGGTTTGATACACTCGACATATAAACAGTAAAAGATAGAAACAGTAACGAATGTTTGTATGGTCCGAGTTGATACGCCCAGCACGATAAAAGACATCAACAATAACAGAGAAACAAAACAAAAAACCGTATGCGATGCTATAGAAGTTATGTGAATTTTATGTTTTACATTTATATCGCGTACTGAGCATTAGACTCATAGTTAGGTCCGTTGATGTAGGTAAGGAGCCGATGAATGAATAAAACTGTTAAAGGACATAGCTGATGAAGTATTGCTGTGTGGACGTTTGTGTTGTTGGCGACATTGACTTGTGGTTATAGCTCACGAAATGAAATAAATATTTAAAGGTTTTTAAGTGTTTTATGATTTCAAATAAATGTTTTAAGTTATTATGTTTATTTAAATGTTTATTCAAACAATGAATTTGTGGTATTAAATTGTAAAAGACTTTCGGTGTATGTTTATTTTGAGACTTCCCCTGTATGTCTATGACTCTGATTTTCAATTATGCAAATGATTTAAAGAAAAGAAAAATTTTATACGAAAAAGGTTACGGGATGTTACATTTTGTGCAGGGGAACAACACACAAAGAGAAATTTTAATTACTGACGTTCGATGGAGGAAAGTGTAACATTTCGCCACGGAACGTTAGTACTATAAGCTATATATTTAGTACTGACGTTCCGCAGAGGAACGTGTAGTGTTCCGCCGTAAAACTAAATTTAAATGTTTGATGGCAAGTGTGACAGCGATATTTGTAGCATCTATTTTTCATAGTTCTGTGGTTAAATTATTAAAAAAAATACTTTAATGATTGACTTGTTATTGATTATAAAGTAACAAGGTTGATTTGTTAATTTCTATTTTAAATACATTAAGAAAGATTAGCACTTTCTCAAAGTAAAATGGGTAAGATATTCTCTTTAAAATTTGAATGTTCCACTCAAATTTTCTTCTACATTTGGAACTTTCAAGCTTATCTTACCCAATAAAAATTTAACTTGATTTTTTTGCCTTGAACAAAATTTTTTTTCCATAAATTTAACTTTCCAAATCTCCGATCCTTAAAACGACATAAAATATCAAAGTTAATTTATTTCTACCAAATTGTTGGGGTAATAACAATGTTTCATAGAGTTATCAACTAACAAGTTATAGACAAGAATGAATAGGTTAGTTGAAAATGGTGACAAAGAAAAAAGAAAATGTATTCACATTCGCAAACATGGATAATAGTTATGAGATCATTAGTTTGATAATATTATGATGATGGTTCAATGACATTTTTCCCATCTTAAACCCATTTGTATACCTCACATTTTAAACACATTTGTTAACAATTTTAATCTCATAAAATAATATGTTTTATAATATGAATCAAACATTTGACTCTAAAAAGTAATCGGATCCAACTTTTTCAAGGCATGCCCCAGTTTGTCCCTCCAACCTCGAAAATACACCAGGCACCAACCCACCCATTCTTTCTTGACTTTGGTTGGTGAGTGTGGAAGCAAATCCACCACCAAAAATGGAGGTCACTGCAACTACACAGCTTATAAATTCTGTTCTCCTCCACCAGAGGGAGTAGAGCTGAATTCGACGAATCCCCATCAATGGAGGTCAAGATTTCCGAAACATCTCTCGTTCTTCCATCTCGGACCCCCTTCCCCCACGACCATGTACTCCCGCTCTCCCACCTCGACACTGACCTTAACATGCAGGTCACTTTCCGTTACCTGCGCGTCTACGCCCCCCTTCCCCATCTTCCATCCGATCCATTCTCAGTAATCTCCACCGCTCTCTCCTCTGCTCTGGTCGTGTACTATCCCCTCGCCGGAACGCTCCGCTCACGAGCAGCGCCCGCCGACGGCCGCCTCGAGCTCTTCTGCGCTGATGGGCAAGGTGTCCCTCTTGTTAAAGCTACAGTCGAGTCTACTCTCGAGTCTTTGGATTACCTCGACGATCCTGACCCAACTTTAGTGGAGAAATTGGTTCCTGATTTGGACCAGAATGAGCGGCTGATTAACCCCTGTGCGCTTCAGCTTACAGTTTTCAGTTGCGGTGGGTTCACCCTCGGAGCTTGTATCCACCATTCACTGTGCGACGGCCTCGGTGCCACTCTGTTTTTCAATGTTATGGCGGAGATGGCTCGTGGGGAGAAGCGGGTTGCGGCCGACCCAGTGTGGAAAAGAGTAGAATTGTTGGGTCCTAGGAATCCACCTAGAGTCGAAGCCCCCATTAATGAGTTTCTGAGCTTGGAGAAGGGGAAATTACCGTACAATTGGTCTGTTGGTCCAGTGGTGAGAGAGTGCTTCCATGTCCGCGATGAGTGCTTGGAAAAATTCAAGCAGAGGCTGTTCGAGCAATCTGGGTCGAGGTTTACAACGTTCGAAGCTTTGGGAGCATTTCTATGGAGGGCAAAGTGAGTCGCCATTCTTTTCTTTCTGCTTCTCCTACATCTACATAAACATCAACGTGATTTTGCATTACTTATTACAGGGTCAAGGCCTCAGATGTCGCAGAATCTGAGAAGGTGAAGTTCGCATACTCAACGAACATAAGGAGGCAAGTAAATCCGCCATTGCCGAAGAACTACTGGGGCAACGGCTGCGTTCCGATCTACGTTCAGCTGAGCGCAAAGGCGCTAACGGAGCAACCCATTTGGGAAACAGCGAAGCAGATCCAGAAAAGCAAGAGCTACATCACAGACGAATACGTTCGGTCCTTCATCGACTTTCAAGAGCTTCACCATGGGGATGGAATCACAGCAGGAAACGAGGTGAGTGGGTTCACAGATTGGCGACATTTGGGGCATTCGAGCGTTGATTTTGGGTGGGGAGGTCCGGTAACTGTGTTTCCACTTTCTAGAAATCTTATCGGGAGTGTGGAGCCGTGCTTTTTCCTTCCCTTTTCCTCCGCTAACGGCGGTTCGAAGGAGGGTTTCAAGGTGTCCATAACTATGAGAGAGACTGCAATGCCTGCTTTCAGGAAGGAGATGGAGAATTTCTGCAACCAGAATTTTGGGATATGAACGATCTGCTACGCGGAGAACACGAGAGATGAGAAGTGAAGAAGGAGAATAAAGGTGGGAAAGTGTTGACCATGGTTTTTGTAGAGAATGAAATCTCCCTTTTTCTGTATTTTCCTTTATATACAATTGGTGTATTTATAGACCCACCTCACTCATTCTATACCCCCGTGGATACTGACGATTATACATAAAAGCCACCTACACAATAATAGCAATAGAGGGGGCTAATGAGCTTAATCTTAAAAAATTTGGCTAGTCGAATTTAACAAGTTGAACCTAACAATCCGAGTCTAACGAGCATGTCGAGCCAACCGAGCCTTAACGAACCGAGCCTAACGAGTCAAATATACATAAATAATAATATCTTATATAAATATATTATAAATTATTTTCAATATTATACAATTTAAAACTATAATATACATTTATTATTATAATATAAAAATATTATAATTAATAATTTAATTTGAATAAATATTTTTTTTCAATTGAATAAATATTTTTATTACAATTTCAAAATAAAAATGAAAATTACAATTTTAAATTTAAATAAAAATTTAAATTACAATTTCAAAACACAACTTACAAGTTAAAGAAAATATATGAAAATGAAAATGAAAATTTCAAATTTAAATTAAAATTTAGTCTTCGACATCCAAATTTTTGAATTCTTCAATTATGTAATCCTCTCGTTGTTGATCTCTCGTCACAGCGTCGTTCCAATTCTTCATGGAAATGAGTGCCTCAACGATTTCTGGTGCAAGTCTTCCTCGTTTATCATCGTACACACATCCACCTGCACTAAAAGCAGACTCTGATGCTACTGTAGAGACCAGAAGTGTTAGTAGATCACGTGCCATTCTAGAAAGAATAGGAAATTAAATAGAGTTTACTCTCTACCAAGCCAAAATATCAAAATGATTGTCGCGAGAAATGAGATGGTAGGTGGTAAGATAAATATTGAGTTCATTTCTTTGTGAAGTATAAGAATGAACATTGCTAGCTATTTGATTAAATATATCATCCATAAAATCTTGTGGATCTCCACCACAAGCACCACTACTAGAACTATCATGCATATGTGAAGAAGGAATTGAACGAGTAACATTAGAATATTTAAGTTTATATTTCATTTTTTAATTGAGCACCATTAATTGAAGAAGAAGTACCTAAATTAGAAGAAATTTTATCAACCATTATGCACACTCCATTTAATTTAAATCTAGGATGCATTATGCATGCAAAACAAAAAATATTAGGTATCCTAAGCCAATATTTTTTAAATTTTCTTTCTATTTTATCAATTAATGCACAAAATTCGTTTCTTTGTCTAAATTTTGTAAAAGTACCCGTTCATTTTATAAAAATTGGGAGAACACAATGAGTAGTGAGATAATAAATTCCCGAACATTCATTTGTAGTTTCAAAAAATGGTTTTAGAAAATCAAGAAACAAATTAGCAATATCGCAACTACTATGATCAAGAGTAATACATTTTGTTTTTTCACTAATAAAAGTACAAATAACTAACCAATATGGCTTAGCATTTTCTAACATTAAATAAGTCGAATTCCACCTTGTATCTACATCGGTTTTTAATTTTCTTAGTTTAAGTTGAGCAGCTTTACAATATTCTTTATATTCTTGCTATCGCTTATTAGATGAAGTAATATAAGAAATTGCAGATCGAATAGATTCAATATGATGCGAAATAAATGACATGTCATTTCGAACAACTAAATTTAAAATATGACAAACACATCTCATATGAAAAAGAGTATTATGAGCCGTATCTAATTGAAATAACTTTTTAAATTCAAGAATTGCAACGTCGTTAGCAGAAGTATTATCTAGCGTAATACTAAAAATTCTATCTCTAATAGCATATTCTTGCAAAATTCTAACAATATATCTATAAATGGTAATGCCACTATGTGGATATTTACAACTACAAAATCCTAATATTCTTTTATTTAATTGCCAAGAGTCATCAATAAAATGAGAAGTTACGACAATATATCATAAAGCATTAGGTGCACTCCATAAATCAGAAGTAATACAAATAGACATAGATGGAGCATTTAAAAGAAAACGCAATTACTTCATTTTTCATAGTATTATACATTTTAATAATATCACTTCGCGCCGTGCTTCTAGGAACTCGTTTAAAACTATGATTAATATACTATTTCATAAAATTTTCAAATAACTCACTATCAAACATAGATAAAGGTGCCTCAGATTGTGATATATATATTTTGCTATTCCTCTCATTTTATTATGTGAATACATAAAATTGCCACTGCCACTAGTATTTATGAGTGTTTGTGTAGGGTCTCTCACTTGCTCATGTAAGTGACATTTTGTATAATGCCTACCAAGTGTGCTAGTAGAACTATTGGATTCGTATGTATAATGTTTAATACAATATTTGCATTGTGCTATACTTTCTATTTTTCCACCAATTTTAATATCTTTCATTTTAAAATGATTCCATACATTCAACGTTTTACTTCTTTTTTTTCTAGGTGACGATGTGGATGCATGTGCGATGATTGACCAATTGAAATTGCGGGATTATCCCCCCTAATTTCCTCAATATCATCATTAGTGCCAACAAAAGTGTCGAGCAAAAAATCACGTGAATCCATAATTAAAAAGATTGACTACTGCGAAATAATTAATAAATAAAAGGATACCAGATACCAATTAATCAACAATGGTATGCAATTGTTGTGATCACCTCCACAAATACGCGTCCTACAAAAATCGCAAAAAAAATTATTAGTTTGTAATACACATTAAATTAAAAAAAATAAAATAAAATATACCTTTTGAAATTAAGAGAAAAATTGAGAGATTGAGCAATTGAGAGATTGAGAAATTGAGAGATTGGTGAAAAAAATTGTAGAGATTGAGAGATTGAGAGAAAAATTTGGTGAATAATTTTGTAAGTAGTGTAGAGGTATTTATAGAAAATGAAGAGGAGAAATGAGAATGGGAAGGGGTGAATAATTTTGTAAGTAGTGTAGAGGTATTTATAGAAAATGAAGAGGAGAAATGAGAATGGGAAGGGGAAGGGGAAGGGGAAGGGGGGAGGCAATGGTCAACAGACCGTTGCCTCCACCAACGGTCTGAAGACTATTGCACTGCACGGAGCGTCAGAGCCTCAGATCTGAGGCTCAGACTCTCTCAACGACTCAGCCTCAGAGACTGAGTCTCAGAAGTTTGAGACTCAGACCGAGGCAAAGTTGCCTCAAAGACTGAGTCTCAGACGAGAGACCGAGCCAAAGTTGCCTATGATTTGAGGCTGTCTGTTCCAGCGACGGGGCTCGGAACGGAGGCTCGGAATGGCGACGGGGTCTCGATGCGACGATGTGGGACGGAGACGATCTCGCGACGATGCGAGACGGATCTTCGGGAGTTCGCCTTCAAGTGAGCTCTGTCCTGGACGGGAGATGACCTATCCTACCGGCGACGGGAATGCAGAGCTCGGCGAGCTCTGTCCTGCCGGCTTCATGGAGCTTGCGGGAGTTCGCCTTCACGTGAGTCGGCGAGCTCTATCCTGCCGGCTGCAGCCTTCGTGAATTTGCCTTCACGTGAGCTCTGTCTTAGACAGGAGATGACATGTCCAGTGGAGGCCGGAGAAGAGGCTCGGAGCCGGAGCCCGGAGGGAGCTCTCCGTCCGTCGAGCCGTCAAGGTAACTGGCCAGGCCTGGCCAGGAAACTGGCGGGCGGGCTCGCCGGGCTGGCGAGTCCGTGTGTTCGGGCTCAGCTTGGCTCGCCTACTGGGCTTGGGCCAAGCTTGCTCGGTTATTGTAGCAGGCCAAGCCAAGCTCGGTCGCTACAGTAACGGGCCAGCCCGCCTGTTAGCTAAGTCTAAATAGCACTAATGTTCTCGCATAGGATCGTAGGTATGAAACTATAAGAATAATTCAAATAATATATTTTGGTTAATGAATATTTTTAATTGAGCTTTGATTAAATCTTATGTATTTGTGAAAAGTCATGAAGGTTTTCGTTGATGTGTCTATAGGTACATTGGTTCATGTACTTGTATGATTTATTGATGGATAGTTTATGTAACTAGGTTATTCATTATGTACTAATACATATATTAGATTAAGTAGGTAGTTCATGTATTGTTTTATACATGTACCAAATAATTATATAAATAGGATAATGAGTTTAGACATTTTGTATCGAGCAAATAGCAAAAAACAATTGAAGAAAAAGTTTGTCTAATTCTCTTATCTCCTTATTTTTTCTCCTCCAAAATCCCTTTTCCTCGTTCCAACAGTTCCGGTAAAAGAGATTCAATCCAAATCAATTCACAAGCACCATTAGCCACATTTCGCATTAGAGCGAGATACTGATTTCTTTTTACCAGATGTCCAAGAGATGAGATTTGAATCAAAATAAATGAAGTAGCCACTTGTACTCTTATGATCGTCCAAGGCGCTCATTCAGCATCCATAAAGCAACTAAGTGTAATGACCTGTTTTTCCTTTTTCCTTTACAAATCTTTAAAAATAAAACGTACAGCGAAAAACCTTCCCTTTAAAATCAAGTAAAACAAAAAGAAAATGTGCTATAATAAAATTCTTTTCTTTAACTATTAATAGTATACATATAAAACAATTTTCTTTCCTTAAATCATTCCTACTTAGTTTAGCCAACACAATATCTCACTGTAAAAACCCTCCATAAACTGCTCTTTTTTATTTTCCATTAGTGTCGTTACTTATATCACAAGTTATAAGCTATAAGTCTAATGCTTAGTAAGAATGAATATTTAAAACAATAATCAAGAACATGATATGCATATGTTGACTCAATGCTCATGTCGTTCATTTCAAAAAAGAATCTATCTTTTCTATTCTTTAATTTAATTTCACTTAATTGTTCCGACGTTGGAGATTATCAGTCTAGGAGAAAAGATACATCCTATGGTCCATATTGGGCTAAACCGTCACTTAATCCCAACGAAGGATAAGATACATCATTTCATAGTTTTTCCAAATAAGACTGTTGCTGATCTCCCCAACCTCCAACGCCTATTTACGTTATTAGTCAATTTCATTTTCATTACAATGCAATATACATGCTAACATTATCGTCTCATACTCAAATCATGATGCATGACATGTATATATTCCATTAAACATTTAATATACGTGCAACAGTTTATCATTAATTTACCAGCATCAATGTTACTAAAGTAGCACATCATCAGCATTATCAAACAACATTTTACATTTCTTCCATTTATTTATTGTGTCCTAAGAATCAACATTTTGTTCTTTAACCACATAAATACTAATCACATATATTTTCTATAACTAATCATATGTGAGCATACAAAGAGTCATACCGTATCATAATAATATCATCATAAATATACAACATATCAAATAATTTCCTAAATTCTTGTGATGTAGACCAAAAAGGAAACTTAAAATCTATTGCTTACCTTATTGCCTTGGTTTTTTGCCATTGATCTTTGATTCTTAAACGAAACACATCAATTCTCATATTATCATTCCTTTTCAAAATAGAAGTCATTAGTCTAAAGCATTGTAAATCCTTAACTTAGATATCACAACATAAAGTGCTCATTCCCAAGTATGAATACTCTTCTTTATCATAAGTATGCATACTTCAATAATTCACTAAACTCATTAATATTAAAATCCATAGTTTCCTCAAAATATGCATCACCACTTAACATTTCTTTTTTGATTTACAACATTATTAGGGTCACTATAATTCTTCAAACATCTCAACCGTGAGATTTCTACAATCTTCATGCTTTTCATTGATTTTTAAGACCAAGAAATTTAAGGCCTCTCATATCATAAAGAAAAGGTATTTGTAACATCCCGGTTTTTATTTCTCTTAAAAATTTCATAAAATTTAAAACTTTTCTTTTTATAAAATCAGAGTAAGACTTTCTTTTTAAAACCGAGTGTTAAATCCTTCTTCAATTTATCGGATTAAGAAATAATCATTTAAAACATTTTAGCAGCGGAATAATTCTTTTCTTGAAAACCTTTTAGAAAATAGAAATAATAAATTATTTTATGAAACGCAGCAAAATTAAAACAAAATATTAAACAATATTAATTAATTTACAAAACCTTTACAAATTATTTCCATTTAATTCTTTTAGCCCAACCAGCCACAAGATTCGCACATGTAAATCCTTCATCAACTATCTTTGACCTATTCTGCTGTTTCTCGTACATACCTACATCAACAAGACTTAAACTAATGAGCCTAATGCTTAGTAAGTGACAGAAGAAAATGTAATGTTAATGCTTATGCATTTTATGCAATGCATTACAGAAAAGAACCGTATCTTTTTTGTTAAGCCAGAATGTCGGATACTTCTGTTGGTTATGTGGCTAAACCGTCACACCGATAAGGAGATACATCCATTAGGGGTGTGACCACCTTGACCGTCACCAATCACTTTTGTTAAAGATGTTTGAAATTTTCGTACAAGAGAAATGATGAATCTTAGAGTCCATGTGGCTTAACCGACTCCACACTCTACACGAGTTAGAGGTTTCCATCAAGGGTGTCACCACCGATGGACAGCCATCAATTCCCTCGAACCCCACACGCCTATTTACATATTAAGTATGTCATGCAATATGTTCGTGAACGCATACAATCCTATATGATCATATAAATACCTTGCTATAAACAATTCATTAAAAGAACCTAAATTTAATAAACATATAACATACAATCCTAATTCTTGTGATGTATGGTTCGAAAACCAAAACACAATAAGTATCAACTTACCTAGTTTTCGTGGTGGGTTTCTGAAATTAACATTATCCTTTTTCCTTTAAACACCTTCAAAATACAAATTATTTATTCATTAATAATTACCAACTATTAACTATTCGTAGCCCATTATCTTTCACAACTTTGATGCCATTAGTCTTCATTCACTTCATAATATAATAGCAAATATACTCAATTACTTTACAGTTCATAATATAATAGCAAATATACTCAATTACTTTACAGTTCTCATCCACCTACTTTTATCTACATTACCCATTAAACACCAATTTAACATAGCAAACGTATATCTCATCATCCAATAACAATATCCTAAAGCGTAGAACAACTGACTAACAGTGGAGCCAAACTTTCAATAACTAGCAAGTATAACATATTTCATTACATCAACCAACTAATCTTATTCTCAACACTTCTTCTTCCCTTCACCGGTTATTATCTTTGCATATACCAGATAGCACAATTCTTCTATTGAAATCAGCACCATTATAATTACAAAGTATTATATCCAACCAAACAACAGAGCATTTGAACCAAGCCACAAGGAGCATTTTAACCAACAAAACATATACCAATGTACATTATCCTTAACCATCACCAACGATGTAGTAAACAAACAGAGAGCCATAACCATTACCTGAAGATTTGCTACTGCCATGACCGAAAATTCCCAATCTGTCAATCTCTCAACTCTTCATAGACAGAGACAGAATTAGTGGGTCACTCAACCCATAAAACTTTGATGTAAGCTGGAGATTCATTAACCAGTCAATAAAAAAATCCCAAAGCCAAACTCTTACCTTCGGAAACCTTCGCCTCTTGAACCCTCGGTTAGGCGCTGCGAAGAATGCAGCTCGCGAGTACACAGGTTCGCTCGTCCTTGTGAACTGGTTCTCGCTCACACTTCGCGAAGCCGTCTTCCCATTCGCGAAGCCACTTCCGCCGGAGGAAAATTGCGAGACCGTGATATAGCTTACCCTTCCTACCAAGAGGGCTACTACCCACCTGGTGTATAGCGCACATGGCTCAACTGTCCTTTAACCAACATCAGCCGCCTTCTAATAAATATCTTGTACTTTGTTTATATTTTTTTAATCCAATGTTCCCTTATATCTTTTGCCACATTTGTGGCCCAACCACTTCACACTTCACGTACACGCCACTATAACCAATAATTTCACCTTTCTTTCTATCAAACAATAACTTCCCTCCCTTAACTTAATAATTTTCTCCTTTAATTATTAATTCCAATCAACTTCATTTCAATTTATTAAGTTATTAAACATTTTCATTACATTTAATTACTTTAATTAAAATTTTCCTTGAACTATAAATTATTTCTTTATATTTACCTTCAAACCACACCTATTCGAGATAAATTGGTTCAACCCATTATTTCTCATTTTTTGCTAAATCTCTACTTTTCAGTTTAGGAAAAGCATCCGAGCCTCGACCGTATGTCAATTGAAATGACCAAAAATATATTAAGATTCAAATCCTTCTCCACCACCCATCGACCGGAGTGCGACCGAAAAGTCAAATAAATCAACAGATTCGAATTCTCCTTGATCGCACTCGACCTAAATCTGCAAGGAGTCACCCAAAATCGATTTTGGTCGAGACATTTGACCCAACTTCGATCGTGAGTCGACCGAAAGTGTAAATTACACAATCCATGAAAATTTTCCATGTTTAATTTAATAACCCAATAAAATACTCATTCTAAATTAATTCAAATTATCATCCAATAAATTCTCATAAGTTATAATCTAACAAATACGTTCTTAGTAATACCCCGATAAACATCTGACATAAAAGTCGGGATATTACAGTATTAATCATACCTTTAACTTGAATAAGGCAAGGAGCACCTAAAGAATTCTTCCTTTTCTTCCCAAGCTTTCTCTCTTCCTCTATTCTTCTTCTTCTCCACGGTTCTCCCTTTCTCTACCTCTTCACAATTCTTCCTCTTTCTCGAGGAAATTCTTCCTCAAATACCAGCCAACACAAGCTGTAGATGAAGTGTCAAGCATTTTCAGTTCCGCCATGATGACTAACCATTTAAAATCCAATGAAAGCTTGACACGATAATTTCAAACAAACCCTTGACCTTTTGGTTGGCCTCCAATCCCTTGATCGACCGTAAGTTTACCTAGGCATAAAAATTGCTTAATCTATCTTGAAGCCGTTCGACCGCCATTTCTCCATGATCGACCACCCTTCAGCCGAAGATCAACCTTTTTATCGAAAATGGTCGTTCATCGAGCGACCGCACATTTTTGACTTTACAATTTATATAGACACTAATCGACCTCCCCTTTTTCAGTAGGTCGATCGAACTTTGCTAACTCTGTAATCTGTTTAGAACCGGTCACCTTCTTCAACTGATCGACCGCTTCTCATGACTTTTATAACCTGTTTACAATCTGTTTAAAACTAGTCGATCACTTTCTTCAGCTGATCGACCACTTCTCACAATGTTTACAATCTATCTTTAAGATTGAACTTTTGATCAACTTGTAACGACCCGGATTTTTCTTCGTAAATCTCTTTTAAAAACCAGTTAAAATTTGAAGCTTTTATGAAAGAAAATATCAGAGTGCAAGTCGAGCCGTTAGAAAACACTTAAAACATTTCTTGCGGAAGTAAAGCATTCATGGCTGAAGCGTAAATATTTTGACGAAAATAAACTAATTTTTAATTACAATTTAAGAAAGAAAATTTAATTAAATTAAAAATCAATTATCTCTCACTTCTCATAGTCTGACCAACCACAAGCTTGCTCGTGCAAATCCTCATCAACTGCTTCTTCAGTTGCTCGAAGACTCCGCACGTGCGTGTACGTACACCACAAGTAAGACGTGAGCCTAAATGCCTACTAAGAAAATGGGTTTATACGAGATGATATGCCTCTCTTTAATTCCTTGGAATGGGTCCGTCCTAAACCAACCTTTTAGTTACGTATTTTAGGAATAGCTCGTACATGCAGCGTGAAGTTTTGGAAATCCTACGTTTTCTAATTAATTATATTAATTGATCTTGTGATCCCAATATGAGAAGAATTAATTCTTTTTCTCACTCAAGGCGTATAGCCACCTCGTGGTAGTGTTCCTAATTGTTTCTATCGTTATGATACCTAAAGCTACCTTAAAGTACATACAAGAGTTCATATAACAACTATCGCGAGTATGAGAATGCACGACAATAACATACAAGGCGAACCAATAATTAAATCAAAGCAATACATTAAAGGACGATAGCATGCTTGGATTAGTTTATTTAACAACTCATACATTAGTTATGGTAACTAGGTTATTTAATAGTTAGTTAATTAGTCATGCGAGTTCATTGGCGGTTGGTTAATTATTCGTCGGATTCCATGTTTAGCAATTTAATTAAACATGCTAATTGGTTACTCACGCTTTGGTTTCACTTATTAAACTAATTGTTTGAACATAACAACTTCAATTCACACAGAGCTATTCAATATCAACAGGGAATACACACGAACAGCTAAGCTAGTTTGAACATAACAACTACAATTCACACAGAGCTATGCAATATCAACAGGGAATACACACGAACAGCCAAGCATTGAAAACATATAGACACCCACTATCACAGAACAACATGATAATCTAACATACTACACAATCAACACAAGGAACACAGCATCCAAAACATACAACAACAAGAATATAAAATTTACAGACTCTACTTGTAGTGTAGGGCTTCCACATGGCCAAGACACACTCAAGTCTTACCATTTTGGAGAACTAAGCGGCCACAACAACCCACTCACACGGTCAACACTCTAGCTCCAACAGCTCATAGTTCAACCCACCCCAGCAGAGATTCCTAGCTCACGTAACCCCACTCATTACTCTCAATGACTAACCCAACATTTTTACCTTCACTCACTTTCCACTCCCTTTAGAGAGCATAACACCCTTTGCCTCCCTCTCACTTACACGAAACCTCTCTCTTGCCCCATCACTCTCTTTCTGCATCTCCCTCAAATCTCTTTTCTTTTGCCAAAGGAAAAATCCTGTCTCTCACCTCCCTTATGCTCTGTCGCCCTCTCTTTCTCTCGTCTCTCACCTCCCTTATGCTTTGTCGCCCTCTCTTTCTCTCAAAATCTCACTCTGAAGACACTCCATACCCATCTCCTCTCTCTCTTATCTCCTCTTTCTCTTAATGTCCCACCTACGAAGAGTGAGGGGGAAGACAACTCTCTCTCTTAATGTCCCACCTACGAAGAGTGAGGGGGAAGATAACAAATTCTTCCACACATTCTCTCTCCACTCATTCCCCACAGCCACTCGTTCCCTCTTACGAAGAGTGATAGGGAAGACAACAATTCCTCCACACATTCAATTTAATCTATTAAAATAACAATTATTTCTATTCTAATTTATCCAATTTAACTTTAAAATATCATTTCATTATTTTAAATCCCTAATTTATAGTAGGTCATGGGCTATTTCAGATGAGTGCGGATGCATTGGTCTCATTCGCATTTGTCTGCAAGGCCAAAACTCCCAAGGCATAAATGAGTCTTCGGATGAGGAATGACATCCTCGTTCTGTCCGTATCGTCCGCAGACGACATTTGGATGCGTTTTGGCGTCTGCATGATGCCTTCGCACGCGTCCTAATATGTCCATAAAATGGACAGATTCAATTCGGACGAGGCTAGTCCTCATCCGCATTCGTCCGCGAATGTCCGATTCTGTCCAGGTCTGGACAAATTCAATTCAAACGTGACCATTAGCATCTGCATGTACTGGGATGCGTCCGCAGTCACGTCTGCAACTACCACAGAGGCAAGGGCGATCTTTGGGATGCGGAATGGCGTCTGTGAGAATCATCCCATACATTTGCGGACGGGATTGTCTGCAAGTGCACAATCAGCACTTTCCCTACATTTCTCAGCTTAACTCATATTATGTAACACTTTCCCCTATTACATGCTATAAAATAACACGTAACCATGCGAAATATAATATCCTAGCTACCCTATCCTCTCAATTACATCGCTTATACGGGTGAAAATACCCCTAGGCTTTAATGCTCCTAATACGTCCTCTGTAATATCCCAATAATTAAAAATATTGGGGTATTACACGACTGGTATCACACGACTGGTATCACGTTTGAGAGTTACTCAAAGCTGAAATCGGTCGTTCATTGATTGACCACTACACTCAAAACTAGTAAACTGATCTACCACCCCAATTTATGGGTTGATCAGTACTCCTCACAAGTTTTACTTCTTCACAATTTTGGTAACTTCTTCCATTTTATGTGTTATACTTTCACTCTATACTCTTTAATTTCCATCTATTTTATTTCTCACTTTTTTACCCTTAAAATAAATCTTTACTCTTAATTATCATTTATTTTCCTTTCCTAATTATTTATTACTTAAGCTTAATCCTATAATGTTTTGTATGGAAATGTTTGGGATATTACACTAAGAGTAGGATCAACAATCTTTGAAAATGATAATGAGTAAGCAAATGTTCCACGCAAATAACATACTATCCGTTTTATAACTTGCCAATGGATTTGGTGGGAGGATGCATAAATTGACAAACTTTATTGATGGCAAAAACAATGTTCGGTTGTGTCAATGTACATTATTGCAAAGCTCTTACTATACTCCTATACTGTGAACCATATGATAAAGTAATACCAAGATATGAGGTCAACAAATGACCATAAGCTATTAGAGTTGCCATAGGTTTTGAAACAAGCATAGAAGTCTTGACAAGAAGCTGCTCAATATATTTAGATTGAGACATAGTGAATGTGGAAAATTGAGCATGAAATTGGAAAAAGAAAAACTCGAAAATATGGGACAACAAGATTTATGTAAAAAACTCTTTCAAGAAAAAATCACGGACATAGGAGAATATCACTATGTCAAATTAAGATACAATTGAGTTTTTGACTCAAATAACAATATAGAGAGTAATGTAAAAATTCTTAATATTGAATATAAACCTGACCAAGTCCAACTACAATTCGGATCACATCGAACTCTAAAAATCTTTACATTCACAAAAATTTTACATGAGAGATCTAAAATGCAAACTTCTCAGTCCAACCAAAAATGAGTCCAGAACATTGAACTTTGACAATCTCCATCTTCAAAGAAAATATGATGTAAGGAAAAAAGTAGCCAAAAATCCAACAAAAAAATAACGTCATCTTTCACAATGCCCATAGATGGCAACCTCATCAACTGATACCAATCAAGTTTAGGTAGCATTTAAACTTGAATGACATACTCGAGAAAAAAATTTCATCTCCTCCATGGTGACACCAAGCTAACAAAGTTGTCATTAGAGGTGTTCACAGGCTGGTTCGGTCCGGTTCCACAGTGGAACGGCACCGAACCGCTCGATACCTATTTTGAATTTCCAAAACCGGTACCGGTTCCATGGGAACTGGGTATCAAACTGGTTTTTTGGGTACTGGTTTCGGTTCGGTACCGGTTTGGTATCAAACTTTTTTTTTTAATATTAGAAATTATAATAAAAATTAAAAATATAAAATGCAAAAAAAAACCCTAAATAATTATAATGTACACAACATTAACCTAGACCTAGTATAAATAAAACACTCATAAATAAACTAACAAATATATAAAAAAAATAAAAAAATAAAAAACAAAAAAATGAAATTACAAAACAAAAAAAAAACATTCAAAAATAAAAAAAATGGTAAAACGAACACAGTTCTTTCTTTCCATAAATTTTGCGTTAATTTCTTCCCATTGTCATCTAATAACAAGTTTGTTGCTTTTACAAGTATTAAACAAATAAAAATTGAGTCTAGATCTTTCTTTCTTACTCTGTTTTATATAACCTCTCCGCCTTGCTCCTTTCTCTCCATATGAACAAATCTGCTACAAAGTTGGGTAATATGCATAATTAACATTAGTCTCCACCCTTTGAACAGCTCTCCTCAAACTCCACTATTGGCAGAATTCCAGTGCAAGTCGCAATGCAGTCCTAAGACCAAGCACCACAATAACTTCTGTATTAAGTATTCAAAACCCTTAAAAATGCTATCATGAATCTAAAACAGTTGATTCGGATTGGATAGATCATATGAATTAAGCATACCAATTATAATGTTAATAGGTAATGCTGAGACACCAAGCGTAATGGAAATGAGCACATCCAGCAATAGACCCCCAAGGAGGATTGCAAAAGCCACTCAAAGTGGACTAAAACAACTCTGCTATTAATACAAAATGAAAGTGATTACTGTTCTAATGAATAAAAGCCTTAACTCCATAGTCTAGCAATATTGAAAATTTTTAAGTCATACCCTTTCACGATCTGTTCTGAAAGTTGGGTTAATCCTTCAAACCCAGTAACTGCTCTGCTCCGGCAAACACAATAAAGAAAAATTCAAAGTTGACAAAGCTATCATCTCAATAAAACAAACAACCAGAAATATGACAGAGAAGAACACCTGAACTGGAATGGAGGAACTGGAAGAAGAACACTGTTCGCCGTTGATCGTCAGACTCATTTTGTTTGGGATCGAGGGATGGAGTCCCAGGAGACAGGAGTCACCAATTCGGGAGGGGAGAATCTGAGAGAGTCGCCGATTCGGGAGGGGAGAGTGAGTCTGAGTCTGAGAGAAGCGAATTGAGTGAGAGTTGAGAGAGACAGAGTTGCCAATTTGGTCTCTGTGTCGAGTGTAGTGAGAGAGACTAAGAGAGTTGAGACTGAGAAGTGAAGTGAGAGGCTGAGAGCCGAGACCCAAGAGGACTGAGGAAGTGACGAACCCTAATTTCCTCAATTCTATTGGGTGGTACCGGTTCTCCTGTTCTGCAAATTGGGAACCGAGAACCGGACCAAAAAATTCGGTGCTGCTCAAAGAGTACCGAACTTTGGTCCGGTTCTATGCAAAATATCACCGAACTGGTACCAAAATCGTCGGTTTCGGTTCGATTCTCGATACCGGTTCGATTTTGCACACCCCTAGTTGTCATAATGAATTGCATCTGAATAAGTTAAAGACCCCCCATTAAATCAATACTCTCGAACACATTCGACGCATAACCCACTGAACTAGTTTCACCATATCGTCATTGAGCTTTAACCTTTCTCTTGGAACTGCTTTTGTGATACCACTTGGACATGAAACTAAAACTAGTAATGATATCACCTTGAATATCCATACTAGGTTGACATATCAGCTTTGATGTTTATCCAAATCCCAACTTAAACTTCATCCGAGAACTTGTTTTCTTCTGAATCTTCTCAAATGGTCTTTTAGAAGGTGAACTAACAAACTTCAAAACTTTATTACCCATAACTATAGAACCTTGTAACACATACCAATTTGTAGACTTTCTATATCCCTTCAACATGACGAGAGCACCCCTAGTGATCTTCACAAATCCATTTACAACGTTGTACTTGTATCATTTCGAATCAAGAGTACTCATTTTATTTTGTAATAACTAGTGGACAATGAGCTTGTTTATGTTGTCTATCGGTGGTGCATCACATAGTGTAACTGTAACACCCCGACTTTTTTAAGTTGGATAGTTGTCGGGGTATTACCAAGGGTGTTCTTGATCATTAAGACGAGGAGTAATTCTGTTACGTTTTCCCCGTATATGTGATGTAATCGAAGTGATAGAGTTGCAGGATATTACATGGCATATCTTTACGTGTCATTTGATGATGTGTATTTATGGGGGAAATGTTAAAGGATATGAGTTAAGTATGGAAAGATGAAGAAAAGTGGGAATTTTGGGGGTTGGGACGAGGTAAGGACGAGATGTGGCATCTTAATGTGTCTGGAGAGGAACTTCATACGCATGCGAATGGACCTGCGGACGTGATGTGTTGTCCACAAGTGCTTGGCCACGCCAGCATTAGACTTAGGACGAGTTGGGGACAAGATTTCTCTCCCTGACTTCACTATACAGTGGAATTGCGACGAGGGTCCGGACGATGCGGACGAGAAGGGTGGCATCTGCATCGACTCTGTTCTAACCTGGATAGTTTCGGATGAGTCTGGACGACTGCGGACGAGTTGAAGTATTGTCCGCTTTGCCTATGTCCGATTTTAGGACACTTTCAGATGAAAGTGCGGATGCTCGTATGGATGTGAAATGGCATCTGAACCTCACTTGCAGACGGTACAGACAGGACAAGGATGCATTCTTCCCTCCAAAGCCTCGTTTTAGCCTACGATATTTAGCCTTGCGGACGAAGTGCAGATAAGACCTATGCGTCCGAAATAGCCCAGACCTAGGAAATAAAATAAGAAGAAAATGATAGAAATCATTGAAAAATCATAGAAATCGATAGGAAGCGACCTTCCCCCACCTGAGTCGACGAAAATCGCCCCCCTATGCCATAGCTGGATGCCAGCCATCTCCCTCCCTACCCCTTAGGCATTCATTGTGTCTCTCTAGGTAATAACTTTCCCTCTCCTTCCCCTTCGTTTCATTCTTCTTCCTGAGTGAGGAGTCCAGAGAGAATAAGAGAGTGAGGGAGAGCTATGAGAGAGAGAACCAGTGAGGAGGGAGAGAAGTTGTGTGTAGGTCGAGTGTTAAGTGTGGTGAGCTAATTGTTGAGCTGAGAGGAGTGAGCTCTACATGTGTGAAGTGAGGAGTGGGTCAGTGAGCTGGAGCTGCTGGAATCATGAGGCTGGGAGTGGAGAGTTGTCCCTGCTAGTTCATCATTTTATTAAGGGATTAGAGATGTTTTTGCCATTGAGGCCCAGCACCACAAGTATGGGTGTGTGAGTTTAGTGTTAATGTTAGCTACTATTAGTTCAATGCTTACGCTTAATGTTAGTGAAGTTTACTGCCAACTGTTAGTATGTTTTGTTAGTGCGTTTACTGCCAGCTATTAGAATGTTTATTGTTAGTTGTTAAGCATGTTAATTGCCTTGTTTATTGCTAGTAGTATGTAGGTTGCCTCGAATGCCATGGTTAGTTGTTGATTGTATTATTAATGTTTTGTGAATTGTATTAGAGTAATGAATTCCTTGATGTAATGATTTGCTTGGTTGTTGAATTGCTCTACGAACTTCTTTATTGATTGTGCTAGTTTGATAGTAGACAGTAGTTTGATAGTGATAGTGATGAAATGAAAAGTGAAGTAAAAAGTGAAGAAAGTAAATGCAAGTGGTTATGTGCAGTTTAAGAATGAGTTAGAATTTTTATAAATTGTGTTGCTTTTCTTATTGTGTGTTTTCTAACAAGCTTGATGTTCAATTAGATGATAAATAACGAATCAGAACATGTCCAACCTAACTAACCATTAAATTAATATAACCGGGGTAGTTAGTTTAATTAGCATGTTAATTGTTTAGGTGTAATGAAATTGAGTTGAACCCTAAGCATGTTAAGCAACTAGCATATTAATATTAATCACGAGAACGCAGGAAAGTTAACTAGGTTTAAATGGGGGAGTAAGCATGATGAAATTAACAATCAATTAGTATGTTTACTTATTTGAACACATGAATGTCATGTAACTTGATTAGAAGTTGAGTATTCATCAATTAGGGTAATCAACTAAAAAGTGAGCATTTTAATTATAATTAATGAGCATATTAATAATTTGTCTAGCATGTTAATCGATTTGTCAAGAAGGTTTAATTAACTAGCTCTATTAAATAAGTGAAGCATGTTAACCAACCAACTAGTGAGCATGTAACTAGGATAACTATAATTGTATATGCATGAGCATGAAACTATTTAGACTAATTAACTAGACATTTAACATACTAAATAGAAACTAATGAACAAGAGCATGTTAAACTAATTAGAGAAATAACAATGAGCATGCTAAGTAACTTAACTAGAATTAATTAGGGTAATTGATAAGAAGAGCTTGTTAATCGACTAGCATAATTAACTAATTAAAGGGCTAGCATATTAATGAACTAGCATAAGTGTATAAGGTGAAAATAGAGCATGTTAATTAATTGGAACAATTAATTAAAGTAATTAACTTGAGCATGTAAATTACCTAGGATAACTAAGTAAAGCACACTAATCGCCTAGAAATAACTATAGGAAGGATGTAAATAGACTAGGAAGATAATAAAAGTAATTAATCCTTGAGCACGTAAATTAATTAGGATAACCAACTAGATTAACAATCGTAATTCGAAGTGAGCATGATAACTAATTAGGATATTCATTAGAATGATAAATGTAGTTAACTATTAAGCATGATAGTTTAAATAAATTACTTATAAGTTTACCGTACTTGTATGCATTCATTGTTTCAATTTCAATATGGTGCTTATTTTCTGTGTACGCAGTTATTTCCTTCTATTATACACTTTACTTTTCTTACATGCGCTTCCATTATAGTTTTGTTCTCAATAACTTATATATCCGTACTTCAATTATTATGAATGTTACGTAGTGAATCACCATGCATCATGATAGGTTGAGAATGTATGAGCACACATCATGTTAATAGAGACTAATAAGGAGTGCCATGGGGTGGTAAGCAAACATGCATAAGTGAGATAAAAAGTTAAGAAAAAGTAAAGAAGAAAAAGGGAATTGGGAGTGGATGGGTAGTGGATCTAGTCTGCGATCTAGGTGTAGCCCCTCCCTCACAGGGTATGGGAGTTCTAGATACAAGGAAAAAGGCTAGGTCTGATCACTATGCCATTGCACGAGAAAAACCTCCCAATTCTAGCTCCAAGTATGAGTATGGAAAAATGGAATAATAGAATAATGGATCCCAAGGGATCAACAGAATAATGGATCCCAAGGGATCAAAGTAAAAGTAAAGTAACAAATGGATTAATAACCTAATGAAAGGATTAGTCTGGGTAGCCCCCATTCCGAAAGGACTAAAGAGTGGCATTCATGTTGCATTTCCCTTTTTCCTTATTAAGCCTTCAGGCTTACAGTTGCTTGTGGTGTAAATGTAGGTACTAGTATGCTATGAAAAATGCACGGACTTGGAGTAGCAAAAGATAATAATCAGACAATAAAGGTAGCGGATGGTGGATTTGCACACGCGAGGGAGATCGTGGCTGGCCAGGCACAAAAAAAGTGGTAAAAGAGAAACAGTTTTAATTAAGTTAAGTTTTACATGTTGTAATTTAATCAAGTAGTAAATTGTATAAAAGTGGTATTTCAATGGGTTAGTATTCCTTCCTTAAATTAGTTATTTACGCTTCCGTAAGATTTAAATAAAGAATTTTTATAACGCTTGCGCATAGTTTTATTAACTAGATTTTACGAGTTTTACTAACGGTTGGTAGCGATCTGGACTTAGGCGCTCCCTGATTTGGTTTCAAAAAGAAATCACCATGCATACAAGCACTCAAAGCAGCTATGTTCCTTCAGCTGCGGTTTCACTATCAATAGTCCACATTCTCTTCGTTGAGGTCATAGTCTTCACCTACATTACAAAATTTAACTATGAGTCTAATGCTCAATAAGAGATATAACAATGATATGTTTGTGTTATGCAATTTTACAAAAGATATGCATTTTCCATTCAGTCTTTCTTTTCTGTCACATAACAGTCTAGTCTCTGGGGTACATCAGTCTAAGAAAGAGTGACACTATTTGGTCCACCTTATACAAGACAGCCAACTCAAATCTCCCTACCCACAACTTCTATTTACGTTTATTCAATTCATTTTTGGTCCATCAATTACAAAAGTATACATGAAAACATTTTTGTATACTTTCTTGAAAATCATGATGCAAGAAAGATGCACGTGAACATAACAATGCATTTGAACTTAACAATGCATATCATCTTCTAAAAACAAATCCTATAACATGATAACACATCACATTTCATTATTTATCATAACATGTCAATATTAAACAACCAATTGATCATAATACTATCCTCATATGACACAACACATTAAACAATATTACAACACCAACACTATAAACAACATTTCAACCAAAGTCATAATCCTACTCTAGCATCTTATGATGTAGACCAAAGAGGCAAAAAACATACATATCTCTTGCCTTGTGGTCTTAAAACAATCACAACAACTTAAAAAATATCTCTTGGAGTTTCAAAACCTAAAACATGAAAAGTTTCATGTTAATATCCATTCATATCCTTATAATTTAAAACATACACACATTCCTATCTCCTCACTGTTTTTATCCAATATTTGAAAATTCATAACTTAAAACTATACTTAACCAATTCCACTAATTCAACAGTCTATTGTTTTCTTGAGGTGTCTAATATAACATAGTTGAATAGTTTTGGATTTGAAGCTCATTAAGACAATCGTTAACTTCAAAAAACCAAAAGTACACAGTTTTGGCCATTTTCATGCCATCCATCATTTTCAGTTTAAAAACTTAATCAAACTCTTAAAAATTCCCTTAATTCATGAAGAAAACTCTTATTACTTTCAAAGAATATAAGAAGGAGAGCTCTTTTCCTCGGGAGCTTCTTCAGCTTTAATGAAGTTCCCATGTTAGAGTTTTTAACCTAAAAGAAGCCCCTCCTTAGTCCTACATATAATCTTAGCATGATGTGTTACATGTATCAGCCTTAATCATGCTTAATTAGCATGTTTTACCCATTTAAAATGTTATACCTAATTTTATTTTTTGATGACCTTTCAACTTCCCGGACGACCGCTTTTCGATTCTAGGCGTACACACTTAATATTTTCAAAAGGGAAACTAATACTGAACATTCGCCACAGATATTCACACATTCGTAGAACATAGTACATACACTAGTTACGGATGACCGCAACCTCATATCTGGTAGATTGTATTTCCACCTAAAGCAGAAACATTACAATCTATCTTTGGATCAGTTAGCCACACTCACTACTGGTCGACAAAAAACTTACCTAACAAAATCAGTTTCCCTTGAACTAGTCACCCAGTCCAGAGTATATCTTTTGCCTTTCGAACGTCCACTCTAGAAGCAATCTTTTGCATGTGGGTGTTTGCATCTTTTGTGCCGATGACTACAATCCATATTTCCAAAAATTCTAACTTGTAACACCACAAGATGTTAAAACTCTTTTCTTGCAATTGTTTTAAATGACTTCATACATAAAATCGTTCATTTTAAACCATACACAACGAAAAGTCGTTAAAATAAATCTCTTTTGAAATCTAAGCTTAGTAAAACTCAACGTTAATTAAATATCCTTTAGTACCTTTTAAAAATCATGCAGCGAAAGTTTCAATGAAATCTCATTTAAAACCAAACGTAGTAAAAATTATCATTTAAATAAACATAAGCATGTATAAAATTGTTTATGCTAAACCCAAACAATGATAATCATAACTTTTAATAAAATATTTCATGACACATTATTAAAGTCCCCATTTCCTTCAATCCTAACGCACAGTTCAATTTCGCTTTAACAACGCCTTAGCTTTGCCCATGAGAATTCCTTTTCAAGTGTGCAAGTCAATTGTTTCTATAATCCTGTTCTTGAATAACTCCATCATTACCTACACCACAAAGCTCCCCTATGAGCCTAATGCTCAGTAAGAGATGTATAACATAAAACATGACTATGAGATGTAGCATGTAACTTGACTATGAGATACAGCGTGTAAAAATCATATTTTTTTAGTCAATAATTTTTTTCTTTTTCTTCCACTTTACAGACCAAATCGTTAAGGGTAATTCAATCTTAGGGAGAGAGTGACAAGTCTACCTCATGTAGGATAGCCAACTTGAACCCTGTCCATAACTACCTTTTACATTTATTTAATTCGTCTTTCATTCTTTTTTATCTTTTTTAAAGAAAACATTTTTCATGAATGCATGAATACAACAATAAACATATCCTCCATCAACGTCTCAATATGAACAATAAACAAACAATAATCATATCTTCGATCAACGTTTCAATATGAACAATAAATAAACATTAATCATATCCTTGATCAACAACCCATAGACAACATATCCTATCATCATAAAAAATATGGTCTCAATCATACACCAATAGAAATCAAATCCTAAAATAATATCACACGTGAACAGTAAACAGTAAACAAATCATCGGTAACAATCAACAACATAACTGTTAACCTAAGTGTTGTTTGACTTATTTGTTTTGATGATGTATGTTTTAATTGGAATTATAAGTTGTTTATTAGTAATAATCTTTAATTGCTTAATCTTGATATTTATATTGATATTAGTTGAAAATACCCTCAATACGAGTATTAAAGTGTTCTAACGTATTTATTTAAGTCCTTGCAGCTTATAGTATATTTATCTAAGGGAGAGGCCGACAAATTCAGGCCAAAGTGGTCGACAAAAGTAGATCGTACGAAGAACTGGTCGACCAGTTGATCGACCGCAACTCAAACAGAAGGCTTCTAGGTTTTGTGGTTGACGAAGCAGTCGAGTAGGAAGAAAATGATCCACCACAACATATTACAGATTGCCTCTCAAATCTGCAGTCAAGCAAGTGGTCGACCAGAATTGCTGGACAACGTAATGACCCATTTTCAACGGTCAGATGCGGTCGACCAAAAAGGAATTGGTCGACCAATTTCTTAATATCTATAAATATAAGACATTCTGAGGCTCAATGCAATGAATTAAGAATTAAGGTGAAACCTTGCCAATTTTTAAACTGAATTCCAAATCACTATTTGAGCGTCAAGCATAACTCTCCAAGCTTTTAAACTTGAGTTTTGCATTTGGGAGAGTTAGGATTTTGTTTGTAATTTTCTTTATTCGCATTGTACTAAAAAAAAAGGTGACACCCTACGAATTAGTCAAGTGAAGGGTGACGCCCTGCGAATTAGTCAAGTGAAAGGTGACGCCCTGCGAATTAGTCGAGTGAAGGGTGACTCCATGTGAAGAGTCAATTGTAAATGGTTTGTTTGACACTCGTGAAGTCAAACATTGCCAATTGGGGAGATTAGGCAATTATGGATCTCCAAGTAGGAAGCTTGGAGTGCGAACGTAGGCTGGGGTTGCTGAATTGTGTGAACAACTGTGTTTGCATTATCTTTCCCTATCTCCTTTATTATTGTTACTAATTGTTGATTTATATGCAATAAATCACTTAGGGTTTAGAGAACATTGAATATCACAAAAAAAACTTAGTACACCTAATTCACCCTCCCTCTATAGGTGTGCACAAATCCTAATAATAACATCCTCAAACAACAGCCTGTAGGCATAAAAAAATAACATCATAATTCTATCATACCCTAGCACTTTGTGATTCAGCCACAGACTAAATAAAACATCACTTACCTGGAGTTCTCTAATGTAAGTCTGACTATTCCTAACACCTCCCATATACTGACATTACTCACAATAAAAAACTACTTCAAAAACTAAACAATGGAGAACGAGCCTTGAGAAACTTGAAGAAGAGTATCGTTAGAGAGCTTGAGAGAATGGCTCTCTCGTCCATGGGGTTCTCGGGTGATTAGGGTTTAACCCTAGCCCTAATATTTATCGAAGTAAAACCAAAAAGCTTCGCGAGAGAAAATCCTATAAAATCATATCTAAATTCTATCCTTTCCAAAATAGTTTAAAGATCAAACTACCTTAACTTAACCTTACCCAAGATGAAGCAGAAGCGCGAGCAGCCACAACAGACATCTGCAACAATCCGCTAGACCAATGGCCAACAACCACGTCACCCCTATAACTTATATTTGCAGTCGCCCAAGCAACAACGGATGCAAACACTTCCATGAAAGTCAATGCTCCGGCAGAAACTCCAATCTTACCGCGAATTCTTGAAATCCAATGATGACGTTTCACTTCGTCCAATAACTTGCCCCAAACACTAACCTATCCGTAGAAGTGAATGCTTTTGCTCTGACACTAATAACCAAGACTACTAATCCAAGCGACGCCATTTCCATCACTTAAAACGTTGTCCTTGACACAAACAAAGTTGCAGAAACACGTTAAAACATAAAATGACGATGTTCTTGACTTACTCAACTCTCCTGAACAGAATCTTTCCCTTATGTGGAAGAATATTTCTCTTATGTGGAAGAATCTTTCTTAAATCTAACATTTACGATTCTCCTGCTAATCTAATCCTATGGTCCAACATTCCCCCACACCTAAACGACATCAAACACTCCCACTAAAGCATCTTTTCTTAAATCCAACTATCCACGTTTCTTTTGCTAAACAGATCCAATAGTCCAACGACCAAATTGACCTCACTCATTCAGTTTTTATTGCATCTGGTCCTTCCTACACATATTTTTCTCTTAATTCTAAAACATAAATTATTAAGCTATCAATTAAATCTTTTCTGTAACATTATTCTTTACTAATTCTAGCTCACTCAACTTTCCTAATTCCTCAATAATTCATATTTCATTTTATTATTTATAAAATAAAATCTTTTATTTTAACTTTCCTATTTCCAATAATTCTAATAATTCTACTATTTTAATTCCTTTATTAAAATTCATAACTTATGACAATAATTAATCTATTTAAATTTCTAAATCATCACATTACGTAATTAATCATGAAAATTCTAGGTATTACATGACTTATGTCGGACATCCACTCTAGAGACGTTTTTTCTCTTGTGGACGTCTGCCACACTATACCATACTTAATCTCACGAAATACTTACAATCCTGACATCTGCTCCAATATTGAGGACGTTTGCAACATTGCTAAAAATTCACATCCCAAAAACAAAACACAAACCTCCCTTATAATTCAACCAATTATTCATCCAAACCACACAAATCAATATTTTCAACAGCCAATATTATTACACAATCATCAAACATAGTTAACACATAATTCACACTTAATAAAATAAAATTTTTAGGTATTACATATAGTCTCTAAATCTAAAACTATTTCATGAATACGGTCAAGTGGTCTTTAATAGAACTATCTTCTATCAACTGATGAAAATATAAATGTTGCTTAAGATGCAGCTTACTCGTGAAGGTTTTCTTCATACACAATTGCTCCAATTTTGACCATATTGCGACAACAATTGTCTCCTTTAGGACATCCTACAAAATCTGATTTTATAAATGCGAGTGTATCAAAGATAGAGTTTTTTTATTCTTATGTATTTTTTGCTCTTCACTACAAGACATGGATATTTTATCAATCTTTAACAACGTGTCATCTAAATTCATCTGTCCAAGCACATCTTACATCTTTATCTATCATAGCTGAAATCTCAAATTTTGATCTAACAATAGAATATCAAACTTGAATAAACTCAGCTTACAAAAAATATAGTTTCAAACAAAATATCCAACCCAAATATTTGAAGCCCACTAAATCAACTTTACAATATCATAAAGAATATCCCAACGATACAAAATCAGATCCACTATATTAGAAAGAATCTGCCTAAAAATCAAATATTTCTTACTACTAAATTAGCTATAAATCTTTAAAAATTTTTACAGAATATTTAATCAAGTTCAAAATGCTAAAAAATAAATAATATATTCCACCCAAAAATACTAAAATTTCAATGATCAAAACTGCCCAAGGACATATTCTTTACAAAAGCCACAATCTTCAATCCATTGCAAACATATTCTTTGCAAAAGCCACAATCTTAAGTCCTTCACCAGCTAACTTTCTTCTAATCAGAAAAACCTATCCAGTGACTAGGATGGCAACGAATGGAGGCCAGATGGTAGATGGGTGACCAAACCCTAGAGCATGCAAATCCTGTCAGTTGTTCTTCATGAATTGGAGTTAGCAAAATGGGAAGGCTTTCAAAATGGTGCTCGACAGTGTTGGTGAACTGTGTAGCGACAGACAATCAAAGAAAATGGCTTCAACATTTAGCAACTCGTCTCCCTTCTTCGTTGTTCAACAGATTGGAGCGAAGGCAATAGAGAATGATAGAAACCTGAGGATATCTGTGTGATCCAAATCAGCCAGCAATTTTCTATGTTTAGAAGGGAGGCGGGTGACTTCTGATATGGAGCCCTACAAAGTTCTTCTCCTCTGATCAGCGGCGACAGTTTTGATAAAAAAAAGTTGTTGATTCTATTTAAGAAAGAGGAAACCCTAGTGTTCAATATACTTGTCCCCAAGTATATTAAGTTATGGCAAAATCATCACTTCTCTGTTGCATATTTCATTCACTATTTGATTAAATACTCAACTGCATTTGTAAATTCACTCATTCGCATTAGTTCTCATAGCCCCTTTTCAACCGTCTTAATCAAATTAAGCACAATAATAGGATTTCCATATCTTTGTGAAAGGTCTTCGAAGTGCAAAATTGTAGCCTGATACGTAGGGTCATAATTTCGCAAGATAATACCTTACTTTGGGCTAAATCTTAACGCTTTTAGGACCAAAAAAGTAGAATTTAACCACACACTTGTGGATGGACTACAAGGTTTATCTACAAAGACAAAGGCTTAAGGTCTCATCAACTCCTTCCTCTTTAAATATTTGGAAGGTAACTCATCAAGGGCCCATATAGAAGTGCTATCAACCCATGAAGATCAAGGAGGGCCCACACCCTTAATACTATGGAAAGAAGCCCAAAAAGACAATCTTGAAGGGCAAGGAAGAGAAAAGGAAATAGAGATATGCAAATCTTCCATAATCAACCATGCAAGTGGACAAAGAATAGCCGATTCTTGTATAGATTTGGCAACCATCCAAGTGACCAAATTTAAAGAGGAAGTAGCTGCAAAAAAGCTACCAATTCATGGAGTCCAAGCTAGCAATGACTGATTTAACAGTCACTTTAGAAAGTTACATAATTACTAGTATAGTAATAAGCTAAATAGGATCGAATACTTAGCTTGTTTCCATATTATGTTATTTCCTATTCTATGCTTTGTAATTAGCTATATAAAACCACATGGCATATATGTTTAAGACATTGAAGTTTGATTAATAAAAGCTTTTACTTTATTTTGAAATTGAAGTGATTCATTTTTCAACACTTTGGTGGGTTGCATCCAAAGTCTCCTTGTGTGTGTTGCATCACAAGATTTGGCTTACTCGGAGTTGAATAAGTTCTCTTATTGGCATCCATACTCTTACTCCTTGGAGGAAGAGTGTGTGAAGAGGTGTTCAACCATTAAGAAGGTTTTTGTTCACAAAAGTCATCCATACGGGAGTCACAAGTGTGTATACTTGCTATTTCCGACCATCCTTCTTCTCTCAAGCATTTTTTCAAATCCGTGGAGTCACTTATTCTTATTTTTAGGAGGATTAATCTTCATTCATCAAGGAAGTTGCTGTCAAAGTTTTGTTGAAAAAGCTTCTAAAATGTGGGAGTTCTTGTCTCTCAAAGTTGGATATTCCATAAAGAGAATTGCGGCAAATTATAGAAATTCTAAAGCATTGGTCGATCATCTTCTACACAGCTGACCAACTGCTCACAAAATCGTCTGTCTGTATAATAATTGTTCCTATTTGTGATCGACCGCCCCTGTAACCATGACAATTGTGGATGATCAAAACTGAGAATTTGCGGTCGATCTCCTTCTTGGCCGATCATCTGCCCCTTCTCACCTTCAAGTCTCGGCCGATCACTACTTCAACACATCTTTAACACTCAATAGGTTGTATTCCTTTATCCTCCTTCCGCTGGTGCTCATTTGGTATCAAAGCTAAAATGATTCCTAATTACATATTTTTCTTATATCCATGATAACACGAGGAGCTACAAAAGCGGCACAAAAGGATGAGGCAAATCTCAGCATTATTCCCGACACCAGGTCACTATCAACACAAGAAGTCGGGTCAAGCATGTAAGGACAAATTGATGAACTTCAAAGATTGTTTTAGCAACAAATAAGTATGCAGCAAAGGGGTAGTCCTCGATCAACAAATCCATAAGAAAGGTTTCCCCACTTGGATAGTGAAGAACATTTTGCAAGAGAAGGAACAGAGTATGGAGAACATCAAAGAAAGTCAATGCAAAGGGACGATTTGAATATTGTCAAGGTATCCATCCCTTCGTTCAATATTCTAGCCATGGTCATGACTATATTAAATGGATGGAAAAGGTTGAAAGGATATTCGAGGGTTACAACTTTTCAGAGAAATGGAAGATTCAACTAGTATCACTTGAGTTCACGAAATATGCAAGCATATGGTAGAGTAACATTAGTGCAAAGAGAAGGCAAGGAGGAGAAGAAATCCAAACTTGGCAACTCTTGAAGCGGCTCATGAGCGAGAGGTTTATTCTGAGCCACTACAAGCAAGAACTTTATTGTCAAATGCAAAGCCTCAAGCAAGGGTCCTCATCAATATAAGAATATGTAGCCGAGTTGAGATCTTGACGACAAGATGTGATTTGCAAGAGTTTGAAGACCAAATCATCGTAAGATTCATCCAAGGACTTAACTATGACATTGGTGACATTGTTGAACTACAACCCTACACAACCTTGGAGGATGTTATCAAGTTAGCTCTCAAAGTTGAAAGGCAAAGGAAGAGAAAAGAAAAGGAGAGGGTTAGTCGCTTCCCTCAAAGAAATACAAGCTTCTCCAAGCTACCGCCCAAGCTTTATGACAAAGGTATGAACATGAGAGGTGCTACCACTAAGCTAAGTGAGGAAAAGAAACTACCTATCGAAGAACCAAAGCCAAAGACAAGAGAAATCAAGTGTTTCAAAAGCCTTGGAATTGGACACTATGCCTACCAATGTCCGAATATGAAAGTGATGATGTTAAGAGAAGGTACTAATGAGGTTGAAACTAGAATGAAAGTGAAGCATAATAGACACACAAGGAGGAAGCACAAGTTTAAACTTTGTATTCTTAAGAGGGTCCCCCTCCGTATGGTCATTCGAAGAGCACTCACTACCAAGGCGAGTATCGACGATTGTCAAAGAGAAAACATCTTCCATTGCCATTGCAAAGTCAAAGATAAAGTTTGTTCTCTAATTATTGATGGAGGGAGTTGTGCTAATGTTGTTTCTATGGATCTATTGAGCAAATTGGGAATAGAAACAACCTTGCATCTGACTCCTTACAAGCTAAGTTGCTTAGACAACAAAGAAGACATCAAGGTTAGTAAGCAAACTTCAATCAAGCTCACTATTGGAAGTTTCTTGTACAAAGTATTATGCGATATGGTTTCTATGAGCGCTAGTTATCTACTTTTCGGGAGACCATAGCAATATGATCAAAAGGCTATGCATGATGGATTCACCAATTGCTACATATTCAAGTTCAATGACAAGATGATCAAGCTAGCTCCACTTCCACTGGAGCAAGTGGCCAAAGACTATGAGTCAATAAGAGAAAGTAAGTTGAAGACTACTTTATTCATGTCAAAGAATGAGTTGCTGAAAGTTGTAAAGAGAAAAGACTTGATAATATTGATGATGTTCCACAACAAAGTTGTGGAGATGGGGAGGATAACCGAATCGGTCCTAACTCTTTTAGAAGAATATCAAGATGTGTTTCCAGAAGATCTTCCTCAAGGGCTCCCACCAAATAGAGGAATTGAGTACCAAATTGACTTGGTGCCCCATGCTAGTCTCCTAAATCGGCCCTCTTATAGACTAAATCCAGAAGAAGCCAAAGAACTGCACAAGCAAGTTCCATAGCTATTGGATAAAAGCTTTATAAGAGAATCTCTAAGTCCATGTGTCGTGCCAACACTACTAGTACCAACGAAGGATGGAAGTATGAGGATGTGTGTGGATAGCCAAGCTATTAATGAAATCACTATCAAGTATCAATTTCCAATCTCACGGCTCGAAGATATGTTGCATGAACTAAATGGGACCTCATCATTATCAAGAATCGACTTAAAGAGTGGCTACCATCAAATTAGAATGAAGGAAGGAGACGAATGAAAAACGGCTTTCAAAACCAAGTATGGGCTTTATGAATGGATGGTCATGCCTTTCGAACTATCTAACATGCCAAACACTTTCATGCGGGTCAAGCACCACATGCTTCAAGACTTCCTAGGAAAGTTCGTGGTGGTCTATTTCGACGACATCTTGGTTTATAGTAAGACTTTATCTACACATATTGAGCATCTTAGAAGACTTTTTGAAGTCCTCCAATCGACCAAGTTCTATGGAAACTTAAAAAAGTGTTCATTTGCACAAGGAAAATGTCTATTTCCTTGGTTTCATCATCTCTAAATTTGGAATGGAAGTAGACAACTCAAAGATCAAAGCTATTCAAGAATGGGCTACATCTACAAGCGTCACTGAGGTACAAAGCTTTCATGGCCTAGCTTCCTTTTGTAGAAGGTTCATTCAAGACTTTAGCACCATAGTGGTGGCCCCCATAACGGATTGCACAAAAAAGGGAAAAAGGTTCTTACGAAATCATGCATTTCAAAGAAGCTTTGAAGAAATCAAGGAAAGGTTATGCCACACTCCAATCCTCAAGTTACCCAATTTTAGCAAAGTATTTGAAATCAAATATGATGCATTCGGAGTAGGGATTGGAGCGGTATTTATGCAGGAAGGCAAACCTATAGCCTACTTTAGTGAAAAACTAAAAGGAGCTACCTTGAATTATTCCACGTACGATAAAGAATTCTACTCAGTCATAAGAGCACTAGACGTATGGCAACACTACCTCCTTTCAAAGGAGTTTATTATCCATACCAACCATGAGACTCTTAAGCGCATTCAAAGTCAAGCCAAGCTGAATCGAAGACATGCTAAGTGGGTTAAATTTCTAGAAACATGCCCCTTGTAACGTCCCGTTTATTATAAAAAATTGTTTTTCTCTATTTTAAATTTTATGATATAAAATTTTTGCTAAATCAATTCGCATACGTAAATCAGAGTCAAATAAGCAGAGTTAAATAAAGCTTTTTGAAACATAGTTTTAAACCTTCCAACAAAAGTCCATAATTACAAAACGGTTTATAAAGTCAAAATAGGAAGTTTAACTTTTCAAAATAATGAAGACCATTCAATTGAGCCCCAACCATTAGGTCAAATTGGCTGATAACCCAAGGGATCATCCTGAAATGCCTCCTCCTCTACAGGTACGTCACAAACATCGTCACCTATATCACGGGGAAAATAATGAGCCCAACGCCTAACAAAAATTAGAATGAAATGCAATGCTAATGATTATGCATGATCATACAATGCATTACAGAGAAGAACTGTATCTTGTCTGTTAATCGGGGCGATGGATACGTCAATTGGTCTTGTGGCTTAACCGTATTTTCAACAAGGAAATACACCAATATGGGTGTCACCATGTGCCATACCCATACACTTTTGTTGAAGACATTGGGGATTTCAGTACAAGAGAAAGAGTGAACTTTAGGGTCCATGTGGTTTAATCGTACCTCACCGCCCCCTACGTGGGAGTAGGTACTCCAATAGGAGTGTCACCACAAACGGACCGTCACCAATCCTCCTGAACCCCCACATGCTTATTTACATATATTAGGTGTGTCATACAATATACTCACAATTTTTATAAGCCCTAAGTATAATGCATGGATGTCAAATAGAGATCACAAAATACACGTAATCAAAGAGGAACACAATATGTATAAGGAAAATCATGGAAACAACTATATAGGTTTAATTTCCAAACAAAGGCTGAACTCTTCACGTAACAATTGGGAACAAAATAGGTTAACTACTAAACCAAGTGAGAGGTTCTTAACTAGAGTTGTTACACATGTATATAACAAAGAAGAGATCAATTAATATATGAACTTCTATCTTTTTAATAACTAGGGAAGGGACTTGTAAATTCGTAGGAATATCAAGAATAATAGTGAGCATGCTGTGCTTGATCTATCCAACCCCAATTGCAGTTTACATGTTAGGTTTAACTGAAATTGAAATTACCCACTACAACATGAAAGTAAACTAGTGCAATAATTAGTGCAATAATTCCCTTGCAACACCAACAAATCAAATTCTTAAGCATGCATAAAACTTGAAGCAATTCACAACACATTTTTTTTATCTATTAATAAATTGTAAGAACCAATAAATCGACAGGTATAAGAAATCAGGAACAGAACCATCCTCTATTGTTTATTCCACAGTTCATAGAGCCATAATCCAAATCATAATAGGAAGCAACAAATCAAGCAAACCCCCGCAATGTAAGGCCTCCTCTGGCCAACTACATCATCCCAATTCTTACCTCAAGTGTTCCAGGACCTTCTCTGCAACAACAGCTTCGTCTGTAGACCCAACAGGTTTGTATCCTCCAGAACAGGGAAACTTCTCCCTTCAAATCCAAGCAGCAACACACCAATAAATCTAGGTCACAGGGACACTCTTTTCTCACAAGAGGAAAATGTAACTGCTCACCATTTGCACTCACCTCATATATTAGTCACAGCTTGCAGGGTAGCCTTCCAGACGCACCCCGCATCTACGCCTTATAAACAGAGGGAGAGAGAACAGAAGATAAGCTTCTACAAAGGGAAGTGACGATCACCTACACCAAAGGAGGGAGGTCCATTGCGAGGGATCCACGTGGAAAGCCTCCAAGTCTTTAGAGGGAGAGCGGACGTGTTGCAGGAGAGAGAGAAATCGAAGGAGAAATGAAATGAAAGAGAGGAAGTGTCTGACATAAATGGGTTTCTTGTATTAAATTGACTTTTGGAATGAGGGGAATAATCTGTGCCTCGTCCGTGTTCATCCGAATCCCCCTGATTCCCAGACAGAGTTGCATTTTCGGACGAAGAAAGGCATCCTCACCATTCTTTTGCGTACGTTCGAAACTGTCCAAAAATTGTACAGATTCAAACTCTCAATGTCCGCAATCATCCGTGCTGGTCCGGCCTCGTTCGAAATCTCCAAAAGACGAATTTGGACTCAGAGCCATGTCTTGTATCGTCCCAAAACACCAGGGATGACGTGCAATGCGTTTTCAAACGTGACTTCCCATCCCCATGTCATTCGCGAGCGTCTGAATTCTTCAGTTATACATTTTTCACTTAAGTTTTCATACTTCAATTATCCCGCAATATTTACCCCATATATTTATGGCATAAATTAACGCGTGCCTTCACGCAACTATATATATATAAACAGGGAAATAATTTTGGGATATTACATCCCTATTTCATCAAGTATAAAGAGAGAGACACTAATGTTGCAGCCGATACTCTATCCTGACAATACTCCACCACTTGCAATCAACAAGACTTATTGTGCCCCATGACAGCAAAAAGGAAGAAGTAAAGTTGAAACCTAAAGAAGATTTGAGGTCAAATCTTAAAAAGCTCGGAGAGGTTGATGGACTACAAGGTCCATCCAAAAAGACAAAGGCTCAAGGTCTCATCAACTCCTTCCTCTCTAACCATTTAGAAGGTAACTCATCAAGGGCTCAAATAGAAAAGCTATCAACCCATGAAGATCAAGGAGGGCCCATGCCCTTAATATTATGGAAAGAAGCCCAGGAAGACAAGCTTGAAGGGCAAGGAAGAGAAAAAGAAATAGAGATATTGTAACGACCCGGTTTTTATTATCTTTGGAAACGCGTAAAATTTAAAACTTTTGAAAACATCTCTCTTTTGTAAAATAAGCGGAAGACTTTTCTTTCATTAAACTCATTTATAAATCGCAGCGAAAAACTGTTATAAATCAATCATTTAAATAATAAATAATTCCTTATCATTCTCTTACAAAACATTCACAATCGATTTTCTTCAATGCCTTTAGCCCAGCCAGTCACAAGATCCGCGCGTGAAAATCCTTCATCAACTGCTCGTATATTTGTTCTCGTACGTGTACCTACATCATGAGATAATAATGAGCCTAATGCCCAGCAAGAAATAGAAATGCAAAATGATGCATGAATATGTCTAATTAGATTAGTCTCATATAATTAAACTCACTCAATGAGCCGGGACATTGGAAATCTTTTCAAAAGGAGAATAGTTTCCAGACTATTTTCCTCGACTTCCAATTCCCGTTACGTTTATTAAGTCCGGTCTCTCCCATGAAATGCCTCTCCCATGCAGTGTGAATACCAGCTCAACGTGGCATCACTCCTATGTCTATTAATATGATGCACGATCACACAATGCTTATAAATGCAATAATAACATGGATTATATAAATCACAATCAACAAAGAACAATACGTGCTATGTCAACATGTAATGAATACAAATCAATCAACCTAAAATATATCACAAATATTAAAAAAGCAATTTAAACAAACAAGTCCTAATCTCATGATGCAGACCATTATTGGCAAAACACATGCACTATTTCTTACATCAAATCTTTAACGCATATCAATGTTTAATCATTATCCTTTAAACGTTTCAGCACTAAAGTCCTCCTTCTCAATACCTTCAAAATAAATAACATTTTAATCAACAATAATCACAACTTATTAATCTCATCGTCTTTTCCTATATTTAATTCTTATTCATTGCTTAATCTCATAATCTAACAACTAATTGCATAATAATTCTAGAAACTCATTAACGGCCCAAACGAATCATAATCTATCCCTATATCCATGTTTAACCAAATAATAACACGTGCACTTAAAGAGGTAAGACAACGATTAAGCAGTGAATTCCAATGTCTATCAACGTCCAATAACAAATAACCAATGCAGAACCACCAATAATATCCAATCAGAAGACTAATTCATTTTCTAGTATCGTCAACAATTCAAACCTCCATCAATATTCTTCACAGTTAACAAGGCTATAATTAAAAGGTCATTAATCCAACATTTCAATATCCGAAACCCATTCAAAGCACCAATCTTAACGTGCTTACAGAGCAGTAACAAGCAATGAATGATTCTGTTACCTGAAGGGAGTCCGAGGCAAACCAGGAGACTAAAGAACAGGGGTTCCTACTTCATCACCACTCGAGGAACAGAGATAATCACCCTTTCTCTTCTTCTTCTCTGCCCTTATTTTTGCCACTGTGTTCTAATTTCCCAGTGACCCCAAATGCATAACAAGCCTCACACTAGCCCCGGAGAAGATTGACCGCATTAGAAAATGCCTAAAGGCCAGGCCTTGCCGAATCTGCACTGATCGAAAACAAATTGTTAGAACCGTTCCATCGATTAAAGCCCTAAACTCGAATCAACGAACTTGAGCCAAGGCAAAAGCTCGTTGTTTGCTCCGTCAGAAGAACCCCACAATTCGCGAACGCTTCCCATTCGTCCAAAGCCGTTCAGACGCGTCGTTGCCTGCCCTTGGTGACACCAACCACTCGCACGTCGGACCCCCTGCCACTGTGAAGGAACATTGGTCGGACCCGATTTCCGCCACCAACACCGCGGTTCTGTGGCCGAACGACGAAGCTCCCGTCCTCTCGCGCGATTGTCCCTCTCGGCTCTCCCGATTCCCTCTCTCTATTTCTCCTCCTGAATCACAGAGGAGCTTCCTCTATTTATACAGACCACAAAATCCAATGGTCACAGACGTGGAAGCAGATTTCTCGGCGTTATCTTCGCCACCCGAATCTCCCCTCCTTCTCTTCGATCTCACTCCCATTCTCGAGCTCCAGTGAAGACCTGGTCCCCCTCTCCCTTCTCAGCAATTGTTTCTAATTCTTATTTCTTCCTTTATTTAAATTTTTATTCTTTCTTAATTTTAATTTCGTTTAATTAATATATATATATTAAATATATGTACCATATATTAATCAACCCATTAAATAATTACTCAATCATTATTTCACTATTTTAACTTTAATTATCATTCGATAAATTTCATTAATTTATAATCAATTAAACGCGTCTTTGGTAATACCTCGATATTTATATAATTAATCTGATTACCCCCAATTATCCTCCAATTATTATTACTAAATTCCATTATGAAAAATCGGGGTATTACATAATCAACTATGCAAGTGGACAAAGGATAGTTGATTCTTGCATAGATTTGGCAACCATCCAAGTGGCCAAACTTGAGGAGGAAGTAGCTTCCAAAAAGCTACCAATTTGTTGACTCCGAGTCAGCAAGGACTGATTTAATAATCACTTTAGAAATTTACCTAATTACTAGTCTAGTAATCGGCCATATATGACCGAATACCTAGCTTGTTTCCTATTATGTTATTTCCTATTATATGCTTTGTAATTGGCTATATAAAGCCACCTAGTATGTATGTTTTAGACATTGAAGTTTGATTAATAAAAGCCTTTGCTTTCTTTTGAAATTCGAGTGATTCTTTTTTCAATACTTTGGTGGGTTGCATCCAAAGTCTCATTGTGTGTGTTGCATCACAAGATTTGGGTTACTTGGAGTTGAGTAAATTCTCTTATTGACATCCATACTCTTACTTATTGGAGGAAAAGTGTGTGAAGAGCAGTCCAACCATCAAGAAGATTTTCGTTCACAAAAGTCATTCATACGGGAGTTACAAGTGTGCATACTTGCTATTTTCGACCAAGCTTCTTCTCTCAAGCATATTTCCAAATCCATGGAGTCTCTTATTCTTATTTTTAAGAGGATTAATCTTCATTCATCAAGGAAGCTGCTGTCAAAGTTTCATGAAAAAAGCTTATAAAACGAGGGAGTTCTTGTCTCTCAAAGTCGGACATTCCATAAAGAGAATTGCGGCAAAATATAGATATTCTGAAGCACCGGTAGATTACCTTCTATGCATTTGACCGACCACTCGCCAAATCATCCTCCTTTATAATAATTGTTCCTATTGGTGATTGACCGCCCCTACAACCATGACAGCTGCGGACGATCAAAATTGAGAATTTTTGATCGATCTCCTTCTTAGCCAATCATCCGCCCCTTCTCACTTCCAAGTCTTGGTCGACCACTACTTCAACACATCTTTAACAATCAATAGGTTATATTCCTTTATTCCCCTTCTACTAGTGCATCACTTGTACAACATAGTTCATTTTCCCCTTGCATGAACCAACTTTGGCTTCAAGAACAATTTGTTTTGTTTCAACATCATGTGCAACCCATGTGCAACCCAAGTACTGATGTGATTTACAAGGAAAGCTTCAAGAGCATCATACTTTTCCCTTGTGATATATTCCTGGTAATTTGTGTAAACAAGTCCAGCAACATAATTAAATTTATCCATATGACGTTTACCACGATGATACCAATTTAATTATTCTGGTTCTTCAAGGAAGACAAAATCAACATCTTTGGAGAGAATAAACTGAGAAGTATCTCTGATGGGTAACCTGCTTTGCTTTTCTTTAGAGAACTTTCGAGGATTGAAGGATTTTGAAAATCTTCCTTAAAATCAATTTTTTCTTCTAGCAACATATGAATATATACTTTCTTCTCTTCTACAGAATCAGTAACAACACTAAACCTCATCAATTTGGATGTTCCCCAGGTAGTTGGTTGTTGAGTAATCTGTCACCAGCAAATTTTATCTAGTTTACATTTCTTACGGATGTGATGTGCCAGGTCTACGAATCGCCGTTACTTTATTCTTCTGTTTCATGAAATGTTGCTATTGATGGATGACCACCTTTCTATGTTATGTTTAAATGGATGGACCCGTGTGTGACCATTCATTTTCACTGATGACGTTTTGGATGAAAAATGATGTAGGCATATTTTTGGATATAGTTGTCTATATACACAATATGTTTTTGATAAAAGCGTCATCTGTGATTCTTGAAGTCTGATTTAAAATTAAAAAGGAAAAGAGATTTTAAAAAATTGATTTGAAATCCATGTATGATAAGGAGAAATATTAAACAATGGTTTTCTAAAAAAAAGTAAAACCAGTTTTCTCTAGCATTGCTTGTAGTATAGATCTCACGACCCATTTTTTCTTTACTTAAAATATTGAGATTCAAAATATTCTTTCATTTTAAAACACGTAGTGAAAGAATTTTTAGTAAAAACATTTGAGACTAAATTAAATGAATTACAAAAAAAAAAACATTTGAGACTAAATGAAATGAATTACCATAAATAAAATTCCTCTTTTTTAATCTTTAAACTTTACAAATCAAGTCATAAATTGAAAACCGTTTATATTTTCTTTTTCCCTTTCCCGTTTAGTCCAGCTAGCATAAGATCCGCAACGCATAAATCCTCGATTAGCTACTCCTATCCTTATTACAATGCTTACCTACATCATAAGTCATAATCTATAAGCCTAATGCTGAGTAAGAAATGATAGGCAATATGAACCATATAATGCACTTTACATAAAACGATTTATGTATTAGTTTCCTTCCTTTCTTTTTCTGTGACCCGACATCAATCGGAGATTCATTAACTGCTATGCACATCAATGCATAAAATCTTTTGATAAAAGCTCGACATCAATCAAACCACCTGTTAGCTGCTGTGCACATCAATGCACAATGACCTATCACCTCAGACATCAATCAAAAGCTTTGCTAGTGGTTGAACACATCAATGCACAACGATCCATTCTTACATCAATCGAAACTCACTATCTATCATGCACATCAATGCTTCATGACCACACCAACCATTGGCCGATCTATCTCGACATCAATCAAATCAAACTAACAAACTCAAGCTTGCCATTCAATTATCTTTATCATTCATTATTCTCGTTCTTTTGTGAAATACGTATGCATGAGATATCCTTTTCGTAACGTTTCGTGAAAACTATGATGCGTGAACATGATTACATATAACTTAACATAATCTAGCATATCATCAAGATAACATATCCTTAAAGCATCAACATGATCAGTCTAACTCAACATCTATCACATACAAAATACAAACATCAAATCATCCAACAACAATATGATCAATTCAACTTAATATCTATAAAACACAAACATCAATCAACATATTCTCAAGCAACCATATGATAAATAGAACTTAATATCTATCTAGCACAACCATCAAATCCTCAACAACAATAATAAAATTCTAACTCTTGTGCTGTAGCCAAAGAGGAAAACACAAACAATCATTTCTTACCTTGAATTCCTTGAAATGTTGAGAAGAAAACAAGCTTCCTAGTGTTCTTCTTCTTCTCCAAATATTCCTCCTTCAAGCCAAAGCATTCCCTTCTTCCTTTCTTCTTCTTATACCTCTTATTTCTCTCTCAAGGTTTTCTTCTCCATTTCTCTCAAGTCTTTATCTTATAATAACCTAATCTCCCTTCATTAGTAGCCATCCAAAGCAAGAGATGGCGCACCCTCAGCAATGAAATGTTGAGTAATCAACTTTTTATCCAATAAAAACATAACATCTAACCTATTTTTTGCCAACTTTACACAATCCTAGTCGACCACCATTTTATTGGTCGACCACAAATCAACGAGAGAGTAACCTTTCTAATTTTTTCATGCATCGCTTGACCTTAGCTAGTCAACAACAAATCTAGTCGACCATAGCTAGTCGACCACAAATCATAATATGCTCCTGATTTGGTCCACCACAATTCTTCTTGTGGTCAACCACAATCAGTGGTCGTCCACAAATTTCATTGTGGTCAACCACAATTCATCCAGAAAATGTAATTTACACATGACTGGTCTACTACAAATTTTGTGGTCTACCACAAATCTTCTAGAGAACAACACAAATAAAACCTTCATATCTAACCTCTATCTCTATTTCATTATCAATTTATTTTTCATATCCCACTACTTCTTACACTATAAATCAACCTCTATCACAATAACTCAATCAAATAAATACCCAAATCGTCAAATATCTTCATTACCTAATCTTATACGCCACATGGTAAAAATTTAAGATATTATAATAGAAATCATTACTAAGTTAGTCAATCATCCCAATGACCCTTCTCTTTCCAAGTAAAGGAAAGAGCATCTAGGAGCTCTGTGGATGGAGTCTTCCCTTGTTTCATTTTTCTGTTTGGACAGTTTTTGATTGTATTTCATGGTGAGAGTTAAATATTTTGGTTTGTATAATTCTATTATGTATGGTTAGGATTTATTGCACAGTCTATGGATTTTTTTTATTTATTTATGCATTATTATTCTCATGATTACTATATGAACCTTGACCCAAATTCTTTGGGTTGTGCTTAAAAATCATTCAATCTTCCACTAACAACCTAGTCTTAGGCTGGGTAGTCAAATCCTATATGAGGATCAAGTCACTTGACCCGGCGTTTCGAGTATGCCCATCTTCTGGTCAATAAAGAAAAATCATTGAAGTGTGGGAGATTGTAATGGGATAGTGGTGGGCAAAAGAATACCACTCAATAAGATCATCTGCCAGCATAGCTGAAGAGGAATTTGTAGAAAATCTATTTACCATCGAATTCTTTAATCCATCAAATAAACTCTCTTCTCTATGAAATAAAGTTGTTAAGTTGGAGGCTGAATCAAATGTTTCCTTACAATTTCTAATGGCATTTTTATATCTCATGTCAAACGAGAAACACAGGCAAACGATATCAATGTAGAAGGAGTTTCAAAGCATACACCAACAAGAACAGAGCTACCCTAATATTCTTTTGCAAAATTTTATCACAACTTTTGAATCATTGTTTGATGTTGCTATCGCTTCAACCCATTTCAAGACGTAGTCAACTGCTAATAAGATATATGTGTAACTACAAGATGCTGGAAAAGATCCCATAAAATCAATTCCCCATACGTCAAAAATTTCAACTTCCAAAATATTAGTCAGTGTTAACTCATGTCGTCTTGATATAGTGTCCATTCACTGACATCAATCACATGATTTTACGATTGTGTAACTATCACAAAAAAATGTAGGCCAATAAAAACCAAATTGTAATATTTTTGCTGCAGTTTTTGTTACCCAAAGTGACCGCCATACGAGGATGAATGACATTGAGTACTAATGTTTTGAACTTTGATTTTTGGTACACATCATCTTATGATTTGGTTAGGACAATGTTTGAATAGTAGTGGATCATCCCATAAATACAACTTAACATCATGTATAAATTTCTTTTTCTAATGAATTGAGAGATCATGTGGGAGTGTCCGACATGCAAGGCAATTCACATAATCAGCATACCAGGTAATTTTGCAGTGATTGAAAATAGTTGCTCATCAAGAAATGCCTCATTGATAGTTCTTCTTCTTCTTTTTCTTGTAGTTATTAGTTACCACTGGTTTAAAGTAGTCTCTGATCGCTCATGAGGGAACTTCTTGATTTCTCTCTTGTCCAGCCATATTTTCACCGTCTGCAATTTTTGATCTTCTAATCTTGCGTAATGTCTTTTCAATTTTTGGATCAAAGGGATCTAATTGCAATTTTTTGCCACGACGCATAAACTAAAAAATAAATAAATAAAGTGAAAACCAAATAAAACTAAAAAAATCCAAATTAGAATTAGAATAAATTTTTCAAGAATATTAGTAAAATTATAAACTAAAATACTCCCGGGCAATAGTGCTAAAAACTTGTACAAAGATTTTCATGATAAAATACTACAAGTGTACAATGTCAATTTTTATAATATATGATAATTGTTGAATCCATAAAGAATATGTAATTTATTAATTTTACTTAGTATTTCTCTAATTAATTTTAACTTTATAAGAATAATTAAAATTTTGATTTGTTGGAAACTAAAACAAAATAAATAACTAAAATAAAATTACTAATGGAAAGCATGTAAATCAGAAAGATCTATGATGTGCCATAGATTACCTCTATTCGCAATCAAGCACAAAGATTCTCTAATGATATGTATTGTGTTTATTTTGAAGAGGTTCAAAGGAGAAAGATGATGAATTACATTCATCCAATATTCAGATATATTATGTTGTTCTTCAAGATGAAGCATACGTGGAAAATCAGTCACAAGTTTAGAAGACTTATGAAAAAAATACAAAATTATTTATTTGACCTCTAAGTACTATTTGGCAGTTTCGATGACCTTAAATATTTTATATTGTTAGAGTTTAGTGTGACTTGAATTCTAGTTGTGCAGGGTTGGGCCCGTATCTAATATTAGGATTATTTGTTTTCTCTATATATTGATGCTTGAGTCGTAAAACTCATTGTACATTGATTTCCAAATTGTGAATTCTCATATGTCGGTGTTTTTTCCCCGTAAGGGTTTTCCACAGAAATCTTGGTGTCCTTGATTCCGTAGGTTTCTTTTTTCCATTACACGTTCGATTCTCAACAATTGGTATAGAGCTTGGTTAAGGTTCTCTATACCAATTTTCAACAATTGGTATCAAAGCGAAGTTGAGAGTTTTTAGTCTCGGATCGAATAAAATTTGAGGTTTGTAATTGTTGGTGAAAATTCCAATATTTGGAAAAAAAATTTAAAAAAGAAAAAGGAAAAGCAAAAGGAAATTTCTTCTTTGTTCTCCAGCAGTGAAGAAGAAGAACCAAGTAGAGAAGAACTCTACTGTCGCGGACTGAAAAAAAGGAGAAGTCATTGCACGTAGAAACTTTTCAAAGAACAGAAGCAATGAAGAAGGAATTCCTCTTTGCCAAACTCTTCGGTCAATCTGTCCAGAGAAGAAGATGTTGAACCATGCCACTGTCCATCATTGACCAAGCCATCGCTAGCTTGCTCAGCCACTGCCGTTGAACATCCATCCATTGTCGTCCGACCATAGAACCTTTGTGTCGTGGAACCGCCATCCACCAGTCTGCCGTTCTCTTCAGGGAGCCCGTACACCATCGACCGTCAGTCCTCTAGCCTCCTACAAATCGCCGATCTCTGACCAGTAAATTGGTGACCGTGAAGAAATAGTTTTGAAGAATTTTTTGAATTCTGACTTTGCCATGAGTGAATTTTTCTGAAATTTTTTTTTTGAAATTTTGTTGGATGAATTGATTCAAAAAATTTTGAATTTTGGTGATGGAGAATTTTGGTTGGGATATTGAAATTTTCTAGAATTAAATTTTTGGAGGCGGATATTTTGGTTTAAGATATTTTTGGAAAAATTTCTGAAATTTTTGGAAAGATGAGTTTGCTGAAATTTGATATTTTGTTGTTGGATTAGAATACAAGATTTCAATTATGGCAGGTGAAGATGCGAGATGTTCTCGCACAGATAGATTTAGACGACGTGTTATTAGGGCTCGATAAAATGCCCATGACTTGGAGTGAAGAGGAAAAACTTCGAAAGGATAAAAAAACACTATCTTTAATGCGTCTGCATTTGTCAAATAAGATTTTGTAGGATGTTTTGAATAAGAATCTACCGCCTGAACTCACCCACCCGTTGAGTAAAAGCAACCTCTTCAATTTCCAAATTTACCCAAAGGAGTTATTTACAGTTTGGCGTGATAACAACCTCTTTAGTTTTCGAACTCATCTACCCATTGAGTAAGAGCAACCTCTTCAATTTCTGAACTTACCCAAACGAGTTGTTTTCTACATGAAAGCAACCTCTTCAGTTTCCGAACCCATCTAGAAAACACCATTTATTATCTTCGTTATTAATCCATGTAATGCATGACATGCAATCCTACAAATATGCCTATATGAATGTCACACAACAGTTCATATATCACAAACAATATTACAAACAACTAACAAACAATGAGCATGAATCACATCTCAATTATAATTTAACACTAAACATACTTTCACTAATATATTATTAATTACACTACAATAATACCATACATTTATTTATCTATCCTTTACGCATAACTTCCAACTTATTCTTTAACAATAAGGGTACTAATCTATGGCAACAATCAATTTAACATGTATTTAGGACTTATACTAATTAACAAATTTTATCATGTTATTAATCTAAATTTCCTATATCCATACAAGGAACCCAAGCATCCAATTTGCAATTTGACATAACTAATTAAATTCTATTTATTCTAATTCATGCAGGGAATATCATCTTAAACAAATTATCTATTCACAGTATATTAACAGAGAAAACAACCTAATTTAAAGTTCAATTTAATATTAAGGAAACATAACAATTTAAACAACCAATTAACAGGGAAGTTAGGCATGAAAAATATATTATCTGCATGTAAATTCACATCTTCTCGGTTAAATTCCTACAGACTCCTTCTTACCCATAATTTACTAAACTTAATAAATCAGAGAGCATAGGAACAACAGGAATAATAATATAATACTAATTTGCAGAGAATAACAAGGAAAACAGTCGTAAAAACAATACAGAGAATACCAACATGTAACTCATCTCTTCCTCACCATTGACTATCGACATCTTAAACCATTTTCATCACAACTATAGACAAACTAACGATGAAAGCACACATAATGAAGTTGATCAATAGATGTCAAAACATGTGCTTACTTGTCAATTTGATGAATAATCCACCAAAGAGGAGGAAGGACCATGAATTTGAATTCATTCAAATTAAAGTGAAGTTCAAATTCATTCAAATATTTATTTAGTTTAAATTCAAATTATTTAAATTTCAAATAGATAGATAATTGTTGGTTAGGGATAACTATAAGCCAATCCTTTTCCTAGTAGAATTGTTTTCAAGATGAGCTATTTATACCCCCACCAAGACTCATTAGAAGTTTTTTAATTTTTGAAGAATAAAAATCCCTTTTTAGCTTTGGCTAATTTCTCTCTTTCTTTTGGATTGTTGAAATCCTTATGATTGAAAAACTAAAGTTCAAGTGTTGTGAGAATTATTTGATCTTTTGATTCTTGCAATTCTTCTAACCAATTTCGATTGGTGAACGAGTTCAAAGATTGCAATCAAACTCACTATTCTTATTGGTGAAAATTCTATCTTGATTTTTCAAGGAAGAATTCTTTGGAGGAATGGAAAAGTTGCCAAGTTAGCAACTTTTTCCCAAGCTAACCAATCGATCAACCCCTCCATAGTGATCGACTGCCCTTCATCCTTCATCAATGACAATTTAAATTTGTACTTCAACCGCTTGACCACCCTCCAAATTTTGATAAATCGCTAGTCCATTTCCTTGAATCTGTGAAGGCCACGAACAACTGTTATTCCAAAGTTTGATCGACTGCCTAGCCGAGATCAACCTCACAGACTTGAGATCGACCACCCAACCTCCAAAGTTCTTTCTAAAGCTTCCGTTTTTGCATCAATCTATAGGATTGATTTCACGAATATTTTTTCATATTATTTATCAAATTCAATATTTCATAGTTGAACAATTATTTCTAAGTCAAAAACCCTAATTTGTTAAACTCTCATCTCTTGAGTGTCGAGCTAACCTTAATTCCTAAAATCATAATTTCAATATCTCTATAAAAATTATTCTTTTAATCATTCAATAAAGTTTCATGGTTTTCTAATTGATTTCAAAAAATTTTAACACTCTCTCGAGTTGTTAAACCTTTACGTTGTAATATTCAAATTGTGTTTAGAATTATATCTCTTGAGCATCAAATCCTAAACATAAAATCATTCAATAAGAGGCCAACAAATTGAAAGCATGAAAAATAGAATATCACAAATAAATAATTAATTCAATGAAAAGAATATCCAATCAGAAATATAATATTTTAAATAAATGATCATTATCTCTTCTAGAAGGAGAGAGTTAGTTCAAAATTATCAAAATAAAAATAATGAAAAAGATGTTGAACATAAGGAAATCAAAGAGAAATAAGGAGTAGAAAAGAATATATGTCTCTGGATGTCACCATAAAGCGTGTTGTTCTCCTCATTTGGCGTAAAAACTCCTCTTTGATCACTCTCTAAAAACCGTCTCGAGGCTGCCAAATGTCTTCTTTTTTGTCATGCTATTATGTATTTATAGAGCCTCCATTGGAGTTTCCAAAATTCCTAAAAAAATCTTTCAAAACGTGTGGGATTTTGCAATTTCGGAAAGTGAATCTGGTCTTGAGTCATGACTTGGAATTCTCAAGTTGCGGCTCGAGGTCTTTTTCTGCACTTGGGTCACAGCTTGACAATATTGAGTCGTGACACATTTTTCTGCTATTGAGCCGTGGCTTGAACTTCTCTAGCTGCGGCTTAGATGCTGCTGTGTGACACTGATTTTCTGGCTTTTATTTCTTGAATTAAACTTCCAAATTTTGTTATTTTTTTTATCTTCATTTCACCTATTTGATTATTTATTTGCATCATAACTTAAAATAGATTAAAATTACCAACAACTCGAGAATAAGCATCAAACTTTGTTTAGAATTATGATAATAACGCTAATTTTTATAGAGTTATAAGAACTATAAACTGTAATACCCCGATTTCCCATAACAGAATTAAGAAAAGATAATTGAGAAATTAATTGGTGTAATGGGGTATTTGGAGCTAAGTTGGATGATAATGGCGTTAGTGTAATTATTATTAGCTAGAGGAATTAATAATAAATGAAGAACTAAGGGTTTGTCGAATGACAGATGTCCTTTATAGTGAGAGGTCGATGAATGCCTTTGGGAGAGGCGAACATCGCTAAGGAAAGACTTGTGTTCGAAGTAAGAAGAAAACGAACGTCCGTTATGAGGAAATGAATGTCCTTTTATCTGGATGGATGTTTGAAATGAAAAGGGAATGTCATCGTTTTAAGAAGCGAGGGACTTCTCAAATTAAAGTGGGACGTCTGAAATGGAAGAATAGATGACGACATTAGTATTAAGTGGGATGACATCATTTTGAACGAAGAAGGAAATGGGAAGGAAGGGACGTCCTTTATGGACAAAGGACATCTGAAATAGAAATAAAGAGAACGATGTTAAGATTTAAGTGGGACGATGTTGTTTAGATCAATGGGAAGAAAGAATTATTAAGAAATGGATGTCTCTTATTGAGGAACAGATGTCCCTCATAGCGAAGAAGAAGGATGGACGTGGTGAAGAAGTCGTAGGAGCCCTCTGGTCTTCTTGGGTCCCAGCTATGTTTCAGGTAATGCCCTGATTCCCTTACCATTTATGGATTTTAATGGGATAATTGTAAAGGATAATGGATTATAGGATGTTATGCTCTCTGCGTTGTTTGATGATGCTAGTGAAATGTTGATATGTTGTGAGGTTTGGTCCTGCATGTTAGGTAAGTGCTTTGTTATTTGAATTGGAACTGGTGATGGTTGTTATTTATGGTTGTTAAGCTCTTTTGGTTGAATGGTCACTGTTTTGGATAGTAATCGGTTAATATGTATGCTTAATGGATAATAATGGATGTAACGACCCAGATTTTTGTAATTCCTTTAAAATGCGTAAAAATTTGAAAATTTCCTTTTGAAAACAAAACATATCAGAGTGCGTCTAACTGTATCGCTACTGACTCTTTCTTTAAACTCATTATGAACACCAATTGATAAAATGTGAGGAAGCGTTATAAAACCTTTTTATGAAAACATAGCGGATTTATCAAAACCTTGCGGAAGCGTAAATGAATCATTTAAAGAAGAAACTAAACAATGGAATACAATAAAATAAAACTTATGTGATTACAACCGTTTCTCATTTTACTCTTTAGCCTGGCCAACGCCAATCTCGCTTATGCAAACCCTTCACCTCTGCTTTATTATTTGTTATTCGTTTCTCATATATGAACCTAATATTATCTCTTCGTCGTTTGTACCTACACCACAAGTAATACGTGAGCCTAGGGGCCCAGTAAGGAAAAAGGTTTAATGCAATTATGCTTATGACTCTCTTTAGTTCATTTGGAATGGGGGCCATCTAAACCAATCTTTTCATTAAGTCGTTGGTTCTTTGGTTCTTTACTCGTACATCGAGCTGGAGATTGGAGGGGTCTTAGGGGATGCAATAGTTGATCGGACCTAACCCTTTGCTTGCGACTAAGTCCCCATTCCCGTCAAGGTAGGGGGCTTCGTCTAGCCACAGACTAGATCTGCTACCCATTCGCTCTCCAACTCCCTTTTCTTTTTCTTTTCCTTTCAGGCGTATCCCACCCTCGAGGCTGTTTTCTCAGTGATAGACGTATCCCGCCCATCCTAAACGTTCTTTTTCCTTCGGGTGTATCCCGCCCTCTGGGCTTTATTCTAGTAATAGATGTATTCTGCCCATCCTGAATGTTTTCTACTTCCTTATTCCTTAACATTTTTTCTAACTCATGCATGTGTAAGTACCACCCCACAGTGGCACTCCCTACAGGTTCCTATTAACATGATGCATGCTCATACATTCTCAACGTTGCATGATGCATGATGCTTCATAACATAACTTTGACATAAATTGAAATGCGCATCAAATTAAAGGTAACTGTAAGTAATAGGAATTGAAAGCGCATAAAATGAATAACGGAAATAAGCACACACCGAGAACAGACATAATATTGATCTTAAACAGCAAAACACAAAAGGAGAATTCAAAACATACTTCATATCCTAATTTATTTCCTAGTTATTTTACATGCTTCCTAGTCATTACATGCATCCTACATTCATTGTTCTAGGTGATTATTCTAGTTTATTATCTGAGATAGTTTACTTGCTTTCATCCAATCTTGTTTACATGTTCGGTCTAGTTAATTACGCTAACCAATTTACATGCTCAAGGGAAATAAGATTAACATTCTAGTTAGTTATCCTAGTTCATTTACATGCTCGGATTCATTCTAATTAATAGTAATTTAACATGCTCACTAATTAATCATAGTTAATTAATATGCTTACTATCTAAGGTTAACATGCTCAAGGGTTAGTTATTGATTAACCAACTAGCCAATTAACATGTTTCAAACGTTAGGTTCGTTAGTTAATTAGCATGCTTGTCTCATCATATCTAAGTCTAGCTAATTCCATTTAACATGCTCATTGTCTAGTTACTTACCCTATTAATTAACATGTTGCTAATTGATTTAAACATACTAATTGAACATACTAGTTAGCAAATTTGGATACACTAGTTAGTTAATCTAACATCTAGTAATTAATTTAAACATTTTAATCAACCTGCATACTAGTTAATTGATTGACCATGCTAGTTATTAGTCCGTTTACATGCTCGGTTAATTAGTTTACGTGCTCACTAATTAATGTACTTACTCATGTATTTGTTACCAATTAAACAACTAGTTAACATGGTCGAATTAGTTATTAACATGCTAAATTGATTTATAATTAACTACATTGATTAGCAAATAAACATACTAGTAAATCAATCTAACCATGTCAGTTAATTGAACATGCTAACGGGTTAATTTAACATGCTTGAAAAGAAGTTAACATTCTTCAACTAAACTAGAATTTGACTAGATATAGTAGGAAATGACAGCCACACACTAACATCAGCAAGGGAATAAGCAACGAAAATAGAATTGACACAAGAAAAGGAAATCATAAATCGTTCAAGCTTATCTCATCCTCACTCATTCCTCTTTCCAGTTCATCATTTTTTATTTCTATTTCTCAGCTACCATTATTAACAACTAACAATAGCAATAAAGGGAACCACACAATTAACGAGAATATTGCAGGGAATATCACAGAAAATCATCCAGGAAAAGGAAATAACTGCAGAGTATTAATCATAGGACTATCAACACAAGAACAGAACTAAAATCCAAAGAATACCACACGCATGCACTCTACTTGTGGTGTAGGGCCTCCTCAGGCCAAGACACCCCAATTTCCTTACCTCAAATCTTTATTGCGGTTGGCACCTAATCTTCATCCTCTATCTCTTTCAGATACCTTCACAATTTAGTAACAGTACAAATTATAAGTGAATCGCATTCTAACTTGTACCGATTCTAAGAACTTCTTCGAAACCTAAATGGAATACAATCTATCCCATTAAACTAATCTAAAACAGCAATAATACAGGAAGATAGAAACCCAACGACAAATCAACAAAGTACAAATCTACAACAGGGCCAAGTCCAACGTATTTGTACTCTAGGCAATAACCAACCGAGTGCATCTTATTATTTTTCATCCAAATAGCAGATTAACGTCCAAACAGATAACCCAATAATGCACACCACACAATTGAAAATGGTACACAATATCTCCACAGTTCATAACACTTTGCAGATTATTAGCCCACTTATCAACTCAACAATAGCCAACAGGTAAAATAACTTGTATCCAGCAGCCAACACCAGCAACCACTTCTTAGAACATAAATTCAAATCCTTCAATGTTGGTAATAATAGGATATGAGTTGAGTAACGAGAAACATAGAGTATTTTAAAACAACAGAGACACTATCCAAAGGCACCAAACCAATACCAAATAGCAGTGTATTTTCATGCTTCACAATCGAACGCTAAGGCAGTAGCTATGCCAAAATAAATTATCTAAAATACCCACCATAGAGAGTTAATCGACCCTTAAGCCAGATATATTCAATAGAGTACTTCGCATATGTATTCAATCCTATCACCCAACGAGTTAATTCAACACAACAATTTATTATTGTCTCACATCCAATAATATGTTTAGATTAACAACCAACTGAGCACATCAAAGCAGGCCACAACAATGTTCTCTCACGAGAGTAATCACAAAGTCCAACCCATCAACAAATAACAGATTAAATGTCTGCACATAAACAGATTTCACAAGGACATAGCTCAACGGAAATACAACCCATTCAAAAGTAGCATAACCCATTCTAAGTCATAAGTTGAAAGGGAGGGGGTTCATACCGACAGAACAGCCGAGAACAGTATCCAAGTCCTCAGCCCTCACACTCCTCCACCGCAGCTCACCCGAGAGGTGCTAAGCTCTCGACTCCCCTTCACTGCTTCCATCTCTCTCTGTCTCTTCTCTGTCTAAATCTCTCTCTCTACACAGCTCCCACTCTATGCCCCTTCTTCTAACAAATCTCCCGACAATGTCCTTGTCCAGCTTACAGAGTGTGTTTCCCACGCTGATTCCACGCTGGAAAGAGTGATGAAGGTTGCCTGTATAGCAGACAACACTTCATTCGAACCGGTCATGTCAGACCCAGTCACAACTGACCGAAACCACACCCCTGCTGATCACGAGGTCACCGAATTTCGTCCCTGCAACACCCTCCAGCCAACACCAGATCAACAGAAAATGCAAAGGAGGAGGAACTCGACCAAATGTACCTTGAATCATCGCCAGAAACACCATGGCAGAATCTCCGATTCGTCCCGTTCCATGAAGCCCTAGCCATCTCACGCCGTACATTCACACGCCGCCGGAGCTCGCCTTGTCGCCGCGCAGGAACCCGCCGATGAAAGCTCTTTTGTCGATCATCTCTTGCTCACCCTCTCGGTCTCCTTCTCCCTCTCTCCACTTTCTCTTCTATCCTCACTCTCTCTCTCTCGCGAAAAATGGTTGAAGGCCATTCCTTTTGGCCTTCAACAAGCCGTGCGTGAACCAGTTCAGCTGAACCGGTTCATGCCTCCCAATCTCCTCCTTTTAATATTTCTTTAACCTAATTAATGAATTTATTTAATCCCATAATTTAACCCCCACTACTTTAACCCCTAATCTTCTTTAATCCAATTTTATTAAATCCCCTTACATTGTAAATCCTAAATAGTCCATTTTATCCAATTAAATTCCTTTTTGATAATTTAATTGAATCTTTCATTTAATTAAATTATGCTCAACTCAATTCCAGTTCTCGATTTATTCCAAATATTGTTTAACGATTATTAGAAGTCCAATTTAAATATCTCAATTTCATTTTCTAAATTGTTTTCCATCAATTAATCCTTCAATAAATTCTCTTAATTATAACCTCTAATGCTTACGTCCTTGGTAATACCCCGATAATTATCTCATTATCCAAATACCCCTAATTAATTTTCAATTATTCTTAATAAATTTCGATATAAAAAGTCGGGGTATTACAATGGATGTATCTCCTCGCGAGTGATGGCTAAGCCACATGGACCATAGGATGTATCCTTTCTCTTGTACTATAAATTTGCCTCGCTTGCACAACACAGAAGATTGATGATGCTCATGGTGGTGACACCCCTAATGGATGTATCTCCTCGAGAGTGACGGTTAAGCCACATGACCATAGGATGTATTCTTTCTCTATAACGAAATGTAAAGGAAGAGATAGGTTCTTCTCTAAGATAGATTGTACAAGTACGCATTGAGCATGAACATTGCATTTCATTCTATTTTTTACTGAGCATTAGACTCATTGTTTTATCCCGTAATGTAGGTATGTACGAGAAAAGGAGAACATGTTATGGGCAATTGATGAAGGAATTGTATGCACGGATCTTGTGGCTGGCTGGGCTAAATGATTAAAGAAAAGAAAAATGAAATGTAAAAGGTTTTGTAAAGTTATGATTAAATATTTTAAATTAAGACAAGTTTTGTAAAGATTTATTATTGCATTCTTAAATGTTTTATTGTAAAGCCTTCATCTATGTTTTCTATAAAATGTCTTTAAGAAAAGGATTTCAATTGTTGTTTGTAAATGGTTTTAAGAACGAAAAGTCTTCTGTTGCATTTATAAAAGAAAAATTTTAAATTTTACACGTTTTCATATGTAAGAAAAATCAAGTCGTTACATATAGTTCACTTGAAGATTTCAGAAAACAAATTTAGCAAAAATGGGCTAAAATCATTAATGAATGACAGAAAAGATTTAGAGTCAATAACAGAGTTATTGCTAGTCAAAAAATTAGCAGATGAATGTTGAGCATGAGCATTATCAGATGTTCAATGCACTCGAATATGAGTAATAGCTGGAGTTTTAGATTAGCTTTCATGTTTGAATGAGGAAGAGAGATTTTGGAGCAGGAAAAATAAGGAGAAGAGAAAACTAAATAAACTTTTTCTTCTAATTGCTTTGGTTATTTGCTTGATTCAAAATGCCTAAACTCACATCCTATTTATAGGATTATTCGGTACATGTATAAAATATTGCATAAACCACCTATTTAATCTAATACATGTACTATTACATAATGAATCACCTAATAACATGTATCAATGTCCCAACACATTCATGAATCTCAACTCCCAAGGTGACTCTTCACGAGTCTTGCCAAAATCATATTAAAAACATACATTAACAAAGAAACTTTATTTAAAGATACATTAACCTAATGAAGATTAATAGAATTAAGTTAATATTTTCAACATTCCCTCTTAAAATTAATTCGTTGTAACTCCAAACATCTTCTTTAGCTTGCTAAAAGCGTCATACTTGAGAGGCTTTGTGGAACTCGAGAATTTTCAAGATAGTGAAATTTCCCGTGTAAATTTTTTGCGTTAAAATAGATCATAACGTAGAAAAGTTGACTCGAATTGTCGCGCAATGACTACATGTGAAATTTTGGTCAAAGGGACAAATTAGTGGAATTGGAAATTTTTTAACTGAAAATTTATTAAGGAAATAGAGTTGGAGATAGTGGCGGCAAAAATGAAAATGGAAGGAATTAGAATGTAGATTAAATAATGGAAGTTTATATTAAAGAAACGATGATTTAAGAAATTAAAAGGAAGAATTAAAAGATGGGGAAAGAAGAAAACAAGGCGGCAGACTTACGAAGGAAATACAAAGGAAAAGAAAAATGATTAAATAAAAGGCTTTGGAGAATAAAAGAAGGAAAAGGACGAGGCATCAGTTTTGCTAAAAACAAAAAGGGGAATACTTTTCCCCATTTTGGCTTTTTGTTCTCCTTCAGCCGACAAAAGCACTTGGAGAGGGAGAGAAAGAGGCCACTCGGCCGAGATGAGAAATCGAGAGAGGAGCTTTGACGTTCGCGGGAGGAGAATGACCAAGTTGAGCCGGCGATTCCGGCTGGAAGGCGAGCAGCGACTGGGGGGCGACAGAACCGCAGCTCGCGAGCGTGACCTGAACGTTCCAAGCAAGAGATGGCCGAGGGCGCTCCGATGAAGCAGAACGGTCTGGACGTCGAGAAACAAGGCTCAAAAGCTCCATTCCTCCGATTTTGGGACTCCGGTGAGTAATGTAGAATCCGGTTATGTTTTGGTTTCAGGGAGGGATTTTCGTTGAGTTTTCCACTCTGGATTTGGGCAGTTTTGGACGAGAGAGAGAGGCTAAGCACTGGAGTAAAATCTGCTTCCTCCATTTTCTGGTGAGGTTGAGCTGTTTGGACGGTGAGGACAGCCGAGGAGCTCCATTTCCTCCGATTTTGAGACTCTGATTGAGGTAAGAAAATGCAGAGTGATTTTTATTCTCTCGGCCTGATTGTTTCTCCGTTCTTGCTTCTGGTTTTGATTTCAAAATGGGATGATATAATTTCCTCTGTTTCATTTCGAGATTATTGATGAAAATGCCGATGATATTACTCTGATCTTTGCTTGGTTCTGGTTTAGTTCTGCTTTGCATTGGCTATTGTTGATTTAGTTTGAAATTGGTTATTGTTTTGGCTCTGCCGAGAGAGGAGTTAGGTTTTGCAAATTTGGGTTGTTACAGTTTTGATAGAAAAGCCGTAAGCTGGTATTGTTTCCATTTCAATTTTGTTGTGTTTAATTCCTGCTGTTGGGTGCTAAGTTAGTTTGGTTACTGCCTTATGGATGGTGTTAAGGACTAAACTATGTTGAGTGAGTTTTATTTTCTTATTTTGCTACTGCATTATTAGACAGTGTTGGGAACTGTGCTATGTTGATTCAGACTCTATTGAGTGTTCTTATGTATGTGGAGTTTATATTAATCAATCGGCTAATGTTTGATGGACATTAGTGAGGCAGATACAATGTGGTTTTGGGAATGCCTCTCTGTTTTAAATTGATGGTTTGGGGAAATGCAATATGGTCATGTTATGTTGATGCTCACACTTTGCTACTAAAATCCTACAGGTTGTGATGTTGTTTTCTGGGAACTGATAACTATTGAGGATGATTCCGTTGTTGCAATAATAATTAAGTTGAGATTCCGTTATAGTTATTCATGCGCTAGAGTTGATCTTGTCAAAGTTTGAAAGACATTCTGTGATATTGTTAACTGTTTAGATGTTGCACAATATGTTGAGGATTGGGTGTTGTTCAGATGATAATCTGTTAGTTTACCGAGTGACACAATTTAAGAATTTTGTTGGGATTCTTAAATGAGACATATATATGACGGTTGGGTTCCTAGACCTGTATATTACCCTTTTATATGTTTATTGAGAGTCATTGACAAGAGTGATTGTCGTCTGACATGTTGTAGGCTCGAATGAGATTGAAGACTTCGAGCAAGTACTTACGGTTGCTGCTCCTCCTTATTTGAGGAAGGACCGCCAACAAGGTAGGGGCTTTATACTTAGTTGCTTGCATCGCATTGCATAATTTTAAAAGCAAAACCGTATTTTGTGGAGTACCACACGTGAAAAACCTGATGGGGATTGTTCGACAGCACGTCAGCTTTTTATACTATATATGTACAAAAGTTTTACACGTTTACTTTTGTGCATTGGATTTCATGTTTTTATATGATGATTATGACCTATTTGGGATGAATCCTCCTGACACTTTGAACGGTCGCGAACATCAAAGTATCAAGGGGACGTCCCCGATACATCTCCTACTATGTGGAGTTGTCTTGTTTACGCACTGTGTGGAATATGATATTAGGAAGGAGATGAGATTTCCTTGGGTTGAGAATCCCTAAACCTGATCAGGATATATTTTATTATGGGTGTGTCATTGCGGAATTTGCACGACAACCTGGGTTACTGGCCCGGTCTACGGACTGCCGTCATTTTTCTTCCTCCTGGCTCATGAGGTGTTGCTTGCATGATATGACCACCTTTCTGTGTGTTTGTTCGGGGAGTACGTGAGTGATCCTCATTTTTCATGGACTACGATTTCCGGTATAAAACATGGCGAAAGTATTTAAATTTATAGTTGTTTATGTATACAACCATGTTTTTCGTAAAGCTTGTCAGAGGCCTTGGGCCTGATTTTTGTGAGATGAATAGGATTTAAATGTTTTATTAAAATGTGCATGATTCCCCGAAACTCACGGTTTTCAAGAAAAGATAAAACAAGTTTTACACATGTATAGTATTTAGAATAAATTCCATATTGAGCTAGTCACTCACCCCAATCGACTTATTTTTCCCAAGTTAGAGTTTCAGTTGAAGGCTCTACTGCTATTTTATTTTATTTCATTTTCCTAGTTGAACTCTTATTTATCGGTAAGCTTAACGATGGATGACTATAGCTTTTAAATTTGGATGACTGTAAAAACACTTAACTTGGTTTTTGGATTCCCTGTATTGTATGCACAGTACTTACTTGGATTCTTAAGTTATTATTTCCGCATTATTTTTAATCTCGCAACCACTATAAGGACGGTGACCCATAACAAGTGGGTCGCGGCTGTGTATTTATATAAGTCTTTCGCAATAATTTAACAAGCCTTGGGCTAGGCGACTGGGTCTTCCACGAAGACCGGTCGTTTGGCCCTGCGTTTCTGTCCGGCCCCCAGAAATTTTTGGTATCAGAGTTCAAGGTTCCACGATTTCCAAATAGTGATTGCTTGGGAAAATGTTTTAAGTGAAAAATTTGGACGAAGTTTGCTGTGCATAGGAAGTTTCTATCAAAGTGTATTTCTTTTCTCAAAATTTTGAGAATGTCATCGAGAATGACATCTCGTGGCAGACTGCAAGAGAGTAGTTCTAGTCCTATTGTAGCAATGATGTAAGCTTTACGAAACTTGACTAGTAATAGTTATGCACAAGAATCTGGTATGATGAGGATAATGTGTTTCTAGGAGGTTGCTGGAATGAATTCTGTAATACTCTGATTTCTCGTATCGAAAGTAAGGGCAATTGGGTGTAATTAGATTATTTGGATAATCGTTGAAGATAAAATGTTAATTGATGGAGAAAGCAGTTGGAGTGTACTCGGATAGTATGTGAGCATGTTAAAAGCAAGGTGAAATGGTAATGTATGCATTTTGTTGGTAATAGATGTAATACATATGAAAATGTAACGCAAGTTAATTAATACTGTGTCAGATGATTGTATCTGATGTGAATGATTATAATTCTTTGGTAAAATTTATTAATGGATGTAACAAATGATAGATTATACTGGAAGTTGTTGGGATTTGGTGCAGGATGTATGACTGTAGCTTTTGGGGGAGTAAAGAAACAGATGAGACTTTGTCCAAATTTTATAAAGGGAAAAGCATAATGGTTAAAAGCAATTTTGAGCCCGTGTTTTAGGGTGGTGGAAACCCAATGGGAGCGGAGAGTTGGTTTTGGAAAATGGAGAAAAATTTTGAAGCACTCCAAATTTTGGAAATGTTCCAAGTGGGGATTACTAGTCATTACTTGGAGAAATTGATGTCTAGTTGGTGGAACGCCATGAGGTCCAATTACGATGTCTAATCGATGGAGTGGGAAAGATTTTACTGAGGTATTCAAGGTGCAATATAGTAGTCGCAGCCATTATGAGTATATGGCTTGAGCTTTCACGAGTTGACCTAGGGTCAGTGTCAGTAGTCAGTGGAGAAGATGAAATCTCCGTTGATGCTCAGTACTTCTCTAGGTGTCCAGAGTGGGGTAGCATCTGTGTGCAGAGCAGTCTATATGGTGATCGACGATTGCAAGTTTTTTTGCAAACTTGGTTATATAACAGATGAGTTAGTCTAACGCAATTCTAGGTATGGATTGACTAAGGAAGTACCAAACGATTGTAAAGTGTTATTAGAAAAATGTTACAATTATTGCGAATGATAGGCGGATTGTTGTCTATCGAGGTAGTCTTAGTACGGTGACAACTAACCCTATATTGCGAGTTTGTCTGGTTGAGCGTAGTGGATTGGAGTAGTGTGAGGATCTCTTGTTGGTTGATGGTGATGGTGAGATCTCAGGGCATGACATGGATATCTTGGTAGTGAGAGAGTTATCAGATATGTTTCCTTATGAGTTTCCAGGGTTGCCTCAGAACCGAGAAGTTGAGTTTCGCTTTGACTTAGTTCTAGGTGTTACACCAGTATCATCTCCGCATATAGGATGTCTCCGGCGGAGTTGAGTGAAATGAGGAGATAGTTGAAAGAATTGAGAGAAAGTGAATTCATCTGGGAGAGTGTGTCCCTTTGGGGTGCTTCTGTGTTATTTGTTAATAAAGCCAATAGGACTTTGAGGCTTTTTATTGATTATCGGAGATTAAATCAAGTTACTATGAAGAACAAATATCTTTTGTCTAGGATTGATGACTTGTTTTGACCAACTTGGTGGTTCATGATATTTTTCAAATATTGAGTTGAGGTCCGAGTATCATTAGTTGAGAATCTGTGAATAGGATGTTTTGAAAATAGCTTTTCTGACGAAATATGAACATTTTGAGTTTGTGATTCTACCCTTCGGTTTGACTAATAGTCTAACAACATTTATGGATCTAATGAACTGAGTTTTCAAGTCGTGCTTGGATTAGTTCTTCGTGGTTTTTATAGACAACCAAGCAATTATGGTGACAAGACAATGAGCTCAGTGGCAAAGCTGAATAGTTGAATAATGGTTATTGTATAAGTTATGCTCTAATGGTTGTGCATGATTTATACCATTGGTTGATTGGCGAAAGTTGAAGATTTAAGTGGTCTACTGTTCTATTTGGGTTTTTGCTTTGTGTGAGGAATCCAAGTTTCGTTGGTACTGTTGATTAGTTATTGCCTAAGTTTGAGTATTTTGGTTTTAACTAAGGAAAATGTTTTGGATTTGGTTTTATACTGTTTCTGGGCACTCTTGGGAAATGATGATTTATTTATAGTGTGATGTGTAATTTGGACAGATTGTGCATGGTGGTGTGGTGGTTAAGCTCACGGTTAACCTATTGATTGTTGTTTGAGATCTGATGAATGGTCTGTCATGCTTCGATTGTACAATGTGTTATGCTAAGTTGATTGTGGTTCCTATTTTGGTTACAGTTTCACTAGTGAAACAGTTGGGGATTCGTTGTTGCCTTCATTGATGAACTTGAGAATTTTAGTTTGGTCACTGTTTGTGTTGCTACGGTTTAGATAATATTATGAGGATTGTACTATATTGCCTATTTGCACTCAGGTGGTTTGAGGAGGCTTGAAAATTTTAGTATATTCACTGTTGATTAGTTAGGACCCAAGGAGGTTAGTTTTTGTTGTTATTGGTTTAGAAGTATCGTTCAATGTGATTGTGCTACAATTTTCAAAGAATAATTGATGTGAATCGGTTTCATGATGATAAGTTTGTTAAGAATGAGTTATTGTTGGAATGGTACCTCGATCTGTACATTGTTGGTATAATGTTGAGGTTTGGTTTTATAATTGTCATCGAGTAAGTGCAACCATTCCTAAAATTTTTGTATACGTCATTGAACGAATACATTGCTCTGTTGAGGATTTTCATGATAGCTATGTGATTCGGTATATGTGGTCAGTTACTCTTGAGGGCATATTTTACTGTTGATGATAGGATATGATCTGTTAAGACTCAAGATATGTTGATATGTTACGTTTACCTCGAGGATTGATAGCTTGCTTACTTGGTGAACGGTTTGGATATTCTGGTTATAGGTTTGAGATTGTGACTGAATGGTTTGGATATTCTAGTTACAGGTTTGAGATTGTGACTGAACGATTTGGATATTCTAGTTATAGGTTTGAATTTGTGTTAACTAATTATATAATGCTCGAGGAATTGTTATATCACTTTGACGTGTTGTTTGATAGTCTATGTTTACTATGATGTTGAGTTAGGTGATGTTTGAATAAGGATGATTTAGTTTCTATTTGAAGAGAGAGTTTCACTTAGGCCAGAGATGATCTAGGAGATCACATGTAGGATTAAGATAATTTGGGAAATACTCAGGACTGTGCAAAGTAGATAGAAGAGCTATGTTGACTTGAAGAGTCACGAGATTGAGTCCAATGTAGGAGAATTTGTTTTCCTTAAGATGCGCTCGAGGCGGGGTATTAGCTGATTCGGGGTAAAATGGAAAGTTAGCCTCGAGATATATTGATCTTTTTCATATTGTTGAGAGGATTGGGAAAATCGAAAGTGACATGATGAGGAAGTACGCTTATCTTTTCTGATGTGTAATGGGTTTTATTTTAAATTTCGGGACGAAATTTCTTGAGGTTAAGATGTGAAACTCGAGAATTTTCAAGATAGCAAATTTCACGTGTAAATTTTTTGCGTTAAAATAGGTCATAAATTAGAAAAGTTGTCTCGAATTGTCGCGCAGTGACTACGTGTGAAATTTTGGTCAAAGGGACAAATTAGTGGAATTGAGAATTTTTTAACTGAAAATTTATTAAGGAAATGGAGCCGGAGATAGTGGCGGCAAAAATGAAAATGAAAGGAATTAGAATGAGGGGAAAATTAAATTAAATAATGGAAGTTTATATTAAAGAAAGGATGATTTAAGAAATTAAAAGGAAGAATTAAAAGATAGTGAAAGAAGAAAACAAGGCGGCAGACTTATGAAGGAAATACAAAGGAAAAATAAAATGATTAAATAAAAGGCTTTGGAGAATAAAAGAAGGAAAAGGGACGAAGCATCAGTTTTCCTAAAAACAAAAAGGGGAATAGGGTTCCCCCATTTTGGCTTTCCGTTCTCCTTCAGCCGACAAAAGCACTTGGAGAGGGAGAGAAAGAGGCCACTCGGCCGAGAAGAGAAATCGAGAGAGGAGCTTTGACGTTCGCGGGAGGAGAATGATTAAGTCGAGCCGGCGATTCCAGCTGGAAGGCGAGCAACGACTGGGCGGTGACAGAACCGCAGCTCGCGAGCGTGGTTCGGGAGAGAAAAACCTGAACGTTCCAAGCGAGATACGGCCGAGGGCGCTCCAATGAAGCAGAACGGTCTGGACGTCAAGAAACAAGGCTGAAAAGCTCCATTCCTCCAATTTTGGGACTCCGGTGAGTAATGTAGAATTTGGTTATGTTTTGGTTTTAGGGAGCGATTATCGTTGAGTTTTCTACTCTAGATTTATGCAGTTTTGGACGAGAAAGAGAGGCTAAGCACTGGAGGAAAATCTGCTTCCTCCATTTTCTGGCGAGGTTGAGCTGTTTGGACGGCGAGGACAGCCGAGGAGCTCCATTTCCTCCGATTTTGAGACTCCGATTGAGGTAAGAAAATGCAGAGTGATTTTTAGTCTCTCGGCCTGATTGTTTCTCCGTTCTTGCTTCTGGTTTTGATTTCAAAATGGGATGATATAATTTCCTCTGTTTCATTTCAAGATTATTGATGAAAATGCCGATGATATTACTCTGATCTTTGCTTGGTTCTGGTTTAGTTCTGCTTTGCATTGGCTATTGTTGATTTAGTTTGAAATTGGTTATTGTTTTGGTTGTGCCGAGAGAGGAGTAAGGTTCTGCAAATTTGGGTTGTTACAGTTTTGATGGAAAAGCCGTAAGCTGGGATTGTTTCCATTTCAATTTTGTTGTGTTTAATTCGTGCTGTTGGGTGCTAAGTTAGTTTGGTTACTGCCTTATGGATGGTGTTAAGGACTAAACTATGTTAAGTGAGTTTTATTTTCTTATTTTGCTACTGCATTATTAGACAGTGTTGGGAACTGTGCTATGTTGATTCAGACTCTATTGAGTGTTCTTATGTCTGTGGAGTTTATATTAATCAATCGGCTACTGTTTGATGGACATTAGTGAGGCAGATACAATGTGGTTTTGGGAATGCCTGGTTTGGGGAAATGCAATATGGTCATGTTATGTTGATGCTCACACTTTGCTACTAAAATCCTACAGGTTGTGATGTTGTTTTCTGGGAACTGATAACTATTGAGGATGTTTCCGCTGTTGCAATAATAATTAAATTGAGGTTCTGTTATAGTTATTCATGCGATAGAGTTCTTCCTGTCTAAGTTTGAAAGACATTCTGTGATATTGTTAACTGTTTATATGTTGCACAATATGTTGAGGATTGAGTGTTGTTCAGATGATAATCTGTTAGTTTACCGAGTGATACAATTTAAGAATTTTGTTGGGATTCTTAAATGAGACATGTATATGACGGTTGGGTTCCTAGATCTGTGTATGACCCTTTTATATGTTTATTGAGAGTCATTGACAAGAGTGATTGTCGTCTGACATGTTGTAGGCTCGAACGAGATTGAAGACTTCGAGCAAGTACTTACGGTTGCTGCTCCTCCGTATTTGAGGAAGGACCGCCAACAAGGTAAGGGCTTTATGCTTAGTTGCTTGCATCGCATTGCATAATTTTAAAAGCAAAACTGTATTTTGTGGAATACCACACATGAAAAACCTGATGGGGCCTGTTCGACAGCAGGTCAGCTTTTTATACTATATATGTACAAAAATTTTACACGTTTACTTTTGTGCATTGGATTTCATGTTTTTATATGATGATTATGACTTGTTTGGGATTAATTCTCCTGACACTTTGAACGGTCGCAAACGTCAAAGTATCAAGTGGACGTCCTCGATACATCTCCTACTACGAGGAGTTGTCTTGTTTGCGCGCTGTGTGGAATATGATATTAGGAAGGAGATGAGGCTTCCTTGGGTTGCGAATCCCTATACCTGATCAGGGTGCATCTTATTATGGGTGTGTCGTTGCGGAATTTGCACGACAACCTGGGTGACGGGCCCGGTCTATGGACTGCCGTCATTTTTCTTCCTCCTAGCTCATGAGGTGTTGCTTGCATAATATGGCCACCTTTCTGTGTGTTTGTTCGGGGCGTACTTGAGTGACCCTCCTTTTTCACGGACTATGAGTTTTGGTATAAAACACCACGAGAGTATTTAAATTTATAGTTGTTTATGTATACAACCATGTTTTTCTTAAACCTTGTCGGAGGCCTTGGGCCTAATTTCCTTGAGACGAAAAGGATTTAAATGTTTTATTAAAATGTGCATGATTCCCCGAAACTCATGGTTTTCAAGAAAAGGCAAAACCATAGTATTTAGTATAAATTCCATACTGAGCTAGTCACTCACTTCAATCGACTTATTTTTCTTAGGTTAGAGTTTCAGTTGAAGGCTCTACTGCAATTTTATTTTATTTCTTTTCCCTAGTTGAACTCTTATTTATCGGTAAGCCTAACGATGGATGACTATAGCGTTTAAATTTGGATGACTGTAAAAACACTTAACTTGGTTGTTGGATTCCCTGGATTGTATGCACAGTACTTACTTGGATTCTTAAGTTATTATTTTTGCATTATTTTTAATCTCGCAACCACTATAAGGACTGTGGCCTATCACAAGTGGGTTGCGGCTGGGTATTTATATAAGTCTTCCGCAATAATTTAACAAGCCTTGGGCTAGGTGACTAGGTCTTCCACGAAGACCGGGTCGTTTGGCCTGACGTTTCTGTCTAGCCCCCTTTTGGGTCGTGACAGGCTTCATAAAAATATTAGCAACTTGATTATTGGTCTTCATATACTTGACATGCACTTCACTCTTCGCATCGCAGTCATGAAGAAAATGATATCTTGTATTTATATGTTTGCTTTTATCGTGAAAAACGAGATTTTTTGCCAATGCAATTATAGATTTATTGTCAACAAGAATTTTTGTAGCTTTCTCTTGAGGCATTTGTAACTCCTTCAATAATCTTCTCATTCATATGATATCACATACACAAGATGTAGTAGCAACATACTCAACTTCACAATTTGTTGTTTCTTTGAGCTCCATATAAAATATGTATTACCCATGTAGAAAACAAAACTTTTTATGCTCTTTTAGTCATTCATATCTCCACCCTATTTGCTATCGATATATCTGACATGCTTAAATTCACCAAAAAATGAATAAAGCAAACCAAAATTAATTGTACCTTTGAGATATTAAATATTCTGCTTTGCTTTGAAATGAGTCATGGTGATTCTTGAATCTACTAACCAATCCAACTGCAAATAAAATATTTGGTCTTATGCAAGTTAAATAACTCAAGTTTGCAACAAGACTCTTAAAAGTTGTAGAATCGACTTTCTCTTTTCTCATTCTTTGATAATTTCACTACACATGCCACGAGATTGTTCATTGGATCACAATTCTTCATCTTGAACTTTTTCAAATTCTCTATAGTAAAACCTTTTTTGAGATATGAAAATACCATCATCTCTTTGATCGATCTCCATGCTAAGAGAGTACGACATTAAACAAATATACATCATCTCAAACTCTTTGGTCATTGATCGCTTAAATTCTTCATACATACTCATATTTTTTCATGTGAAAATCAAATTATCAACATATATGTAAACAGATAAGGCATCTTCATTTTCATGTACCTTAACATAGATAGAGTGCTCATATGGGCATTTTGTAAATTCATTTTCAAGCCATACAATGCTTTCTTCAACTTAAATGCTGTCTTCATAGCCCTTGATGATATGAACCTCACAAAGAATAGTAAAATTCAGAGAAAATAAGAAAGATTGTTTTAAATCAGTTTTGAAAATAAGAGCGAACTTGGACCCTTTATCTATGAAGGGATAAAAATCAAAGGTATAATATTAGTGAAAATAGAAAACCTTGACTCGTTATCTATAAAGAGATAAGAACCAAAAGTATAAGAAAGATTGTAGACGCCAAACTTAAGAAAGAAAAGAAGATTGTGAGTGATAAGCTTAGATTGAATGCAATAAGAAACACTTGATGAATTCACAAAGCTCTTTAAAAAACCAAAGAGAAAACTCTCACTATAAATTATTAATCTACCTCTCCAATAAAATAAATATGCCTATTATTTATAGACTACAAATAGATAAATAAAAGATGTCTAACCTGGTTCACATGCCTTCAACTACCATATCTTTGAAATTTCAATAGTTGTTTCAAACGTTGGATAAGAATTGTTGAATTTGAATTGGATAAGTTTGTTGAATTTGGGTAGAATTTGGATCACCATTTAGATGACCAAATCTCCTTCAAATCGTGCAATCTTGGTGTCTCCACGAAGCTTAAAATGTTTACTTTAATTTGTATGTAGATCACATTTCCATTTGAAATCTTTGTCCATACAAAATCTACAAAATACTCCTCTAAGGTCAGCATAATAAAAATTTTGAACTATTTTCCAAATATTCTAAAATAACCGTAAATAAATTTTTATGCACACCATGCCTAATGACTCTAATTAACTCATTCAATTGCTTTGATAACATTGACTAAAAATTTTTCATAACATCTCCTTTATTCACATCATTCTCTCCCTATTGAAAAGGATTTGTCCACAAATTTTTAGTTAGATGATCCAACTTATAAGCTATGTCATTGATTTACTCAGGAAATTGGAATGGTTCAACTCTTCTTTCTTGCAACTTAGTACGTCTTTGAAAATGAGACCTCATTTTATGCATAAGCAAACATGAACTCTAGGTTCAAACACAATAAGTGAGAAAGTAAATTCTCGTTGTTTGATGATTTTATTGGTATCATGACATTCAATGCACATCCACAGTAACTAATCCATCATATTAACAAGAAAATACAAAACCAAGGATGAAATTTGTTCTCTTGCATATCCTTTCTCAATGAACTCTTCAATCTCCTTTTAATTTTTTTTTGTTTCTTCAAGATTTCTTTCATGAGCTTCTCCGTTCGAAATTAAGGCTTCAATGATGAAAAATCTTGATGTTCTTCTACTCCTCTTCAAGATAAAAATCCATCATAAACATCTTCATATTCCTCATTTTGTTTTTCTTTTGACCTATTGCTTTTCTCCTCCAGAGTGAATTTTCTTTCAAATTCATCATCTTTGTTTTGTTGTTCAGCTTCTATCTCTTTTGTTCCTCTTTCAATTTGTTGCTGCCCATTGTCGGTCTCTTTTTCTGTATTATTTTTCTCCTCTAAAGTGAATTTTCTTTCAACATCGTCAACATCTTGTTTTTCTTCATCTTCTCTCTTATTTCAACTTATCTTCTTTGTTGAAATCACTCTCTTTAGAACTCAATGTTACAATGGTGATTGACTTCTTCTTCAAATAAGATTTATAAATATTCCCAAAATCACTTCGTCCAACCTTGTGGTCCTTTTTGTCAAAAGTTGATTTCCAAGTAGATGAAGAACATAAAGTCTCCCCATATATGATGTTTACTCCTTTTTGCATGAGTTGTCTTCATGGTGGCTTTGAGATCCTCTTTAATATTTACCCTAGTCATGCAAATTTTAAACTCCTTATGGTAATCTTCCACACTCCTAAACTCGAGTAAGGCCTTACAACTTTCAGTAAAGGTCATGATAATAATATTTAGGTACAAATTTTTTTCTCATCACAACCTTTAAATTCTCCAAATAATCAATGGTTGTCACGGCTGGGCCCTTGATCCCCTTGGGAACCATGTCACAAACCAGATTCTCAGTCCAGAGAACAATCACAAACCACACAACCCATAGTGGAAGCTCACAATCACACATAATGCACTCGCACAATCGGGCCACATAAATATAAAAATCCACCTAAATTAGAAAATTGTACATTATTATTTATTTGTAAAATTATATCCAAATTATTTTACAAACATGGGACAAATTAAAACTAATTACATCAAAATCAAACTCAAACTCACACTCTGGGACTATGCTGTACAAACTTTGATATCTAATATATCTTTACCTTTTTTACTTTAGCTACTACTAACTATTTTTGAAAAACATGATAAAGAGCAATGAGCTTTAAGAGCCCAGTAAGAATATTAATCTAAAGATCCACTAAACCATATCAATATCACAACTAACCATTACTAAGCCCAACATTATTGGTCCTTACATCCATAACTTCCAACGTTCAACTTTTGATAAACTCTTATGATCACACATCTTAGAATCTATATTTTACATAAATTTTTAGATATTTCTAATTAATATCTCAGCTAAGTAATACACCTCTTTATATAAGAAGTGTTTAGTGCATATGTATAAATACTTAGGTCTATGATTTAGATAACCATTGCCTACCTTTCCTTTTAATCTCTAGTGCAATTTCTCTTCATGCACCTACAAATTCTCATATGTATTTTATTGGTGTTAATATGTGTTGAGTTGGTTCTTTCTTTTGGATTTCATCCACTAAATTTTGTAGACTTTCATTCATCTTCTTTGTCCTTGCTATAGTCATTGGGCCTCCAATATCTTTTAATGGATTGTGATCTTTGTACATTTTCTGGATCACATCATTTCTCCTTTCTTCGAGAAAATTTGTCCTCGAATCGCCTGCATCATACAAAGATAAGTTAGTAACATTAAAAGAAGCAATTACCTTACAGTGTACACTTGGTAGGTCAATTTTATAAGCACTATCATTGATGATGTAACATCCCGACTTTTTATCAGAATTTATTATGTATAATTGGAGTATAATTTGGGGATATTCGAATTTGGATAATTATCGGGGTATTACCAAGGACGTAACCGTTATGTTATAGTTTAAGAGAATTCATTGGAAGTTTAATCGATAGAAATCAATTTAGGAAATAGAACTAAGAAATTTAAAGTGGACCTCTAATAATCTTTTAACGATATTTGGAATAAGTCGGGAATTATAATTTGGGTCGATTAATATTCGAAACGAATAGTTAACACATAAATGTATATTTCAAATAAATAAATGAAAGTAATGAATTATAAAATAAGGAAGTGAAATCAACTTAAGGCAATGTAAGGGAGCTGAACTGGTTCAGCTGAACCGATTCTGTATGTGGGTTGGGTTCAGAAGAAATTTAAAAAAGAGGAAAAGAAATAAGGGCTGTGATTTTGGGTTTTACTGAAGTGAAAAGTCGAGAGAGAGAGAGAGAGAGAGAGAGAGAGAGAGAGAGAGAGAGAGAGAGAAAGGAAAAGGGGAAAATGATGGAGGCAAGTTCGTGGCAAGGAGCCTTCGTCACGGTGAGAGACGCAGTCGTGCGAATGGAACGATGACGTCGTCGGGTGCGGGCTAGTGGGAGCTGACCCACTGAACCTCGGGGCGAATCGCAAGCGAACGTCCGAGTCCGTGAACGGCGAGCGAACGTCGAATTAATGACGAGCTAGGGCTTCACAGGTTGGCTGCAATTTCCTCTTTGCGATTATCCGAGGTAAACACTTCGATTGTTTGCGATGTGTAATTCGATTTTGTGATAGGAGTCGGTGGATAAACTGGCAGGGTCTTGCGAGGTTGGCAGCCCTGGGTGTACGGTGCGCCCTCTGCTGTTGTGTGATCTTCTTCGTGAGGCTGGAGCTGCTGGTGAAGCCGAGTTAGGATGTTAGATGCAAGGGTGGTTGTTGCTGCCACCTTTCGGGTGTTTTGGAGTAAGGCCTTCCTTCATTCCCTCTATGGATTTTGAAGATAATATGTAAGAAATTGATGAGTGATGGATATGTTGCCTGATGGTTGTTTTTGAATTGTTTGCTAGATATGGGCCATTATTCTGTTTGTTATCATTGGGTTGATAAGTTGGTTAATAATCTATAAATTGTTGCTAACTATGGAGACATTGTGTGCTGCTGATCGATTTTGTGATGTGCATTCTGGGTTACCTGTTTGGATAAAGAAATAATAAGATGCCCTATGTTGGTTATTGCCTAGAGTACAAATATGTTGGATTTTGTCTCTCTACGACGACATTGTGGTTATTCGGATTCCTGTTAGATGAGTGAAATCATATTGGGATAAGATATATTATTATACAATTTAGAATAGGAAAAGACAATGAAATTAATAATTCGTAATTATTAATGATAGATGTTTTTATTTATGAAGGTATTGAAAAAAAGAAAAAGGAAGATAACTGTTAAGCACCGATACGTGTTAAATATTTGAGGTAAGGAATTGGGCGTGTCATGGCCATGTAGAGGCCCTACACCATAAGTGTGTGTGTGAGTGTTGTGCTAGATGTATTACTATCAAATTCCTTGTGTGAATTCTTTAATTTATTTTGCTGCTGTGTTGTTTCTGTACTTATCCTTATTATGTTGAAATTGAATGGAAGAAATGATAGATGGAAGAATTGTTGGAAGATGTAATAAATTGGAATGTGTTATGAATTTCACTAGACATAAGTTGATTTTGTGAAATGTGATATGTTGAGATTTCTTCTCAATATGTATGAAATTGTTGCTTATTTACTATAAATCTCTTAAAATTCGAGCATGATTAGGATAAATTAAGTATTGACTCGTTCAATTTATTAACTATACCTATGTTCTGTTTTATTAAGCATATATAGATAGGTTAGTTTAACATTGTGAAATCTAGTTTATAATGCTTTTATTCTTGGTTCTGGTTAGGAGTTAGTTTAACATTTTGAATTTAGTAACATTAATTCGTTTAGCACTTCTCTTGTTATAACAAATTATCAAGCATGTTTCTAATTATAATTCGTTGAATAGAATTTATGTACATGATTTATTAAGTATGTTTTCATTTGGAACTAATTGGATAAACATGCATAAAATAAATTATTTAGCATCTTGACTTCTAGCTTATAATGTTCTTGCTTCGTGGTACTGATTAGCAACTTAAATTCTCTTTTATTGCAATGTTCACATTGATAAAAAAGTGATAAAGAAATGATAACGGATAACATTAAACTGCAGAATGAAAGGATGAAATGGAAGGTGACATAATATGTAGTATGTTCTTGAATGAAATAAGAATTTACTTTTGTGGTTTGTGTTCATATGCTGTAGTTTTTTTTCTGTACAATCTATTATCTTATTCGCTGAACATGTTTAGTTAATTAAATAAATTAACATGTGTTTAGTTGTAAACCGACACTTTTACATGTTCCTATTAGCCATTTAATAAGTATGCTTTAATAATTGATTGTTAAGAATAATTCCATGAATTGTATGTTAAGTATGTTTAATTCACTTAGATAATTTGCATGTTCGTAGTTTAATCATTTTGCTATATTTCAGTTGTTAAATTAGTAGAATTAAGTATGTTGTACGTTGCTTTCTATCATTCTCCATATCTACCTTTGAATTGTCTTATGCTTGCCAGTAATTGTCTTCTATATTCGTTGTTTGACTTCATGCATTATTTTATTAGATTATATGGATTGTGAGTTTGATGATTAAATGTTATTTATTGTGAAAGTTAAATTGGAGTGCTAAACTCTTTAAGGACGCGAGGGAAGTGATCTTGTCTGTGTTTTGCCGAAAGGCCTACATCGCAAGAGTTAGGGTTGTTTGTTGACTATATTTTCTAGATTAGGTTCAGTTATGATCATGTTATTGCTCGAGGATTTATTGTTGTTGATCAACGATATATTGCTGCATGATGTTGTGTTTATTAGAATTAGGTTCTTTTAATGATATATTTATTATATTAAGGTTCTTTACGTTAAGAATTCATATATTGATCATGCTTGAGGATTATAGGATGTAGATAATGATCATGCTTTGAGGATATAGTATTGTATGCATTCATGAGCATTCATGCATTATGGTTTTCAAAATGATACAAGAATAATTTTTCATGCATGGTTTTAGAAATTAGTTTAATGGATGCTCAAACATACTAAGTGTATGGTGTTCTCGAGGGCTGATCACCCGAAGTAGACAACCATCATTTAGGTTGTAAGAATATCCATTTTATTATTGAAAGTGAAACGAAAATAGATAATAAATGAATAAAAATGAATAAAGGTTAACGAAATGACATGAGACGTGAGCTTTTAGTTGGTACTCAATTGATATCGAGGCTGGCAGAGACAACGCTGTATGTGAGGCCATTTAAGCGTTGATGCGCATAGCTGCTAGTGGTCTTCGATTGATGTCGGGACCAATTGTTGTGTGTTAATGCGTACAACCGCTAGCAGAGCTTTCAGTTGATGCCGGAGCTACTATACCGAATGTGTGGGTCACTGTATATTGATGCACACAGTAGCTATCAAGCGGTTTGATCGATGTCAAGCCTTTTTCACATAGCGGGTTGCCAATTGATGTCGGAACCGGGTGCATTGATATGCACGTAAACAAAAAATGGAAATAGAAAGCAGAAACAGAAAACAAAAACGAAAATGGAAAACTACATACAAATTTTAAAAGAGCATAGCACATGCATTTTATAGTTTATTTTATATCACTTACTAAGAGTTAGGCTCATAGTTTAAGTCATGTGATTTAGGTACATGCTAGATCAGAATAAGGAGCAGTTAATGAAGGATTTATATGCATGGATCGTTGGCTATGCTAAAGGATTTAAAAGGAAACTGTTTGTAAAGTATTTTAAATTGTAAAAGATGTTTTAAAGCCTTCTGTTGTGTTTTCTAAAAGAAAATAGTTTTCAAAATACTATGTTTGATATGCTTTTAAATGTTTTAGAAATGAAGTCCTCCATTGTTCTTATAAAAGAAAATTTTTAAAATTTACACGTTTTTAAAAAGAAAGTGCTTTTAAATAACACATTTTAAGAAAAGAAAAACTGAGTCGTTACAAATTGGTATTAGAGCAACCAGGTTTTAAAAACGATTTTGTAGACTGCCTACCAGCACAAGATTTGCTGTTGAAATGCTTCATTGACTGCAAGTACATTGAATATTAATTTGAATTATGTGTTATTTTGATGTCTAGTTAGCATTGTTGGGGATGGAAAGTTTATGTCTACGTCTAAATGGGATGGATAAGTTTGTCATAGTTGTTCCTGTTAAGTTAAGAGAAGTTAAAATGGATGATAGGAACGGTTTGGTTGGCTATAAGTATATTGAATTACAATTTGATTTCTATGTTACTTTGACTAATGGTTTGAGGATGTGTTAAGAATTAAGCTCATTGTTCGTGTCCATTGTTGGAAATAAACTGTTGACTATAGATTGAGTTTTAATCTATGTTTTGGTTACTGCTGGTTGGATGTATGGATGTAAATGTTGTGTTCCTTTAGATTAAGTTAAATGATGTATATGATAAAAGATGGATAATACTGGAACTACTTAGGTTTTAAGTGCAGGATCTACGAACATTAGCTTTAGAGGAATAAAGAAACAAAGCAAACTTTGTCAAAATTTTTATAAATAGGAAAGAAGATAGACAAAAAGCAAATCCTGCATGAACTAAGTTAAGTAGGCAATTAAACGAGGTTGCCTCAGTTGCAAAGGATTAAATAGAGGGCAAGGAATTTAAGGTGAACGAAGAGAGTTGGATGGGCTTAGAGAGTGAAGTTGAATGTTATGTACATGAGTGTTGTTGAGAATTCGGATATAGGTTTGTCAATGGATGAAGTTTTAATAAACTATGTTAGTTAAATAAGAGCAAAATGGCGAGGGAAACAAGACGGAATGAGGATCCAAGAGATGAAATTGTAACAACCTGGTTTTTATAATCTTTTAAAAATGCGTTGAATTTAAAACTTTTATAAAACAACTAAAATCTTTAGTAAGACTTCTTTAAAATAAAATCAGAGTTCTTTTTCTAAAAAGTCAGACTGTTAAAAATCCTTTCTTTAGACTTGTTATGAAAATCATTATAAGCAATGGAAAACCATAGTTATAAAAATATTTTCTTAAAACACAGCGGAAGCATAAATAACTCATTTAAGAAATACTAAACAAAGTATTACATGTTAATTACAAAAACACTTTTATCTTTTACTTTCCTTAGCCTGGCCAGTCACAAGTCCCGCCTGAGCAAATCCGTCATCAACTGCTCTATGATCTGTTTATCATTTTCTCGTGCATGTACTTACACCATTAGCAACTATGAGCCCAAGGTCCAGTAAGAAATAAGCTATGCAGTATGATGTATGCCTCTCTTTAGTTCATTTGGAATGGGTCCGCCCCAAACCAATCTTTTCATTTCATTTCATTCATTCATTCATAACTCGTACGTCGAGCAGGAGATTGGAGGAACCCATGTGGGAGGGAATAGTCTGTCTTCGGCTTCTAACCTCCTGCGTGCAGCTAGTCCCGTTCCTGACAAGGGAGGGGCATAAGTCCAGCTGACAGGTTAGATCCGAACTACCCCTCCGTCCACCAACTCCCCATTTAATCATCATTCATTCATTTCACTTCATTCATTCATTTACCTCACGTAATGCATGTGAGTACCACTCCAAAGGTGGCATTTCCTACTTGTTTCTATTAGTATGATGCATGTACATGAGAAACATTATCATGATGCATGTTATTAGAAAGCAGTAATAACCATGATATAAAAGCATGAAATAAGAAGCAGTAATCACAACCATATATAAAAGTAAGAGACATAAGAGAAAACTACTAACACCCCATACATGACGATACTTTATAAACATGTTTGGTAGTTAAAAGAGACAATAATAATTATACATGCTTGGCAGTTCAAAGGAATTACAATGTAGACGTGCTTGGTAATTTAAGAAAAGTGGTAACAACACAGAAATTAAACATACTCAGAAATTAAACTAATAACGTGCAATAAACATAGGCATAATGTGGCAGCATGGTAGAAACGTAAATAAACAATTAAAGAAAAGACACTACTAACAGTGGAGGGCCTCCACTGGTCAACGACTCTACTCAATTTCTTACTTTGAATCTTTAATGCGTACTAATTGCATACTAATTCTAGGAACTCATTGACATCTAAAACGAAACATAATCTATCTCAATAAATTAATCCCAAGCCATAACAGAACAACGAAGCAACGCATAACCCAATTATCTTAACATGAAAAACATGTGACCAAACCAACGCAACATCAGTTAAAATCGTCCAAAGGAGCAGAGCATATATCCAATATGTAGAACACTTCACTTTAAATCTCACAGTGCATGAATATAATTCAACATGCATGCATAATATTTCCGTCAATTAATCTGAGGCAGAACAAATCAATAACATAGAATATAACCTTTTCGATTAACACGAAACTCCATTCCAGCATAAACCAACATAATCTTCACTATTATGTTTTCCACAACCAACAGAATTATCCCACAAAATATAAACACTCTAAATAAATTCATGGCCTGAAGTTCATGCAACCAACAATAGACAACAGAGAGCAATATCTAATTATTGTCCTAATAAAACCAAGATGCAGTGATTAAAGCATTATCTTTTACCATAACACAAATCCATTAATAGTAGAGTATTCCATAACCAACAGAGAATTAAATCCAACTATAGAGAGTATTTAGCCAACAATAGACAATACAGAGAGCTTAACATCTTTACAAATCCATAAATAGCAGTGAATATTCATTTATCTTTAGCATCCCGTAGCCAATCACAAGCAAAGAACCAACACCCAATAACGCAGCAGAACATCCATAAAATCCATTCAGAAGAGGACAAAGTCACTTACCAGAGACAACTGAGATAGTAAGGACCCGAGAATAGGAAGCTCATCCCTCACACTCAGTCCATCACAGCTTCCTTCTCCTTTCTCTAGAAGCTTAGCACACCAGAGAGTATTCTCCTCCCAGCCTTTCCTCTCTTTTGTGTTTCTTCTGCCTTTCAATTCTCTAGAGCACTCTTCACCCAAGAGCTCCTCTCTGCCATCCTCCTCTCCTCACGTTTCCTTTTCTACCTCACCAGAGAGGCAGGCACAACGTGCCAACCCCTTTCATGGCCATGCCATGCCATCATCACTCCACGCATGTCCACGAATGTTCTGCTTGCGATTTCTTCAGAGCAGAACTAGAATTGGGTCAATTCAGACCAAACCACAAACCGGACCCCAAGTCCATTAGCCACTTCTTCACGGACCGCTAGTTCTAGCCACTAACGATTCCTAGCTGGAGCAATTTGCCTACCAACGCCCGATCAACAGAGTGCAAAGGAGGAGGAAGAAACAGACTGAACTTACCTCACCCAAAGCTAGAATCGCTTCCCGCGGACCCATCGATCTCGAGCCCTAGCAGCGACTCACTGCTCCACTTCACCAATAGCCGCTCGCTTAGACATCACCACTCCATGAGAGAACCCCGGCCGAGCACCATAGTCGTCTCCATTGTGGTTTCCTTTTCATCATTCGCTGTCTCACCGTCTCCCTACTCTCCCCCTCATTTTTCTGGTTCAACATAAAATGGCCAAAGGCCAATTTCCTTTTCTTTTGCATTTTGGGTTCGCTTCGCTAGAACCAATGGCCCCAAGCCATTTGTTTTTGCTTCAGCCAAACCGGTTCAATGTGAACTAGTTTCTTCACCCTTCTTAATTAAATTTCTTTTTTCTTTTATTTTAATTTCATTTTATTTATCCCCAATTAAATCACTCTACTATCATAATTCTTCACTAATTATTCTCTTAAATTATAATGTTATGAATACGTTCTTGGTAATACACGGAACATTATCCAATAAATCCAAATACCATTAATTACTTTCTAACTATCCTTATTAAATTTTGATAGAAAAAGTTGGGTTATTATAGAAATGAATAGTAAACTAACGGAAATGTTGGAGCATCAAATTCAATCTATGGAACGGAGTAGGGAATTAAAATAACAGAGAAACCAATAACTGACAGTTCCCAAAGGTTAAGGGTGCAAAAGAATTTGGTGACCAAAGTTGCCATAATTTGAAGGAGATGTCTATGATCCAACAAGCTCAAAGGGATGGATTCAGATGGTGAAGAGTATGTTTGAGTGCACTAAGGTCGAAGCGAGAGAAAGTTACAAGTATGGTTAGGCAAAAGTATCTTTCAAGTCATGAAGTTCAGTGGGAGTAATAGGAAAGTAGTGAAGGAAATAAAATCCCAACAGCTGGTGGAAGGTCAACTAGGGATAAAAAGATTAAAGAGACCTCTCATTAAAGGTGAGTCACAAGGAAATGAGAAACATACTGAATGAGACACTTTGCGTCAAAGAGAAAATACTACATCTTCAAGAGCTAAATAGTGTTAAAAGTGTAAAAGAAATTAATTCGAAAGATTTGTTGTGGGTTTGAAGCCATGTTTTAAGTGTGATGTGAGTGGCTGTTTTGTCAAGGATTGTCTGGTTTTGGCTTAAGGAACAAAAAATGGTTGCATCAAGGGTGTTTTTTTTATCATGGAGGATGCTAATGAAGATTGAATCTTGGTGAGTAAGATCGATAATTTGGTGTATAAGGATCTTAAAGATGTAAAGTGAGTACAGTTTATGTAGATTTTCTCATTGGATATAATGGAATATAGACGAGGGAGATGTTTTTTTTTATGCAATTAAGTTGGTCATATTGCAAAAATCTGCTACACATTATCTGATGAAAGGTGAGAGATTTAGACGAAGGCTCATCTCTTGTAATAAATGTAGATGATGATTAAGCGACTTGGATGTGAGTTAGTGTTTACTCATTATATTTTGTAGAAGTGGAAGTAGTGTAATCCATTGGAAGTTTTGGGTAAAAGTATAATACAAAAAGTTGTTTTGAGTACTTTTATGCGATGAACGCTAGTCGTTATTTTGGTTCATAGAGCGAAGAAGTGGTTACGTTGAGAAAATTTCAAGGACGAAATTTTATTTGAGGGAAGAATTTAATATCTGGAATTAAGCTCAAACGAAGGCTAATACTAATGGGGAATTTTGGAGATTTTGAGATGATTTTGTTATCAGATGTAATATCTAGATAAATCCCTCTATGTATAATGTAAAGATTTTCTTTGAATATATGTTGATAAAATGAAAATACGTTTTGTAATAGTGTATGGTACGCTTGGTGTAATGTGATGAAAATGAGTATGAAAATTAAGGTAAAAAATTAAGAGGGAAGTATTGTTGGATTAATTGAGGTATGAAAATTAAGTTAAAAATAGGTGATAAGTTAATTAAGATACAAATAGGCGAGAGAAGAGCAGGCTTGTCTGGAGAAAATAGTAGTTAAATGGAAAGGATTGGCCATGTGGGTTCGCTCGACCTCGTTGTGAAGGAGGGATTTTCATAGGTGGAGTAGTTGAGCCTATGCTCAATCGGTCTCAAAGGGTAACGGCGAAAACGTGAAGAAATGAAGAATGGATGTGGGAGAGTTTCAACGTTGGAGCGGTCGAGCCTATGCTTGACCAATCTCAAAGGGGGAAAATGGTAGAAGTGATAAACGAGGCTGGAGTAAAATTGACGTTGGAGCGATCGAGCGTATGCTCGGCCGGTCCCACATGGAGTCCAAAAAATTGTGAATCCCAAGAATTTGTTCTCTGTAATTTTTCCATGTTTCTTCCCTTTACAGATAGAAAATTATAAAGGGTGTTAGGTGAGATTTTATAGGGATATATGAGACATATTGGGAAAGCTTCAGGAGAGAAAGAAAGACAAAGTGAGAGAGAGAGCTGCTGCGAGGGAAAGCTCTCTGTGAGAAATAGAGAAGAAAGAGAGGAAGGGAGAAAGAGAAGTAGAAAGAGAAAGAAGAGGGAGAGATTGCGGGAAAAGAGGAAAAGAGAAAATAAGAGAAAGGAAGTTGTTGGGTTTCTGGCAAGGTGAATAAGGAGGCAAAAGGTGAAGGAGAAGCCCCTGCTTCTTCTCTTGGGGTCTATAGGTTTCTTCCGGTATTCCCAATGTTGTTCCTTTTAATTTTATGGATTTATGCAAATAGTTGTTGAAGATAAAAGAGTGCCATGTTGATTGATAATACTCTGCATTGTTTACGGTTTCTTTGTTCTTTGAAGAATATTAATGGGTTATCTGTTTGGGTTGTTCGTTCTACTACCTATGAAATGTATAAGAATGGAAGCTTGGTTAATTTCTGAGATATTACTGTGGACCTCGGTTGAAGAATTTATGCTGCCTGCTATGTATGATTTTGATAATTGTGAAGTGAAGAAAAGATGTAAGTTTAAGATTTTATAAATTAAGGTTACTCTTTTATTGGTTATAATGTTGATGAAAATAAAAGGATGGAAACTTTTAAGTGATTATGTTGTATTTGGATTATGAAATCCAATTATGTAATAAATAGGGAATAATGGTATAGATAATGTTAAGGTTAATGGACTGTGATTTGATGATTAAATGTTATTTATTGTGAAGGTATTGTGAAGGTTAAATTGGAGTGCTAATGTAACGCCCGGTTTTTATTTGCTTTAAAATCGCGTAAAACTTTTTCTTTTATACAATTTGAGTGAGACTTTTCTTTATAAAAACTGATCGTTAAAACTCTTTACTTAAAAACATTTTGTAGAAGAAGTAATAAAATCCTTTTTATAAAACACAGCGAAATCAAACAAAGCATTAAAGAATAGTAATTAATTTACAAACCATTTTACAAATCATTTCCTTTTTAAAACTCTTTAGCCCCAACCAGCCATAAGATCCACCGCGCAAATATTTCGTCAACTGCCTTTGACCTGTTCACCTATTTCACGTACGTATACCTACATTACGGAGAAAACAATGAGCCTAACACATAGCAAGAATCAGAATTTAAATGCAATGCAAATGATGCGTGACCACACAATGCATTACAGAAGAGTGCCGTATCTCTTCTGGAAATCAGGGTGGAATACTCCCATTGTCATGTGGTTGAACCATTTCACTCCGATGGGGAGATATATCCATCGGGGGTGTTCCACATTCCGGTGTCCTCACTTTTGTTAAAGACGTTGGGGGTTTCAGAACAGGGTAAAGGTGAACCTAGCTTCCACGTAGCTAACTCTCATCTCACCGCTCCCTATGTGGGAGCATACTACCGTATGGAAGTGTCACCGATTACCCGAACCCCCACACGCCTATTTACATATATTAGGATGATACACAACATGTAAACAATTTCATAAGTCCTAGGATGATGCATGAATGCCAGGAAATAAATCACAGACTAACGTGCAATAGAGCATTCAAGGTATAAGTGCACGAAAGAAAACACAATCATTACTATTAGCAAAACAAATGAAACTAACACAAGCATTTTCACATTCATGTATGACGAGGGCAATGTTAGTTACTCGGTTTATTTATTGATAGTCATAAGCAAGGACAACCACTTTAAATCCATTCACAGGTTCAACTTCAACTATATCTCAACTGCCCTATATACACAAAACAGTTTCAACAATTCCCAATCTAGTCTATCATGTTTAATAATGTTCTCATTCTCTTCTACTACGTTTGACAGCAATATCCACAACATCCAACAATCCATATTTCCAAACCAGCTATTAAATTCAGGTTTCATGCTTCATCACGTTCAAATGTTACTACTATCCATACTAGACAATGACAAAATAGTAATATTCACAGTATTCAATCTATGGGATTCATGGTAAGTGAAGTTATCAATTCACATCACGCGATTCTAGTTCTTCAGGCACACAATTCTAGCTCAATCCTCCTACACAGTTCAAGATCCAAATTATTTACTTTATAGTAAAATCAAAATAGTTGACAGTTTAAGCACAAGAATAGCAGTTCACAACTTTCAGCAAAATCAACATAAACTTAGTAAGCTAACAAATCCAACCCGTAATGTAGGGCCATCCCTTGGCCAATTACAATTCTAATCCTTACCTTAAGTTTTCTAGCAGCTAACAACAGCCAATCGACAGTCAAAACAGGAACCACAATAAGGTTTTCCAATTGTCCACCCTTCACACGTTTCCTAAGCAGATTTAGCATTAGTTTCAACTCTCTAATTCAATCCTGACCCAATAGGTGACCCATGAATACCAACAACTTAATACTTACCTTTACTTCACAGATGAACAGCAATAATCCAGACAGACTAATACTTCACTTAACTCACCACACCACTCACCAATTTACACTCTCAGCAGGGCCTCACACTCACACGTCCATAATTGCCAAAGCTAGTGTCCAAGAAGACCTACCTCTTATAGACGAGATGGAGAGGAAGAAAATTGAGTGACAGCAAAAGATAGACAGAGCAGCTAAAGATAAGCTACAGGAAAGCTGACCTTTGTGCAATCCAATGGAGGAGAGGTCCATCCACGTTGGGCCACGTGGAAAAGCTTCCACACCTCAGGGAAGATTGGACGGGCTGCAGGGAGACTGGAGGAAGAGAGCATAACGTATAAAATAAGAAATCGGAAGAGAGAGGAGAAGAATTTAAATGGGTTTCTCGCCGATTTCTGACTTTTCGGATGTTATCAGGGGTCCGCGGCAGATTTTAGACGGGACCAATGCGTCCAAAAATGCATAACATCGAATATAAATTCAAATCGACAACGTCCGCGTCGTCTGTGCCACATTTCGGACGAGTTCCATGCGTCCGAAAACACATAGAGTTTGTACAGATTCATTGCGGACACAAATTTTTTCATTCGCTTCGTCCGCAAGTCGTCCGAATTGTCCCAGATTTGTATAGATTCAAAACGGACGCTTACCCTCTTCGTCCGCCATTCGTCCGAAACACACTGTACACATTTTCTCTTAAGTTTCACACTTAGATTATTTTCCCAACATTAAGCCTATAATTTCTAAGCATAATTTAATGCGTAACATGACAAAATTATCATCCAATAACTCCCATAAATTACAATCTAACAATTCCTTCCCCGATAATACCCCGATAATTATTCGACTAATCGTACACTCCCAACTCTTTTCCAATTTATCCTTTCTAAACACCGATATAAAATGTCAGGGTATTACAGCTAAACGCTTTAAGGACGCGAGTTAAGTGCTATTATCTGTGTTTTGCCGAAAGGCCTACATCACAAGAGTTAGGGTTGTTTGTTGACGATGTGTACTTTATTAGGTTCAGTTATGATCATGTTATTGCCCGAGGATTTATTGTTATTGATCGAGGATGTATTGCTGCATGATGCTGTGTTTTTTGGAATTAGGTTCTTTTAATGATATTTATTAGATTCAGGTTATTTACGTTAAGAATTCATATATTGATCATGCTTGAGGATTATAGGATGTTGATAATGATCATGCTTTGAGGATATAGTATTGTATGCATTTACGAGCATTCATGCATCATGGTTTTCAAAACGATATGAAAATGGTTTTTCATGCAAGGTTTTAGAAAATGGTTAATGAATGCGAATACATACTAAGTGTACGGTGTTTTCGAGGGCTGATTACCCAAAGCAGACAACCATCATTTAGGCTGTAGAAATATCCATTTTATCATTGAAAGTGAAACGAAAACAAATAATAAATGAATTAAATAGAATAAAGGTTAACGAAATGTTATGAAATGTGAGCTTGTTAGTTGGTACTCAATTGATGTTGAGGCTGGCTGAGACAACAGTGTATGTGAGACCGTTTAAGCGTTGATGTGCATGGCTGCTAGTGGATCCTCGATTGATGTCGAGATCTATTATTGTGCGTTGATGCGTACAACTGTTAGTAGAGCTTTCGGTTGATGTCAGAGCTATTATACCAAATGTGTTGGTTGTTGTGTATTGATTTACATAGCAGCTATATGGCGGTTTGATCGATGTCGAGCCTTATCACAAAGCGGGCTATTGATTGATGTCAGAACCGAGTGCATTGATGTGCATGGAAATAGAAAACATAAACAGAAAATGGAAATGGATAACTGCATACGAATTTTAAAAGAGCATAACACGTACATTTTATAGTTTATTTTATATCACTTACTAAGCATTAGGCTCATAGTTTAAGTCTTGTGATGTAGGTACATGTTAGGGCAGAATAAGGAGCAGTTAATGAAGGATTTACACGTGCAGATGTTGTGGCTAGCTAGCCTAAAGAATTTAAAAGGAAACGATTTGTAAAGAGTTTTGTAAAGTATTTTAAATTGTAAAAAGTATTTTAAAGCCTTCCGCTGTGTTTTCTAAAATAAAATAGTTTTCAAAATATTATGTTTGACATTCTTTTAAATGTTTTAAAAATGAAAGTCTTCCACTGTTCTTATAAAAGAAAAATTTTAAATTTTACGCTTTTTTAGAAAGAAAGTGCTTTTAAATAACATGTGTTAAGAAAAGATAAACCAGGTCATTACAGTTGATTTATAAAAAGGAAGGTTAGGACAAAACCCTAATCATTCAGGCATAAGGAGCCATAAAATGTTGTATTTTTCTCTCTAATTTTTAAGAGAAAAACAAAATGTGTTGTAAATGAAGTGGATTAGAAGTTGACCTGAAACAAGAAATAATCATTCTAAGTGAAATGTGTGTAAGGCCTCGAGATAAGTGATGTTTGTCTACATCACAAAGTGCTAGGATATTCTTACCTGTGTTTTTTTTTGTTTGTAAAGATATTGATTGGGGAAATGTTATTGTAATATTAGACGTTGATCAAGGATGTGTTATTGTGATATTAGACATTGATCGAAGATGTGTTACTGTTGTGATTATTGCCTTGATTTCTTTGATTCAATATATGTAATAACAGAATATCATAATGACTTTGGAGATGTATGGTTATTTTGTTTTGTATGTGATAGTAGATTGGACTAATATTAGTGTATTAAGATTCATATGACATGGTCACGTGTATTATATGCATCATGAAAACATATTTATTTTAAGGTCCAAAAATAATTATCATACATATGTTTTAATGTAAGAAAGATCAAAAATGAAATGAAATATATGTATGTGGCTTTAGTGATTCAACACCAATGATTTGAGGCTTTGGTGAATTTATTCCCTAACGATTGAAGGCTTTAGTGGACTTGTTCCCCATTGATTGGAGGCTTTGATGTTGTATTTCAATGTTAATGAAAGAAAAGAAAGAAAGACTGCAAAACTAAAAATACATGTTTTTACGAATTGTATCTCATGCTCATAACATATATGTATCTCTTACTGAGTTTTAGCCTAATAGATGAACTGTAATACCCCGACTTTTTATATCAGAATTTAATAAGGATAATTGGAAAGTAATTAGGGGTATTTGGATTTATTAAATAATTATCGGGTATTACCATGACGTATTCGTTAGATTATAATTTATGAAAATTTATTAGATAATAATTAGTATTAATTAAGGGAAGTATTATATTGGATAATTAAATGGAATTAGAATTTAAAGGGGAGAAATATGGATTGAACCTATTTGGTTCAGCTTAGTCTAAAAATAAGGGGTGCTTGGTTCTTTGCTAAGAGAAGAATTTAATTAAGTGAGAATTAATTGAAATTAAGATGTAAGAGAGTAATTAATTGGAGATTAAGTAAAAGATTGGAATAAAGGAAATTAAAATGGAAAATTTGGGAAGGAGAACCGGTTCAGGATGTGGTCCGATTCGGGTTGGTTCATGTTGTCACTTGGTCTGGTTTAGAAAACAAAAGAAAGGGGGGAAACTGTCTTAGCCTTTTTATTAAGCTAAGTTGTATTTTGATGATGACTAAAATGGTGATTAATTTAATAAATCAATAAGTTGTATTTTGTGTTATATTGTGTATTTTCCAGATATTATTCTTATCGTTTTATAATTATATTTATATTCGTGTTTATTAGAAATACCCTCAAAATGGGTATTATAAAAGTGCTAACATGTTTACTTGAGTCCATGAAGTGTAGTGTATCCTTTAGGGACTCATTATAGTTTAGGGGTTAATTTGGAGTGAAGGGTGGATGAGATGTGGATGAAGAAACATGGCAATTCTGTGCTCTGTACATGCGGACGAAATGCGGACGACATGCAGACGACGTGCGGATGAATATCGGCGTCCGAAAGCCTCTAGAGTTCTGCCCTTTGAGTTTTAGGATGAGCTGAGGATGAGGAAATGCATCCAGAATGTTTTCGGCCGATATGCGGACGAATGCGGATGGGCCCATACGATAAAATTTTGAATATGTCATTTTCTAGGGACTTTTCGGATGAGGATCGGCATCCTAAACAGTTGAAGAGTGAAGTTTCAGATGAGGCACGGATGAGGATCTGCGTCTGCAAGAGGTGAACAATGAACATTTGGATGACTAGCGGATGACTGTGGATGAGGGGCTCTACGTCCTAAAGTCCAAAATATGCATAAGGGCTATATTTTCAACGGACGGATTTCAAAAGATATTTTTCAACGGCTACTTGCAGGTGTTCGAAAGTGGGTGAGGATGATCCGAAAGTCCATTGTGTAACACCTCGATACTAATTTTCCCGTGTACGCGGTGTAATCGAACTTGGAGGTAATTATATGCTACATTCTGTTTCTATTCGTGTTAAATTATGATGGGTGTGTATGGGGAAAATTAATACATGGATAAAAGTTGGTAGAAAAATGTGAAGAAAGTAGAATTCTGGCAAAAACAGATGCCTACGAACGCCATGTGGACTATTATTGGCGTCCGCAGGAACACTTGTGGACGAAGACAGGACGAGTTCTCGCGTCTTGAAGTAACTTTGTCGTCTTACGGACGAGGGTGTAGATGAGGGCAGGACGCGTCCGCATCGAATTTGTCAAAGTCTGGAGACTTTTGGACGCTAGCGGACGACGGCGGACGAAGGGAGGCATTGTCTGAATTGAATCTGTCCAATTCTTGGACACATTCGGACGATATATGCCAACGACATGCGAACGATATGCGGATGCCAAATGGCGTCTGAATGTAAATCTCGGACAGTATGGACAAGAATGGGGACACCATTTCTCGTCCAAGGCCACAATTTGGCCTAAGGAATTTGGTCTCACGGATGAATGCAGATGTTAAGACCTCGTCTGCACTCGTCCCACAAGAAAATGACACCCAACCAATAAAATCACAACTCCTCGACACTAAATTGCACTCCCACGATCTCGACCAGCCAGAGATTTGTCCCCTGCCACTCGTACGGTTGTCCTAAGGTGAGCCTGTACTTATCTCCAGCTTCTTCTTCTCCCTCCTTCTTCATTTTATTTTTGGTGTTCTTTCTGGAGAGGGGCTCTTGCATGGAGTGTGGAGATAGAAGGGGAGTTGTTGTCTGTGTGAAGACTCGTCTACAAGGATAAGGATTGGGTTGTCTTGGATAGGTGGAGGCCCTACACCCAAGTAAAAGTGTGTGTGAGTAAGGGTTGGGATTGTGGTTAAGCCTGTAGATTTGTTGACATATGTAGCTATATTTCTGTAGGTCTTCTTACTGCCTAACTCATGCGTTTTCCTCCATTACATTTTATCGTATGGTTATAACTCTTCCCTGTTCTATTGATTTCTATTGTTCAATTGCTTCATTTCAATATCATTTACGTTCACTGGATCTTGAAGTTGGAAGTATTAAGACCTATTTTATGTCAAGTTTGAACTAATGATTCCAGAGTGATTATTAACGATGAATGAAGTAAGCACTATGCATGGCTGGAAGAGTATGATATTGTAGCATATGATTCTGCGATTTATTCTAGTTTCAGAGCATGATTTTTCTCTGGTTGTACTTGTTTTATTCTCTATATTGTGTATGTCAGTTACATTGCCCCCGCTGCCGTTAGGTTCGTTGATATATCCATTTCTATCCTCAATAATAAGCATGTTAGATATATGACTTTCGTTGCCACTACATCCAAAATGCTATCTTCATCGTTTGTCAATACATTATTCCATGTTTTGGATCACTATTAGTCTTTATAGCAAGCATGTTTTCGTTGTCCTGTTCGGCTCCAAACCAGTTGTTATTGCTATTGTTATAGATGTGTAAAAAGCATGTATCGTAGTTTTAATTCGACATTATTTGTTGCTATATTTTATTTGATATTAAGTATGTTTTCGCTGTTTTGTTCGAATATTACCGCTAATCTATTTCAACATTATTGCTGTTGTTCTTAGTCGTTAATAAGTCTGTATCACCGCTAATCTATTTCAACATTATTGCTGTTGTTCTTAGTCGTTAATAAGTCCGTATCACCGCTTTGTTTAAATCTTGTAATTGTTGCTGTTATAGTTGATTAAAAGCATGCTTAGACGTTCATATTTTCTGCTGTTATAGTCGATTAAAAGTCTGCTTAGACGTTCGTATTTTCTTCTGTTATAGTCGATTAAAATCATGCTTAGACGTTCATATTTCTTGCTGTTATAGTCGACTAAATGCATGCTTAAATGGTCCTATTTTTCTGTCGTGTAGTCGATTAAAAACAGGCTTAGATGTTCATATTTTACCGCAGAATAGTTGAATACAAGCATGATTATGTTATGTTCTCGATATTTCTCTGCTGATAATTGTGATACCTTGCTGCTGTATATTAGTAGTTATCTAGCATATTTCGCTATTTTAATTGGATATTGCTTGCTACTATTTTCTTTGTATAAAAACATGTTCTATTAATTGTTTTATTGTTAAGAGGTTGAATGGTTCCATTTCATTGTTATATGCCGATGTTATCTTTCCTAGTGTAAAAGCATGCCCTATCATCCGTTTTATTAGATGCTAAGGGTATGATTTACTTCTACGTCATTGATATATGCTATCGTCACCCCATTTACTTTATGAAAACACGTTCTATAGTAGACTGCTCAACTGCCAAATATCGTGTGTTTCCTTTAGTAGATGCCCTATGTATATGTGTGGATACGTCTTCATTTTCTTACGTGTTGAATTCTGCTCCTTTATTATTGATTATAAATTCTCTAAAGCATTGTCATTTACTTTCCATGTGTGTGTTATTTGATTGAAAGTGTCCTCACACATTCACATTAATAGAAACTAAGAAGGAGTACCTCCTCGGGGTGGTACTCACATGCATTGGGCAAGGAAAAAGGATAACAAAGTGAAAGAAAAGAAAAGAAAAGGGAGTTGGGGGCGGATGGGTAGTCGGGTCTAGTCTACAATCTAACCGAAGCCCCTCCCTTATCGGGTACGGGAGTTCTAGGTTGTTAGTAAAGGGTTAGGTATGGTCAACTATATCATTCTATATAGGTTATCTAATCTCCAGCTCGGAGTACGAGTAAAAGAACGAACGAATGAATGTAATGAAAGGATTGGTTTGGGTGGCCCCCATTCCAAAAGAACTAAAGAAGGTATAAGCATATGCATTTGTATTAACTCATTTTCTTACTGGGTGTAAGCTCATGTCCTTACTTGTGGTGTAGGTAATGAAGTGATCTTACCAGGAGCGGAGGAGGCCTTACCCGTGGAGCCTGCGGTGTATCCGGAGGAAACGTAACCCGAGTAGTAGTATGGTAACACATGAAGAAGGAAGAAGTTGTTTTTGTAAGGGTTTAACGTTAAACTTGCTCTGTAAACATTAAATTAATACATTAACCCTTATTTGAGTACTTATCCTGAATATTAGGTGGATTACACTTTGAAAGCTAAACTTTGGATCTTTGTTAATGTTTTAAGTGATGCTTTAATTACGCTTCCGTAAATTTTATAATTGCAGTTTTTCACTATTTCCTAAATTGTTGAAATGTGTTTTAGTGACAATCGGGTTTTAGGCGACTCTGATTTTAAGTTGAAAAATCTTTTAAACAACGATTTTAGTTGTTTAGAGAAAATTTTAAATTTTTAACGTATTTCCAAGATAAGTAGAAACCCAAGTCGTTACACATTGCCTATAAATACAAGATCACTCCAAACTCTCCACAACGATTTGAGAATCGTGGCGAAGCCCTGCCCATTTTTATACACGATTCAGTCACTATGAGCATTGTAAATTCAATTCTCCCCAACCCATAAATTTGTGAGTTATATTTGGGAGAATTTGGATTAGATATATTGTGCATTAATTTCCATATTCTATATTTGCGCTAAATTATAAAGAGTGATTCCCTAAGAATTCATCACACAAAGGTGACAACCCTAAATACTTATCAGCTCGATTGAATGCCTGAAAGTTCAATCAACGAGTGACTCCTTGCAATAGTCAAAATATAGGGTGATGCCCCGCAATAGTGAAGGGTGACACCCTTAGATTTAGTCTTTGTAAACAGTTTAATTGACAGCCGTAAGTCAATTATTTAGTGGATCCCTAAGTTAAACTTGGAGCACGGACGTAGGCGGATTTGCCGAACTGCGTAAACAAATCTTGTGCACTCTCTTACTCTTACTCTTTATATTATTACATATGTGTGTGATTGTTTTATTTAATTATATGCATTAAATCACTTAGAGATAGTAAAACCAATATCGCACGAAAAAGTTGGAAATGCTATATTCACCCCCTATAGGCATATATCGATCCTACAATTGGTATCAGAGCGGGTATTTAAATTTTTGTGTTATATTTTGTGCACATTGCTAAAATTTGCTGAGTTGCATCTATTATATAAATTTGATTGAATTTCATTGTTGGAATTTATTTGAATTTCATTGATTAGAAATTATCTATACACGCATATTATGGATTTCAATAGGATTGTTGAAAGTCAATGCACATCTACACCTCCACACTTTGATGGTTGTAATCATTTGTCTTGGAAGTGTAGAATGAAAATATTTATACAATCGATTGATTACACTCTTTGGAAAATCATTGAAAAAGGAATAACTCTTCCTAGACCATGTTGTGATTTCAATGATATAGATAAGCACAATTGGAACTTAAACACTAAAGCCATGAATATTTTATATAGTGCTTTAAGTAAGCATGAATTTGATAAATTTCAACATTGTGTTAGTGCTTTCGATATATGAAAATCTCTTGAACTAACACATGTAGGCACAAATCGATTGGATAAATGCAAAGAAAGCTCATCCTCCGAAAAAGAGGAGAAGGTGGCCATCTTTTGTTTCTTGGCCAATGAAGATGAAATTGAGGTAACAAACTACTATAGCAATTCCAATTCTAATAGTGATGATAATGGTGATTTAGTAAATGAATTGCTAGAAAGTTTGAATGAACTTAAAGAAAAATATAAGCTATTGAAAAAGGAGCATAATAACTTGATAAAAAACATGCTAGTTTAGATAAATCTTTTGAGAATCAAATTGTTGAATTGAAAAGCATGATTGATGTTTCTAATACTTCCTTTAAGTCTCTTAAGCATGATAGTAGTAACTTAAAATTGATAATTGATGGATTGGTTTCTACTATCAAAAGTAATGAGCATGAAATATGTGATTTGAAAAATTAGAATGATGAATTGAATATTTATATCAAATCATATGAAGATGAGATTAGATCCTTAAATGCTAAATCCAAATCTATTTTTGATGCCAAGGCTAAAATTGAATCTCTTGAGATTGATATTTGTGAATTGAAAGTAAAGAATAATGATTTGAACTCTATTGTGCTCAATTTCACAAATGGGAGCAAAAATTTAAATATGCTCTTGAATTCGCAAAGGGTTACATTCGATAAAATCAAAATTGGCTATAAACCCTTTGCAAAGAAGAACTACACTAATTTATTTGCTAGTCTGTAACGACCCAAATTTTCGTAATTCTTTGAAAATACGTGAAAATTTGAAATTTCTTTAAAGCCTTTGAAATCCCTTTTAAAATAGTTATCAGAGTGCGATGCTAAACCGAATCGCTACTGACCATTTATAAAACTAGTTTTGAAAACCAATTCGTGCGGAAGCGTAAATAATAAAATCGTTTATTTAAATTGTTGCGGAAGCTTAAATCAACCATTTAATTACAATTCAGAAAACTTAACTTTATTTATATTTATGAAACTCAACTTAATTAAATCAAACTATTTCTCTTTTACCCTTTTTAAATGCCTGGCCAGCCACAGACTCCCTCGCGCGTGCAAATCCTTCACCTCTGCTTTAGATTATCTGTTCTTTATCTGCTTATTATCTGTTCGTCGTTTGTACCTACACCACAAGTAATACTATAAGCCCGAAGGCTTAGTAAGGAAAAAGGGAAATGCAACCTGAATGCCACTCTTTAGTCCTTTCGGAATGGGGGCCACTAAACCGACCTTTCATTAGGTCATTAATCCGTTTATTACTTTACTTCTTCTTTCTTTGAACCCTTGGGATCCATTATTCTATTGATCCTTTGGGATCCATTATTCTATTATTTCATTTTTCCATACTCGTACTTCGATCTGGAATTGAGAGGTTTTTCTCGTGCAATGGCCTAGTGGTCGGACCTAGCCTTTTTCCTCTCATCTGGAACTCCCGTACCCTATGAGGGAGGGGCTCCACCTAGATCGCAGACTAGATCTGCTACCTATCCACTCCCAATTCCCTTTTCTTCTTCCTTTTTCTTAACTTTTTACCTCACTTATGCATGCTTGAGTACCACCCCCAAGGTGGCACTTCTTATTAGTCTCTATTAACATGATGCATGCTCATTCATTCTTAATCTAACATGATGCATGATGCTTCACTACATAACATTCATAATAATTAAAGTGCGCATATATAAAGGAAAGTAATTGTAAATAACTGTAATTGAAAGCATATACAACGAAGTAAAACATTTAAGAGAAGGGAATAACTGCGCACACCAGAAACACATACAATATCGAATGGAAATAGTGAGTGCATACAAGTAAGGTAAACATGCAATTAATTTATTTAAACTAACATGCTTAAGAACTACAATATCATGCTAACAAACACCTTAATTAACTATCATGCTAAATTTAAGTTATAATTACTAATCCAGTTGGTTATACTAATTAATTTATATGCTCAACTTTCGTTAATTACTAGTTAGTTGCTCTAACTAACTAGTTACTCTAATTAACTAGTGACCATATTTGATTAACATACTCAAGTTCATGCTCTTGTTAATTGGTTGCTCCAGTTATTTAATATGTTAAATGTCTAGTTAATTATTGTGATTAATTACAGGCTTCATTTGGTTAATTATCATGATTAAGGTTTAGTTATTAACTAAACAGCTAGTTAATTAACATGCTTCCTATATTTATTTAGTTACGTTCGCTAGTTCATTAGCGTGCTACCATTATTATCTAAGTTCTTTAACATGCTTAAATCAATTGACATGCTCATCTAGGTGATTAATAACTATTAATTGGATAAGCTAATTGATTAACATACTCGGCCAATTCATTTAGTTGATTACACTAGTTAGTTAACCTAATTAAGTTAACTAATCTATTCGATTGACATGCTTAGTTATTACTTAATTTAATCAACATGCACAATTTCTAATTACCAATTCAATACTATAGTTAGTTAAGTAACATGCTAATTCCAATTACCATGCTAGTAAATTGTTAAGTGTGCTAATTACTCTAGTTAGTTTATTAGTCAATTAATGTACTCAACTCCATTAACAAGATTATAACATAGATCATATATTAACTAGCTACACTAAATTAATTTAAGTGGTCATTCTAGCTAAACATAGTCAAAGATACTCTTCCTAATTATCACTATCATTAAACATGCTTAGGTTCAATTGTTTCCTATCACTACCATCACTCCAGCAAGTAACCAATTGGAATAACAGAGAAATTCATCGTCAATGAAATACATATCACATCATTCATTATTCCTCATTTATTATTCTTTTTTACATTCTAACATGGACATTAGATTATTATAGCAGTCAAATGTACAGCCAACAACACCACAGAGCAACAAAGTCTACATATCACTAATCACAAGCTAACATTGAAGGAAATATGACAAGAAGTCATTCAAGGAAACTAACCCAACTATAGCAGTAAACATCACAGAGGAGCTACCATATCACGCATCCCCACTTGTGTGTAGGGCCTCAATGGCTAAAACACCCCTTAATCCTTACCTAAAGTGATGAACTAGTAGGGACAGCTCTCCACTCCTAGCCTCACGGTTCCAGCAGCTCCAGCTCACTGACCCTCTACTCACTTCACACACATAGAGCTCACTCCTCTCAGCTCAACAATTAGCTCACCACACTTAACACTCAACCTACACACAACTTCTCTCCCTCCTCATTGGTTCTCTCTCGCAGCTCTCCTTCACTCTCTTGTTCTCTCTGGACTCCTCACCTAGGAAGAAGAATGAAACAAAGGGGAAGGAGAGGGAAGGTTATTACCTGGAGAGACACAATGAGTGCCTAAGGGTTGGGGAGGGAGATGGCTGGCTTCTAGCTACGACACAAGGGGTGATTTTCTTCTCCGGGGGTGGGGGAAGGTTGCTTCCTGTCGATTTCTATGATTTTTTAACGATTTCCATCATTTTCTTCTTATTTTCTTCATCTCTCCACACTTAACTCATATCCTTTAATATTTCCCCCATAAATACACGTCATCAATTGACACATATAGATACGCCATGTAATGTCCTCCAACTCCAACACTTCGATTACATTGCGTATATGGGGAAAACGTAACGGAATTACTCCTCATCTTAAAGCTCTCGAACGCACTTGGTAATACCCCGATAACTGTCCAACTTAAAAATTTGGGGTGTTACAAGTTCATCTAATTGTAATTCTTGCAATTGTTTTGGAAATAAATCATTTTGTTGTCCTTTAAAATTGAATGCTAAATTGAATTCAAATGTTAGATCTAAATTTGCTTATCCTTTGGATGTGAATTCTAAATGTAAATCTAGTGTAAAATCTAAATCAAATTTTAATTCTAAATTTGTGTGGGTTCCTAAAGGAACCAAACCCTTAACAAACGAACCCAAAATAATTTGGGTACCAAAGAGTTCGAATTGATTGTATTGTAGGTTGGAGATTCTCCCAAGAAACTTAAAAGAAGAATGAATACTTGAATATCAAACACAAGTGAGAAGCTTCAATGATTGCCTCTAATGCTTGAAAAATGAAAATACAATTATCTTGGAAGTACACATTTCTTTTTGTTATGATTAAATTTGTTTGTGAAATTTAACTTGGATTATTATTTAGACTTTGATTGGTTGAAATTCTTTTTGGAATGAATAGTATAGATTTTGATTAGGGTTTGAATTGGATTAAACTGATATTCGATTCTTGATTTGATTTAACTTTGTCAGTAGAATATTTTTTCTTGGATTCATTGTTAGCATTGTTCTTTTTGTATACATAGGTTGAAATTTAACCCTATTATTTCCACTTGTATTTTGATGATTTAGTTCCAACAATAGGATTTCTAGATAACATAGAATTGTTGGATATAGATTTTTTTTTTATAAGCTATTGTATCTCTCTTTTGGATTAAATTGATAGGCATCATAGATTGAGAAGTTGATTATTTCTTCAATTGGTATCTAAGATTTGAATTGTCTATTATCTCTTGAATTTGTTAGTTTATTTTTTGATTGGTTTAAATTGATAGGTTGCATATAAGTTGTATACTTGTTGTGATATAAATGATAAGTTGTGGATTCATTAATAGCTTTGATTCTTGACATCAATAGGATGAATTTCTATTCTTTTAATGAATTGTGATTCTTTTGGACCATAATTCATGTTGTAGTATTTTGATGATTGAAGATTGTGTTCCAACAATTTGATCTCTAGATTGCAAATATTGTTTTGAATTTGATGTAAATCTTGAATGGATATTTTTGAATTTGAAAATTGTATCCCAACAATTGAACTTCTACTTTTAATATATTGAATTGCTTGGATTGTTGGATATTCAATTTTTGACTTGTGTATTTTTCCCTTGGACTAAAATTAGCAATTGATATAGGAAGAAAAAAATACAAATGTTCTAATTTTGATAAGTTTACTTCCGCTCTTGATTTGAACTTTGATAATCCCCATAGATTTTATTTTAACCATTGATTTAGAGGGAGAAATTAAATTTGTTTGTGTTTTAATTTGAATTAAAGTGAATAGATTAGATTTGACAATTGAATTAATTTGCCTTTCTATTTTTGATTGAAATTGAATTCACTCAAATTTTTCAATACATAGCTTTGAACTTATTTTTGATATTTTTGAGTTTGGAATGGAAGATATTGAATTTGCATATTGGTTGAATATATTCTTTTTGGAACGTTTGATAGATTTTTTTTCCTAGGTTGAAATTTGTATCAACTCTTGCAATTGGTATCTCTAAGTTAAATTTTGCATAATTCTTGACTTGGGTTATGTTTGTTGTTTGAGATTTGGGTTCCAACAATTGGTTTTATAGTTTTATATATTGAATTGTTGGATATCAATTTTGATTTGTTGGTTTCCCCTTTGAATTGATTTTGCTATAGATAAAAAGGGGGAGACATAAATTGTTTAGAAAACTGTTCTATTCTTGGAAATTTACAACACTCCCTTGATTTGATTTTTTTTTTTTTATGATAAAGGGAGAGATTATTGCTTTGGACTAAATTATTTTGCCTTTTTGAAAATTTGTTGTGGACTTCTCCTTTGGATTAAATGTGTACATGGATAAAAGAGGAGAAAAATGAATTGATAGGACATAATTGATTTGCTTGACAATCGTTTTATTTTGAAATTTTAGAAGTCTCCCTTGAATTACTTTTAACTATTGATATAGGGGGAGAAGATAAATTTGTATAGAGTTTACTGATTTGCTTTTAAAAATTGTTCAAGTTTTTAAGTTTTGATAAATTTGCTTATGCTATATCTTAAACTCTGATTTTCCTCATTAATTTTATTTTGACCATGGATTTAGGGGGAGAAAAATACAAATATTGTAATATTGGTGATTGTGCTTCCACTACAACTCAAAATTGGTTTATCACCAAAAGGAAGAAAAATTTGTATGTAATTTTTCAATTTGGTTTCCATAATCATTTCATTGGCTTAAAATCCTTAAATGAATGTATTTGTTTTTCAATTGGTATTATATTGTAAGACTATATTTTTGGTATCATATTCCCCAAACGATTTGATTTATTGATTTAAAAGGGGAAGAGTTTGTAGTTGATTTTCAAGTTATTCTCAATATTTATCCTTGGTATTGAAATTTCTAATTGTTATCAATATTTCCCTTTGGTTTGAAATCTCTCAATTAATATCAATAATTGTTTTAGTTTTAAACTTCTACAATTGGTATCTATCTTAGATTTCTATCCCCAATGTTATGACTATGTGCAATAATTTAAGGGGAAAGAAATATTTTTAACTTGAATATCATTGAAAGATAGATTATATCAATTAGTATTTTTGAGATTTTTTTTTACCACAATTGTTTTAAACTTCTAAAATTGGTATCATTGCCTTTTCTATTACTTCAAATCTTTAAATTGGTATTAATTCTTGTTTTTAGGTTAAAATTCAACAAATTGGTATCACTTTAACAATTTGAATCATTGGACTTATTTTTTATTTGGTATTATATTTAGTTTCCCCAACTATTTGGTTTTGTGCATAATGATAGGGGGAGAAAATTTATTTTCAAAATTTTATTTCATCTATGGATTGTTTTTCAATTGGTATATATTTTGGTTAAACTTGGATGTTTCATAATTTTTGGTTGTATTCCCTCTTATATGCTAGTTGATAAATTTATAGGGGGAGCAATTTATGAAGCTGTTTTATTATTGCTCTAAGGGGGAGAGCAAATGTTTCAACTTGAATTATATCCCCAATCAGTTGCTTTTGTGAATAACATAGGAGGAGAGATATTTGAATTTTTTTTCTAATCCTTGGTATCTCTCTTAGAAATTCTACTTACAATTCGTATTATTTTTTAAAGAGATAATTGGTTTATCATTTTTTTATCGTCAATCGATATATATTTCCTTCAATTGGTATTTCTTTCTTTGATTTTACATGATTAGTCCCTCAAATGAGTTTATTAGGTGTAATGACAAAAATGAGGAGATTATTCTTGATTAGATGAACTTAGCATGTGGTTGTATTAACTTGGAATTCTATTTTGATCACAAATTAGGTTTGTATGTCTTGTAATCCCTCCAATGAATTTATATGATTAATAACAACAAGGGGACAATATTTTTTGATTGATTTTTTTTTTTTTTGGTTTCTTCATTTGGAATTTACAAGTGGTATCATTCTTATCAAAATTGATTTGATTTTAACTTTGGATTTTCAATTGATAGAAATCTTTCAAACTTGTGTTGCTTCAAATTGTGAATCATTGATTTGTATCCTTAGTTAACCTCTTAATTCTTCAAATGGTATCACTTCTAGAATTTGAAAGTTAGTTTATCATTTGTTATCTTAAATTGATATCTATTACTTGGATTCTAATGCTTAGAGTATATCTCTAATAAAATTGTATGTTTAATGAACAAGGGAGGGAGAAGATTTTTTGTTAAATTTGCTTGTCTTCTCTCCATGGATAGATTCTTTGATTAAGGAAGAGAAATTTTTTTTGGGAAGAATCAATTGTTGAACTTATTGTTGAGATTGTTTTTGAACTCTAATGCTAATTTCCTCATTACACTCATGTTGATAATGCTAAAGGGAGAGAGATATTTTTAACTTGTTGATAATTGCTCTAGGAGTAATTAAGTTATATTTTGAATAATTTTGATGATTTATGATTGATAAAATTATTGATTGTCTTAGGACTCCCCTCAGAACTCTTTTTGATTATGACAAAAAAAGGGAGAAAGATGTATGAGTTGTAATATATATTTAAGGGGGAGTTTAGTAGCATGTTGCATGGATTAAGTGTTTGACAAATTGCATAACTTAATTGGAGAAATCTAATATGCAATATTTACATGCAAATGCTTATTTTTAAGATAGACAACTTATTGGATTTTTTCATCATAAAAAATGGGGAGATTGTTAGCCTTTTTTTTAGGTTAAATTGTCGTTTGATGACGACTAAAATGGTGATTAATTTAATAAATCAATAAGTTGTATTTTGTATTATATTGTGTATTTTTTGGATATTATTCTTATCATTTTATAATTATATTTATATCTGTGTTTATTAGAAATACTCTCAAAATGGGTATTATTAAAGTGCTAACATATTTACTTGAGTTCATGTATATATCATTTAGGGACTCAGTATAATTTAGGAGTTAATTTGGAGTGAAGGGTGGACGAGATGCAGATGAAGAAACTCGACCAATTATGTGCTATGTACATGTGGACGACATGTGGATGACATGCGGATGAATCGAAAGCTTCCAGAGTTGTGCCCCTTGAGTTTTAGGACAAGCTAAGGATGAGGAAATGTGTCCATAATGTTTTCAAGCGATATGCGGACGAATGCAGATGAGCCCGGATGATAATATTTTGAATCTATCATTTTCTGGGAATTTTTCGAATGAGGCGCGGATGAGAATCTGCATCCGCAAGAGGTGCACAGTGAACATTTGGATGACTAGCGGATGATTGTGGATGAGGGGCTCTGCGTCCTAAAGTCCAAAATATGCATCACGACTATATTTTCAAGGGATGGATTTTAACGGATATTTTCCAACGGCTAATGTGGACATCTGAAAGTGGGTGAGGATGATTCAAAAGTCCATTGCCTATAAATACAAGATCACTCCAAGCTCTCCACAACGAACTGAGAATCGTGGTGAAGCCCTGCCCATTTTTATACACGATTCAATCACTGTGAGCATTGTAAATCCAATTCTCCTCAACCTATAAACTTGTGAGTTATATTTGGGAGAATTCGGATTAGACAGATTGTGCGTTAATTTCCATATTCTATATTTACGCTAAATAGTAAAGGGTGATTCCTTAAGAATTCATCACACAAGGGTGACAACCCTAGATACTCATCGACTCAATTGAACGCTTGAAAGTTTAATCAACGAGTGACTCCCCGCAATAGTCAAAATATAGGGTGACGCCCCGTAATAGTCAAAGGTTGACGACCCGCAATAGTCAAGGGTGATGCCCTTAGATTTAGTCTTTGTAAACGGTTTAATTGACACCCATAAGTCAATTATTTAGTGGATCTCCAAGTGAAACTTGGAGCGCGGACGTCGGCGGATTTGTCAAACTGTGTAAACAAATCTTGTGCACTCTCTTACCCTTACTCTTTATATTATTGCATATATGTGTGATTATTTTATTTAATTATATGCATTAAATCACTTAGGGATAGTAAAACAAATATCGCACGAAAAAATTAGAAACGCTATATTCATCCCCCCTTCCCTCCCCTTCTATAGGCGTATATCGATCCTACAAATTGATGTTAGCCTTCGGCCATTTTGCACAGATGAGAACCCGAGAGAGTGCGATAGAGAAAGAGAAGGGAGAGCAGCAAGGGAGAAGACCGCTAGCGAGGGAGGCAACAATGGAGCTCGGGTCGGGCTCGGTGTGCGACTCCTTGCGTCGGGTTAGGGGTTTCGTGACGTGAGGATACTGGCATGATGGAAATAGGATGCTGGGACTCGGGTTTCGGGCTTCGCGAGGCAGAGCTGTGTCAGGTCGTGGCGAGCGGTGGTGCTCTGCCGTTTTTATGGGTCGGTGATGCTCAGCAATGAATGATTGGCGATGGCAATGTGGCAATGATCGACGAGCTGGATTGGCGATGAAGGGTAGGGAGCCGACGATTTGGACTGGAATAGTTGGAGGCTGTGGTCTGATTCACGGTTCATTCTGAACAGGTCTGTTCTACTCTGGATGAAACCAATAGTGGGACTTGCGTGGGACATGTGAAGAGCATGGCTCGTGGCAGGGTATGGTGAGGCGTGCTTGGCGATAAGGTTGAAATGCAGAAGAAAAGGGGAGGTGGCAAGTAGAATGAAGCTCTCGGGTGTGCTTCTTGAGAGAGAAAATTGAGACTGTGGAGGACTGAGATGTGAAGGTGGAGAAAGAGCTTTGTGCTTCTTGGGTGATCCTCAGGTAATGCACGCTTCCTTCTTTGTTTTATGGATTTTGGATGCTTGCTCTATGTCCAGTAATGGGTGCTCTATCATAGTTTCTGCTTCTATTTAATGATTGATATGCTGGAGTGTCTTTAATAATCGGACTATTGTTGTGGATAGAATGTTTTATTGGTTGTGTTCTCACTTTTTGGATGTTGTTATTGGGCGTGAAGGTTATGGATATGCTGTGTTAATTGGAAATCTCTCTGTTTGTCTCTGTTGAAATTGTTAGAAACTGTTAATGAGTTGAGATTGCTATTTTGTTCTGTTCACTATGATGGTAGACGGTCTATGAATTTAAGATGGTTTATATGTTACTGTTGGATGATAAAATTGTGTACCTGTTTCTATGTTGGGTGGTGTTGCCTTTCTAGTGGATTGAGAATTTTGTACATATATTGCTACTACCTCAATGATTGGAAATTTCAGATTTGATTCTAGAAGTGGAAATCTGTTTTTGAATGGTTATAGAATTTGAATGAATGAGTTTATTATGTTCCCAATGTGTGCTTGAAGTTGGATGTAATAAAATGGTTGCTAAAATAATGGTTGAAATACATAAGGACTTGCAAGGATTAAGATGTGATATGATAACTCTTTGTGTAATGATAAGTCTGAATGTTGGTTGAATCTGGTTGAGGAAATATTGATTGTATGCTTTCTAATTCTTTGAATTGTATAATTAGTAGATAGTTCAAGTTGGGATAGGTTATGTTTCGTTTTGGGTGTTAACGGGTTCCTAGAATTTTCTATGTAATTAAAGATAGGAAAAGAATGAAATTAATAAGTTATGATTATTAATGAATAAATGTTTTAATTATGAAGGAATTGAAAAAGAGATGAAGGATAACGATTATGTGCTAACATGTGATAAAGCTTCGAGGTAAGAAACTAAGATAGAGTCGTTGGCCAGTGGAGGCCCTATACCATTAGTAGTGTCTTTCTTTAATTGTTTGTTTATGTTTCTACCACGATGTCATGTTATGCCTATGTTAATTGCACGTTATTAACTCAATCTCTAAGCATGTTTAGGGTGTTAGCATATTGTTATTGTTTCTTCTAAATTGTCGAGCATGCCTAGATTAGTATTGTTTCTTTATAATTGCCAAGCGTGCTTACATTATTGCCTTTTAAATTGCTAAGCACGCCCATGTTATTATTGTATCGATGGAATTGTGAAGCATGTCTACGTTGCTATTGCTTTCTTTAAATTATCAAGCATGTTTTAGAGTATATCGCCATGTATAGCATGTTAGTAGATTTTCCATGTTCCATACTCTTATATTGTTGTGATTACTGTTTTATGTCTCTTACTTTTATATTGTTAGGATTACTACTTCTCATTGACATGCATCACAATTATGTTTCCCATGAACATGCATCATGATAATAGAAACAAGTAGAAAGTGCCACCTTTGGGGTGCTACTCATATGCATTACGCGAGGAAAATGAATGAAAAGAAATGGGGAGTTGGGGGACGGACGAGTAGTTCGGATCTAATCAAGTAGTCTGGACTAAGTCTCATCCCTAGTCGTGTCCGGGACTATGTAACACACCGAGTTTTTATATCGGGGTATTAGCAAGGACATAGTCGGATCGTTAAGTCAAGGGAGTACTTCTGGTAACATTTTCCCCGTTTACGTGATGTAATAAAATGACGGAGTGATTAGGATATTACATTGTGTATTTATACGTGTCATTTTATGACGTGTATTTATGCGAAAAGTATTAGGAGATAAAAGTTAAGTGGGAAAAAGGTGAAGAAAAGCTGTCCAGGGTGTTTTCGGATGCCTGTAGACGACGCTGCAGACGAGTCAAGTCGCCCGCAAACATATGGGACACTGTCCCAGCACTTTGGGACGACTCTCATGGACGCTGCCTCGCATCCCAAGTCGCCCCTGCCTCTAACTCGACCTTTCGAACGAGTCTGGACGTATGCAAATACGGGTGGCTTCGTCCACATTGAATCTATCCGAATTCTGGACAGTTTTTAACGATGTACGGATGATGCAGACGTGGATGACTGCGTCCAGATTGAATCTGTTCAATTTCTGGAGACATTCGGACGCATGCGGACGCCATTTTGCATCAGAATGCCATTTTTGGACTGTACGGAATGGACGGGGATGCCATTTCTCGTCCGAAGGCACAAATTTACCATCAGGATTTTACTCTTGCGGATGAATGCGGACGAGACCATCACATCCGCACTCGTCTGAAATAGCCCAGACCTACGAATAAATTAGGGTTAAAATGATGAAAACTTGTCGTTTAGCCATTAATTGGAGACATGAGGCGACTCTGCCCCACCCTCCGCGTAGGCACAAACCTCCACCAGCCCAGGCTACCTCTTCTCTACCCCTTAGGCGTCCAATCTGTCCCCTCATCCTTCAGGTATAAGCCACTTCTCTCTTTCTCTTTTCACTTGATTTTCCTTCTGCGAGAGAGAAGTTCCTATGTGAGAGTGAGAGAGTGAGGTCCAGCGAGAGAAGAGAGTTCCAGTGAGTGAGAAATCTTCCTGCGTGTGGGTTAAGTGTGAGCTCGTGAGTGTCCTGGTGAGCTAGTAATTCTCCTTCTATGTAATGTGAGTGAAGTGAGGTGAAAGTTAAGAGAGAGCTGAGAGGAGTGAGCTGCTCTGAGCTAGAGTGCCGCTTGTGAGCTAAGGAGCCATGAGTGGGAGTGTTGTCCGTGTGTTGAGTTCGCCACTTAGGTAAGAAAAATGGGTGAGTCTTGGCCATTTGGAGGCCCTACCCACAAATAGTGTGCGTGAGTGGTAGATTTATTGATGTTCTGTAGTATTTTCTTGGTTGTTAACTCTGTGATCGGCATTTTGTAGATTTTGTTAGCTCTGTGATGTTCATTGTTGGCTCTGTGATTAAATGCTTTACTTGTTGATATTCTGTAGACATTCCACTTACTCCTTGTTGTAGTTGTGTAGATTCCTTTACCTTTAGTTCCTCGACATACTGCTGTTAAATTTCCTGCGATTTTATTATGGTACTTCCTTTACTGCTTGATAGAGATAATATTCTGAAGATGGCTTAGCAAATGGTGAATGAGCTAATGAATGGTGGACGAATTAAAAGTTCCTTTGATTCTATACTGTCATACGAATTTTACAGCCTTACTCCCTGTCACTATGTTGCTTGTGCTATATATATATTCTTGCCATTTCAATTTCTTAAATATCTCTATGATAGTTAGATGATTTTCCTTTAACCTAATCATGCGTAGATAACTAGGTTGACACTTAGTTGATCAAACTTGTTAATTTGAGCATTGACAAATAACTAATTGTAATTTATCATTGGAGCATGTTTAATAATATGTTTATTAACTATAACTAGGATAAGTAATTAGCATGTTTGATTTAACAAAGCATGTTTAATCGTTTAGGATAAGAGTCGTAATTCCTACCTAAGCATGTAATTAATTAGAGTAATTAGTTAGACTTGAGCATGTTTAATTAACTAGCTTAATTAATTAACTAGTTGTCTAATTAATCATTGTTAACTAATTAACTTCACTAGGATAATTAACTAGACTAGCATGTTAAATTAACTAGTACATTAACTTAACTTAGCTTTAAGCAAGTTTAATTATTAATCAATTAGAACCCTAACTGTAATTACCACTTGAGCATGTTAGTTAACTGAACTAAAATTAATTAACTAGACTCAAGCATGATAATTAATTAGACGTGAGTATGTTAACTTGTTTAATTTAGAATGTAACTATCATGGGCACCTAATTGATTAGGATAATATTAGCATGTTCATTAACTAAGTCGTGCCATGTTTAAATTACTAATTAATTATAAAAGTACAACTAAGAGATCAATTAATCCTTGCTAGTATTCTGCATCTCATGTTTCACTGCATTTTCATTTATTATAACTCCTACAAGTGATGTATTACCTTATTAGAGAATAATAGAGAAGATGAGGAATAATGAACTAAGTATGAACGAACTAAGAGTTTCAATCTTGATGTTTATCTTTCCTTCCATAGTAATATGTTATTGACTTCTAGGTGCTTGTCTTCTTGCGTTAATTATAGTATTTTGCTAAATCTAAACCTGTTGGTTAACTAGGCTAACTAACTTAAACTAAACCTGAACTTGTTAATCACGTAGAATACTTAACTAGAATGTAAATGCAATTCATTCTTGAGCATGTAACTAATTAGAATAACTAACTAGCTTAATAGTTATAACATATCTTGAGCATATAACCTTAATTAGGATAACTCACTAGAATGACAATAGTAATCTTTCTTGAGCATGCTAAGTAACTAGGATAGAAGCATGTAATTAACTCTTAAGCATGTTAAATTAATTATGTTTCTTGCATTATCATGATTTACATATCCAAGCATGTTCCTCGCTGTTTAATTAACTCTATAATTGTCTCCTTCATATGTTTCACTTTATTGGGTGTTCTATTATTATTACTTGTCCTTGTGTGAGCTTTCACTTTCTGTTATACATTTCTGTGCGCAATTTCAATTACAGTTACTTTTATTTCAATGCGCATTTCAATTACTGTTAATGATACGTTTTAATGCATCATGCATCATGTTAGGTTGAAAATGAGTCATCATGCATCATGCTAATAGGAACAAATAGGGAGTGCCACCTTGGGATGGTACTCACACATGCGTTAAGTAAGGTAAAACGTTAAAAAAATAAAGGAAATGGGGAGTTAGGGGTGGATGGGCAGCTGGTATAGTCTGCAACTAGCCGAAGCCCCTCCCTCGTAGGGTACGGGAGTTCTAGTTGCAAGTAAAAGGTTAGATCCAATCCACTGCACCATTGCACGAGAAAATCCTCCAATCTCCCGCTCGATGTACGAGTAATGAACGAATGAACTAATGTAAAGTAATGAACGAACTAATGGCTTAGTGAAAGGATTGGTTGCGGTGGCCCCCATTCCAAAAGGACTAAAGAGAGACATATCATGTTGCATTAAACTCTTTTCCTTACTAAGCCCTTGAGCTTACAGTTTACTTGTAGTGTAGGTACTTGTATGCGAAAACGATGAACAAATAATAAACAACACATAATAAAGCAAGGATGAAAGTTTTGCATGCGCGAGACTCGTGCCTGGCCAGGCTAAGGAGAGAGAAGAGAGCACGGTTGTAGTTAAATTGTAATTTAATTGTTTAGTTTCTTTTTTACGCTTCCGCTATATTTTAACTAAAGGATTTTATAACGCTTTCACATTTTATTAATTGGAATTTCATAACGAGTTTAACGAAGGGTTAGTAGCTGTCCGGTTTAGCGCCGCGCTCTGATTTGTTTTGAAAACGAGGTTTTTGGTCGTTTTAATGAAGTTTTAAATTTTTCGTATTTTTTTAAAGGATTTACGAAAAATCGGGTCATTACAAACTAGCTACCCTAGGTGGTTAGAAGCCGAGAACAGACTATACCTTCAACACAGGTTCCTCCAATCTCTCGCTCTACGTACGAGTTATGAATGAAAGAAATGAAAGAATGAAATGTAAAGAAAAGATTGGTTTGGAGCGGTACCCATTCCAAAAAAATTAAAGAGAGGCATAATCATACTGCATAGCTCATTTCTTAATGGGCCTCGAGCTCACAGTTGCTAATGGTATAGGTACATACACGAGAAAAGGACAAACAGATCATGGAGCAGTTGATGAGAGATTTGTAAGGGCGGGACTTTGTGGTTGGCTAGGCTAAGGAAAGTAAACGCGAAGAGAGTTTTATAAATGTAAAATAATAATTTATTTATTATTTTTTTAAATGAACAATTTATGTTTCCGCTATTAATTAAGAAAAATAAATTTTATAAATAAAGTTTTCTGCTGTTAATAAAAGTAACGAGTTTTAAGTAAGACGTTTTAATAATAGAGTTTTTAAGAAAAGAACTTTGATTTCAATTGAAAGGTTTTAATAAGAATTCAGTTGTTTTATAAAAATTTTAAATTTAACATATTTTTAAAGTAAAGAAAAATCTGGGTCATCACATGAATTTTATGATATAGAAGAGAAAAACTTTGATGATGCTCTTGATGTTGGAATTATGTGAAAAATGCAGTTAAAGAAGTTCTCTTATTAGCTAGGTTGCGACGTTATTTGAGTGATATTAACTGGTGGGTGAAGACTTTAAGAAAAATGAATTGAGAAAGAAAGAAGTTTATTTAAAATTATGCTTTTTAAATATTTGGATTTAAGTTAATGTGTTTTACAAGGTTTTTGCATAATTGATCAATATTAAAGGTTTTATGTTATTTTATGTTGGGCTTTATTTACGTTGGAATCTTTATTTAAACTTTATGAAAGACTTTTGCTGTATATTTCTTTTAAAGATATATTTCGTTAATTTTTCAAAGACATAAAATGGTAAGATTTGATTTAAAAAAAAAACAAGAAAAATGATTTATGCGACAAGGCATTACACCGAGAGATGTCCAAGGATAAGTTTTTGGATGTTCTCCAATGTCGAGAGACTGATTATATCAATGAATGAAACGGTATACGAGAGTATGTTCATTTATGAATTGATCTAACATTGTTCTTTAATTAATTATTATAAATTATTAAATAAAATCATTTGCCCAATGAACGAATAATACTTGCATTAAAATATAATGCTCAATCATTTGCTTCAAATCATCATCAAGAGAAACATGAATTGGCTAATTAGAAGTGTGTTGATTCCAATAACTTTATATGTTCTTACTTGTTTGTTGTATGGTCCAAGCGAAAACCTCGAATGTCCATGTGTAATTAGAAGTGCATTGATCCTAGTAACTTTATATGTTCTTGCTTGCTTGTTGTATGGACATCCAAGGGACTCCCTCAAATGACCATGTGCAATCTTTGGACACCCATACAATAAACAAGCAAGAACATATAAAGTTACTAGAATCACAACACAACCAATTAGTCAACTCGGGGTTCTCTTCATGTTTATACAAATAAGATATCAAAACAATTAAGTACAATTAAGTTACTAAAAAATAAAATAGTACAATTAAGTCATCGAATATGTGGACCTAGCACGATGGGCATAACAAATGGAATACTGTGTCATAAAAATCATATATAGTTAAAATAATGTTTGAAAGCATAACAATGTACTCACTTGCGTCTCAGGACCAGATGCAAAATAAATGTGTCTAGTGAACTTCCTCTTCCGCCACTACCACTTCTACTTCTGACCTTACCACTGCCACTTGCCTCACTAGTGGCTGACTTTCCTCCTTGACAAGTGCAGGTATAGTGTCTCACACCCTAACACTGGCTACATGTCATTGTGACATCTTTCTGCTTAGAACTGTCCGACTATGAGGCTCATCAACATCTCTCGCTCTTTGTTTTCAAGGCCTCTCTGGTCGTCTTTTTATTGGTGGTGGCAAAATTGGATCCTTGTCCATTTCAAGCCACATATGTTGATCACTGATAGGTTGGACAAAGTGAGAATACATCCTCATATATGTTTTCCAATGATACCATACATTAATATAATTTTCAACTGACACCCTCATAAAATGCATACAAGGGAGTGCATGCATGCACGTGATTCCAGTCAGCTTCTACCAGTAACTATTACAGGTACGTCTGTCCAAATCGACTACGTATTGTTTTGTTACTATCACTGTAATATCCTGGATATTTAAATTCGTGTAATCGTTGGATTTAGTGAAAATATGAATTTGTTAACATTGTATTGGATATTAGAATTAATATATTTATATATATATATATATATATATATATATATAATTAAATAAAATATGTTTTAAATGAGATTTTAAAATGTTCAAAATTTTACGAAAAATCGGAAAACAAAAATGGGATGTTACAATCACTGACCTCAAACTGAAAAACTCTTTCAAATGTTGGACAATAATTTCGAGCTGCATGTTGTAGCTTGGCAAACTTCTTCTTGATTTAAGGATACAATAGGTCCGTCAACTCAACCATCTTTTGATGTTTCTTAACGATCCTACACATGATACTCTTTCTTATCATCTCAAACATAGTCTTAATTGGTTTGTCCCAGGTTGATAGGATGCATATGTTGAAGAAATCATTCAAATTGTTGAGACTTGTGTCTCACTTTGGGATGGAACTGAAAGTATGTTTAGCCCAAAATCTTGAATTGATGTTTTGCAAATATGTGTGTGCTATCTGGTCAACCAAAAATTGTTTCTTTATCTCTCTCTCAAAGTGCGCTAATGTTGTAGCTCTAGATGCATTCCACATTGCATTCGTGTACAACTTGTCTTGAAATTGTTTTTTAAAATTGACATACAAGTGTCTAAGGCAGAAGTGATACTCAACTGATAGTGCAAACTCTTCGATAACAGACACCAACCCCTACAAAAATAATAAGGTATAATAAGACAAACATTCTCATACAACCCATAATACAAATAGACATTAGAAAGGCAATGCACCATACATTTTGTCAGTCGGAAATAAATGTCCATCCCTTGCTCGAATCATTATCTATATCCATGAGCAATAATTGCAGAAATCAGGACAATGAGTCTCTACATTCTGCTTGTCTATTTGTAAGGCAATGCACCATACCTTTTCTGTAAAAAAAAAATGTCCATCCCTACTCGAATCACAATTTATATCCATGAACAACAATTGCAGAAACCAGGACCATGAGTCTCTACATTCTGCTTCAACCACTGCTATGGCAAGTTGATAAATTCCATTATTTTCATCAATGCTGACAGTGTGAGTAACTGGCTTGGGCACGAGCCCTTCAAATAATAGTCATCTTATCAAATAACAAGTCTACCACACTTTAGCAGACCTCTCTTGCACACACCCAAACACATGTACATCATTTGAAATATTGGATAGGGTGTAAGATCATTTCTATCTATGCTAACAACCAAATTGTTGACACGATTAGATCTTCGAATCTCCTCTTTGTAGGATTATATTTGCTTATATTGTTCGTCGTCATCTCCTTCGTCCAATTGACAGGCTTCATTCCTTGCCCTTCTAGCAAGACTTAGGGTAATATTGACATTAAAATTCTTCTTGACTGTCTCAATGATAAAAGGAACATCCTATGTTGTTGGACTTTTGAACTTGTCTAAATATTAATTTGCTACCAATTTGGCTGAAACATGTTAGATTTCTATCTGTCGTACACATGTGTGAATCTCATTATACTTCTTTATTAGAAACATAAATTCACCATGCATTTTTAAAGCATGAATCCACCAATTACTTCATTCCATCATAGAGATAAATAACCCATGAGTTGGTCAACCATCATAGTAGCTAAATCTTTGGTGGTAGTCGCTTTTGATACTCTCTCAAACATGATTTCATCCAAACATTCATGAATAAGGATAAAAGCTTGTTGATCTATCTTATGCATTCTTTGGAGAGTCTCCCTTTGGTTATGAGTTAATGCAAAATCATCATGAAGTTCATCTTAGCCTCTATCGACAATCTCTCATACATGTTGTGAGCCGAGCATAGTCTTCATACGAATGCATCAATTCTCGTAATTTTCTTTGGTAAGTTGAGGGAAATGGAACGAAAATGTAGAATTCAACATTTCTACAAGATCAAAAACTAAGCTTTGATACTAATTCATTCTCTTTTTCCTTCCTCGAAAGCTTGGTGACTGGAACTTGCTCGATCAGCTCCTCCTTTTCTTGTTGATTCTCTCTTCATGAGCTTATAAAGAACCCATGAGTTGGTCAGCTGTCATAGTAGCTAAATTTTTTGTGGTGATCACATTTGAAACTCTCTCAAACATGACTTCATCCAAACATTCATGAATAAGGGTAAAAGCTAGTTGATCTATCTTATGCATTCTTGGGAGAGTCTCCCTTTGGTTATGAGTCAATGCAAAATCATCATGAAGCTCGTCTTAGCCACTATCAACAATCTCTCATACATCTTGTGAGCCGAGTAAAGTCTTCATACGAATGCACCAATTTTCGTTATTTTCTTTGGTAAGTTGAGGGAAATGGAACGGAAATGAATTCTATATTTCTACAAGATCAAAAACTAAGCTTTGATACCAATTTGTTGGAATGAGAAAGAGAGATTGTGGAGAAGGAAAAATAAGAGAGGAGAAAACAAGATAAACTTTTTCTTTCAATTGCTTTTCTTATTTACTTAATTCAAAATACCTAAACTCGCATCCTATTTATAGAATTATTTAGTACATGTACAAAACAATATATGAATCGCCTATTTAATCTAATACATGTACTATTACATAATGAATCACCTGATTAAATAATCAATGTATTAATACATACATGAATCTCAACTCCCTAGGTGACTCTTCACAAATACATGAATTTTTAACAAAATCATATTAAAAACATACATTAACAAAAACACTTTATTTAAATATACATTGACCCAATAAAGATTAATAGAATTAAGTTAATACTTTCAACATTTCAAACTTGAACTCAAAGTTGAGCAATACGCGGGAATTTCTTTGAGAGAGGGAATGTCAGATCTACTAGTTACAGTGGTAACAAACAGATTGTATTCACTACCCAATCCCTCAAACAAATCAATCAACTGGTCTTTCGCAAAATGGGATTCGCCTACCCAAGCCAAATTGTTACATATAGTGGATAACTTGTGTAAATACTCAAACACCGATGTACTATCCTTGGAGATATTATGAAGCTGGCCCCGAAGCTCAATAATGCATGCCAGAGAAGAAGACACATAAATCTTGTAAATGGCATCCCATATTTTCGCAGCAATGGAGTAAGAAACTATCTGAGAGAGAAGATTATCCAATAATAAGGGATACATCCAGCTCATTAGCAGCGATTATAGTGCTAGATCGAGGTAGGAAAGCGTTGCTAATGGTTTTTGCAAGGAATGAAATCTCCCTTTTTCTATATACAATTGGTGTATATATAGACTTACCTAACTCATTCTACACCCACATGGCTAACGACATAAAAGTCACATATACAATAATACTACATTAGTTATCAATGAGTGAGCAGTGCAAGCTGTTCAACACCGAAAGATTTAGCAACAGAAAGAGTCTCAACAGCAAGATCAAAGGTTGAGCTGCAATGTGTATGCCAACGAACTCTAAATCTTTCAAATAAAATTTTACGAGAGAGATCTCCTAATAAATCAGTGACATGTGTAAATAATGATTGATAGTACGAGGCTTATATGACGAGGTTTGAATTTTCGAATAATAAAATACAAGATATCAGTTTAATTTTATTTTTTATTAATATGTAAATTAATTTCAAATAATCTATTGGACAAATGACAAATCAACCATCGTGGTTTGCGATCAATGAAAATCAACCACTATAATATAGTTTTTAATAAGTTAACAACTGATGTATGAAAAAATGACAAATCCAACATCGCTGTCACATTCGCCGTTAAAAATGAGACGGAATGCTGAGGCGGTTTCCCAGGACGCCGCCACAGTGTCTTAGGAAACCGCCGCGGCATCCCAAGTCTCCGATGACTACTTTGAGGGCTATGAAAAACGATATGTTTTTCATGCATGACTACTTCAAAGTTCGCAGCGATTCTTGATTTTTAGTGTTTCATGGCTACTTCAAAGTTCTTACATATATGTTTTTCGAATCCAATATTTTTTTTAGATTTTTGACCTCTTCAATTACAAACGACCATAACTTTGGCTACAGGTGTCGGAATTTGCTGAAGAAGGCATTAAACTGAAGCTCTCTCAGAGATCTACAACGCATCATGGGTAAACCCCTCTATCCCCTTTTCTCGGCCCCAAAATCAATCGTTTAAGCTCTCAAATTTGTGATAAAATATTTTTAACAGGTCAAACCGTTGCGGTGTCCCAGGACGCCGCCGCAGTTTCCCAGGACGCCGCCGCAGTGTCCCATCTCCTTTTTAACGGCACACGTGATTTTGATGTTGAATTTATCATTTTCCCATATGTCAATAGTTAACTTGTTAAAAAATATACCATAATAATTAACTTGTCATTGTTCATAATCCACGATGGTTGATTTGTCATTTTCCCTAATCTATTTAATTTATTGAGTAATTTTCATGAAAGCCAAAAACTTACGAAAAGCTCTTAAAACGCAATGAACAAGGCAGAGAGAGGCGAAATCTATAACCTTATCCGCAGACCCAAGAAACCAATGGAAACACTGTCCAAGTATTGAAGAAGGCGACGCTCCCTCTGCAACAGACTGCCACTGCCTGTTCCATCAAGCTTCCTTTCTCCCATGGCGTCCGTTCTCGGAGGATCTTCCTCTGCTTCTGTGTTAGCCTCTCGACCCCTCTCGTCCCCCTCCTCTACCCCTTCCATTTCCTTTCTCTCTCTACCTACAGGTATAACCGACTAAGTTTTTTACTTTTGGAACTGTAATTTGGATCTACATTCCACATACCCAATTCATCTTTCGTGTTCATCTGTCTAAATTAAGTGGAAATTCATGAGATTTTGTGATTATACAGTGCAGAGTAGTGGAAGGAAGTTTTATGGGAGTGTTGAGATTCAAGGTAGAAAAGGGGGATCTCAGTTCCATGTTGCAGTAAGCAACGTTGCCACTGAAATCAACTCTGTTCAGCAGGTTCTGATTTTCCCCCCATTTTTCATAAGCTTGATTGGTTATTCTCTCTTTTATATTCTCACTAGATGATGAGTTTGTTTATGGCTGATTGGGTATTGTTCATGTACAACAGAGTATTTAATGCTCTCATCTTCTTTGATGATATTCTTAGCAAAATTATGGAATGCTGATGGAATAATAGTTTAAACTTGTGATTCTCAGGCCCAGAAGCTTATTTCTAAGGATAGCCAAAGGCCGGTTTATCCTTTTTCTGCCATTGTAGGACAGGATGAGATGAAACTATGCCTTTTACTGAATGTCATTGATCCGAAGATAGGAGGTGTGATGATAATGGGGGATAGGGGAACAGGGAAATCCACAACAGTCAGGTCCTTGGTCGATTTGCTTCCGGAAATTAAGGTTGTCTCTGGTGATCCATACAACTCCGACCCAGAAGATCCAGAATCCATGGGAGTGGAAGTGAGAGAAAGCATTACGAAAGGCGAGCCACTTTCTGTCGTGATGACGAAGATCAACATGGTGGATTTACCATTAGGGGCCACAGAGGACAGGGTGTGTGGAACGATCGACATCGAAAAAGCACTCACCGATGGTGTCAAAGCTTTCGAGCCAGGTCTTCTCGCCAAAGCCAATAGGGGAATTCTCTACGTTGATGAAGTTAACCTTTTGGATGATCACTTAGTGGATGTTCTACTGGATTCTGCTGCTTCTGGATGGAACACAGTAGAGAGAGAAGGCATTTCCATTTCACATCCTGCTCGGTTTATTCTGATTGGCTCGGGAAATCCAGAAGAAGGGGAGCTTAGGCCGCAGCTTCTTGATCGATTTGGAATGCATGCGCAAGTGGGGACAGTGAGGGAAGCCGAGTTGAGAGTGAAGATTGTGGAGGAGAGAGCTAGATTTGATCGTAATCCAAAAGAGTTCCGGGCTTCGTACGAGGAAGAACAACAAAAATTGCAAGAACAGATTTCCTCTGCTAGAACTCGGCTTTCTTCCGTCCAAATCGACCAAGATTTGAAATTGAAAATCTCGAAAGTATGTGCAGAGCTTAATGTGGATGGATTGAGAGGAGACATTGTGACAAACAGGGCTGCCAAGGCTTTGGCTGCTTTGAAAGGAAGAGAAGAAGTAACTCCCGAGGATATTGCTACTGTAATCCCGAACTGCTTACGACACCGTCTTCGTAAGGATCCTTTGGAATCCATCGATTCGGGTTTGCTCGTCATTGAGAAATTTTGCGAGATTTTCAGCTGAGGAAGTCAGCCAAATCATCTTTTGTCAAACAGATTTGATGTCTTTCATTTTTGTAGTATTTCACTTCTCAATTTTGTTATCAGTTCATCTTCTACCCAATTTCATATTCGATGGTTGCTGAAATGAACTTATCTCTGAAAAGGGCTCAATTTATTATCATAAAACTAGGTCAACAACAAAAGAAAGCAGTAAAAACTTAGGCAGGGAAACCCGGTCATCAATCTTTGTCAATTATCAACTACATAAGCTCTACTTGCTCATAACTCAGGCCCGGCATCAATGGGGGGAACAACAACAACAACCTCAGCCTCTTCAAATGAGCGAATCTGACCCTGCACCGCGGTGACGAGTCTGAGAAAACCTTTCTTCAGCTCTAGATGCAAGTTTCCCTCTCCATTCAGAAAAAAAGCTCAGATTCATGATGTTGTTTCTTCCATTGCAGTTAAATCGCAGCTTCCTTGAACTTAAGACATTTCCGAGTCTATGTTGACATTTCGTGGAATCTTAAAGACGGGATTCTGCTCCACAAATGGCGGTGGCCGTTGGAACACAACCGTCGCAGCTCTGATCAAGATTCCGGCTGTCAACCCCCAAACCAAATACTTCTTATTCTCTGTTTCATAGTCGAACAAATGGATTAAATATTTGTTCCCCATCCATTCTCTCTCCTCGGATCTCCGGTTCTCATCCTGACCCATAGATTTTTTGAGCAAATGTCAGTTCAGTAAGTAGCAAAGTTAAGCAAGAGAGAGTGAGGTTAAAGGAGGAACATAACCTTGATAAACATTTCCAGAGGAGCATCAAATACTGCTTCTACTTCAGCAGGATTTGGAGAAGGAGTGAATGCTTTCCTTTCGCTCAGGATGCCAATAACAGGAACTACTCTTAGTAGGTGCTGCAATGAAAACAATTTGTCGCTTTTACACCTCGCAAACTATGATCGATAAATTAAGTAAATGCATGATCTTCATACATATGCAGTTAGATAAACATGAATTCAATTTCTTAGTCTACTAGGGTCAACTTTATGCATTCCCCCACCATAAAGATTCTAGTAGAAGCTTTCATCATCAATGGGGGGCTACCAGTTGATTCCAGGATTAGAAAATGATGAACAAACACTTCCACTTTCTGGTTTCCTCAACTACACATCCTTGACAAGAATCCAGACACATAACTATGGTGATTTTGAGAGAATTATTAAACTCATCCATTTCTGAGCACAACAAGATCAAAAAGTTTGAAAGAGAGGCTCTACACCTTTGACAGAAAGGGCTCAAGAACAGTGACAACTTTTACAAGAGAAGGATCCAAACCAATCTCCTCCTGTGCCTCTCTTGTTGCAGTGTCTCCATCGTCCTTATCCCCTTCTTCTGCTTTCCCACCCGGCAATGCAACTTCACCTGCAACAACCAATGGAACTTACATTGTGATTACATTGTGCAATCATCGTCGAAATCTTATGCAAATCTCAAATTTTCTTTTCCTTCATTTTCGATTGATTGGCTTTTCTGAATAAATTCTCTCACTAACCAAACATAGGGTGTCCGATTCTGCACCTACCAGAGTGAGTAGACAATCTCGACGACCGTTTGGTGAGAATGACCCGCAGATCACCCCCATCCCCTTCAAAGAGACAGACCAAAACAGCGGCTCTTTTAGGTTTGAATTTCATGGAAACTCCAGCAACAGGGGTTGCCGATTCAGCAAATCCCACTTGAGAAACAACCTTTCCGTCGCATTCTTCGCTGCTTGGTTCGTCTATGTCGTCCAACGTGGGCGGCGGCTTGTAGAGCCGGAGCTGCTGGGCCAATTGGAGGAGTTTCAGAGAATTTCCAGAAGAACCGCGGAAATCCATGAGCCTGGAGATTTGTGCAGTCGCCGGAGACGGTATGGATAACCTTCTGAGGATTGAGATCATGGATTAAAACCTTCTTCCCGATGAAGAGACATTACTAAATCAGACTAGCTGTGGGACTGTTGGGATTTGGTCTTTTGAGGGCAAATTAGATTGACAATGGCGTAGTTGAAATTCAGACAAAAATGGCAGCAGAAGCTCAAAGACAGCCGCTACGCCATGATCGTTCCTCTGAATTGCTTCGTGTTGTCTTTCATTTGTGGTGGTATATTAATCACAAAATCCAAGTGGGTCAAAGTGATTAAATCCGATTGTAAACATCTCATAAAATATTAAAATTTAACATGTAGAGATTAGTTCTCTCGGCATTAATTTGATGCTTTGAAACAACACTTATTAATTCTAACACTTTGAACATTAGAAACTTTTAAATATATGCTTAATCATTCCATATTAAGATTATCAACAAAAGAAAAGTAGACATGTACATGAATCTCTTGAAGACATTAATAGAGAAATTTTCAAATATATAATCCCTTATTTCAATAAGTCACTTCTAGATTCTTGAATCATAAAAAAAGACGCAACAAAAAGTGACTTTATGAAATGATGAGTATACATAGATTCCTAATAATTATTTTGGCCATATCAAAATAAGATAATTACAAACTTATATTTACACATATTTGAGTCTACGAGTCTAACACATACCACTCTATGTACTTTAAATTCAATTAGTCCATTCGTATTTTAACACCAACACTTCTCTTTACACTTTGATTAACTCTTTGGGTGTCAATAATGCCAACACAATTTTCTAAGGCTTCATCCTTTCGTACCAAAAAAATAAATGAGGTTTTAGAATGTTTGGTTCAACACCCTAGTTCTCATCATATGTAAATTCTCAAACGAAATAAATGGGTGAAAGTCAAGTGAAAAGACTTGAAATATTGAACACAAGATTATCTCAAATGAATGCTCAAAGATGTAGTTACCTTTGCACATCATATGCATGGATCTATTTAAAGGAGAACACAAAAATTCAAGTTGTGCTCGACCACTACTTAGCTCCGGTTGACTGCGATATGACTATTACAACATTTTTGAGAGTGACATTGGTTGGCCAACACTTCTATCATGTCGACTGCAATATGACTGTATGACTTATTTTTGAAATGTTGATTGATCACTATTATAATTTGATCAAGGGACTAGATCTTTTACTTTGTTTCTCTCAAATTGGTTAAGCTCTTCTTGCCTTGTCACTATCCAATTCTCATCAATTTTGACCTCATTGAAATTCTTTGGTTCAATTTGAGAAATAAAGACTATGTTCACACAATAGTTCGATGGAAGACCTAATCTTAACACCTAAAGATGGATCACCTAGGATATCATCTAAAAAATAACTCTTAGCATACATCCAATCTTTGGGAAAATTATCATTGTCATTTTTTATTGGAGTTGGTTCTAATTCCTTAAAAGGAATTTCTTGGGGTGTGCTATCTTAATTAGCACTATCATTATCTCCCAAATTGAAAGTTTCCATTTTCCTTTCAAGATCTTCATTCAACTCCACAATGTTTGACGGTTGGATGATTACATTAAATGTTAAGTGCATAGATTCTTCCACAACTAGACTCCTTTTATTGAAAACTCTATAAACTTTGCTAGTTGAAAAATAATCTATGAATATCTCATAGTTTGTCTTGGAGTCAAATTTTCCTAAATTATTCTTGGTGTTTAATATAAAACACTTGTATCCTAAGGATCTAAAGAAGCTAGCATTTGGAGTTCTACCATTCCAAAGCTCATAGGGGGTTTTCTCAACAATGGGACAAATGGATACACGGTTAAGTACATAGCATGTCGTAGCAATAACTTCTGCCCAAAAATATTTTTGAATGTTGTTTTCATTTAGCATGGTCCTAACTATTTCTTGGAGGGACTTATTTTTCCTCTCAACAACTCTATTTTGTTGAGGGGTTCTTGATGAAGAAAAGTTATGTTCTATCCCATACTTTTGACAAGAATCTTGAAACTCTCATTTTTGAATTCTCCACCATGATCACTTTAGATTGCTATGATAGAAATATCCTTCTTATTTTGCACTTTCTTCCTAAAGCTAGGAAAAGATTATAAGGTTCTGTTAGTATAATATACATTAGGTTATTTGTTTTGATGATGATTGTTTAACTATTAGATAAATTGTTTATTATGTATTTGTTGAATCATGTAAATATGTTATAGACCTTAATTGGAAATACTATTAATATGAGTTTTAATATGTACTAGCATGCTTTCCTAAGTCCATGTAGCTTATATATTGATAATTGAGACTTAGAAGATTCAAGAATAGCAAAACACGAAGTATAGGTCAACTTTGGACCAGAGGGTGGTCGACCAGATAGGCTGAAGAAGAGCCAATACTGGGAAGCGGTTGAACAGATGTGGAGATAGTTTGATCCAAAAATGGATAGTGTCGAGCAAATTTCTAAAATGTGTAGAAGCGATCTACTAGAGAAGAGGAAGTGGTCGATTGGAAATCAGACAGATTGCTCCTGTTTTCTAAAGTAGTGGAAGCAGTCTACCTGAGTTGACAAAGTGGTCGACCGATCTGACAGAATGCGCAATGGTAACATTCCAACTGTTGGAAGACGGTCGATCAAACATATGGTGGTCAATTGGTCGTGCTGTTTCTATAAATAGAGACACTCCGAATTGAAGAACCAATGAAAAGAAACCATAGCAAAGCTTTGCTAAATTTATCCATAATACTTCTCTTCTAGAATAGAGTGCATAGGTCTAACTCTCTTAATCCTTAACTTGATAGTTTATATCTTTGAGAGTTAGGTAGTCAATTGTAATTCTCATTCCTCCTCTTGTACTTGAATGGTTATTAAAAGGGTGACACTCAGTGAATAGTCAAAGGAAATGGTGATGCCATGTGAATAGTCAATGTAAAGGTTTGATTTACACCCATAAAGCCAATCATCACTAACCAAGGAGGTTAGGTGATTAAAGATCTCCAAGTGGAAACTTGGAACGCGAACGTAGGTGGGTTTGCCGAATCGCATCAACAAATCGGGGTTCTCTCTCTAACTTATATCTTATATTTGCCATTGTTTGCTTTTATATTTGTTATAAATCACTTAGGGATAGAATTAATGATATCAGACAAAAAAGTTTAGCTCACCAAATTCATGGCCCCCTGCCCCCTTTTCTTGTGCATACGATCCAACAGTTTCATCATTTGTTCTTAAGAAGAAAACTTAGAGACGTCTACAATAACATCGGCATTATACTTTCCTCGTAAGCTTGCAATTTTTAAAGGACCAAAGAGATCAATGTGAAGTGGTTGGAGATGTTTGGAAGAGGATATAATATTTTTAGAAGCATATGAACTCTTAGTTTGCTTTCCTATTTGACAAGCGCCACATAATAGTTTCTTCTCAAAAGAAATCTTAAGAAGTTCCCTAACTAGATTATTTTTGAAATCTGAACTAAGGTATCTATCCCTACATGATCTAGTCTTCTATGCCAAGACCAACAATCATTAAATGAGGAATTAGAGACAAAATATTTATCATCAAAACAAGTCAAATTATTTAAATCAATAGTATAAGCATTTTCATTTTTATATCCAATAAATGAAATATTTCCATTCTTGCTATCTTCAATCATGCAAATTTTTTTACTCAAAAGTAACTTTATAACATTTATTTAATAATTGACTAATACTCAACAAGTTATGTTTCAAACCAACAGCCAACAATATATTCTCAATAATAAAGTTTAAGGCATTACTTGTTGCCAATACTAATAATCTTGTCTTTTTTTTTTTGTTACCTCCAAAGGTGACATTTTCTTTCCTTTTGGTGATAGAGGTGAACTTTGAATTATCTCTCGTCATATGTCTACATCACTCGCTATTAAGGTACTACTCGTCTTTTATGAAAGATTCTCAAACCTACAAGCAAATCAAGTATTTTTCTTATGTACCAAACTTTTCTTGAGTCCTTGAGTGTTATTTTTGGTTACTTTAGGAAGCCATTTCAATTTCTCAAATACTTTTTTTCCATTAGTTTTCGTTGAGCGTATAAAAGATCTATGACCTATTTTATTACATGTATGACAAGCAGAAGGTCCAACAAAGAAGTTTTTATAATTTTTATTCTTTTGAAATGGTAGACATCCTAAGGTGACTTATATCAAAAGTTACCATTCGTTGTCCCAATAGCATGTTCAAATTTTTGCAACCATTAGTAAACTTAATGGAAGTAATTATTTTTACTCTTCAAATCACTTATTTCATTCTCAATGATAAAGTAACACTCGCATGCTTTTTTTACTCAATTGCATTATCTTTTTTCAATAACTTATATTTAGATTTAAGCAAATTAAATTATTTAAGTAGCTTATCAAAGGCATCCAACAATTCTTTCTCATCAATATTTTCATCTAGATCACTAAATGAATCAAGTACCTCATTCTTCTTTACCGTGAAACACATGTGTGCAACTTCTACATCCTCGAATAACGTGTTTTCTTTGCTCTGATCTCATGTTGCTTTCATAGCTTTCTTTTTTAAAGCCTTGGATGATTTCTTAGCTTGAGGGCAATCGGCTTTATAGTGCTCCATCTTTCCGCACTCAAAACAACTTGGTTCCTTCTCCTTCAGAGATTTTTTCAGTTTAGTAGCATTTTTTCCTTGCCATCTTTTTCGTTGAGGAACTTGTTGAATCTTCTTGTGATAAAGGCAATTTATTCATCATCTTTTTCTTTTTCAGATTTAGCTAATTAACTTGATGAGGCTTTAAGAGCTAAGTCTTTTTTATTGGAAACTTCTTTCTCCTTTTGCTCTTCCTTTTAATTTTTCTTCATTGTGATCTCGTGATTCAAAAGATATCCGATGAGTTCCTCCATTTTTAGTATTTTGAGAATGCATGCTTTCTAGTTTGTCATCACTTTTGGTTGCCACGATCTTAGTAGACATCTAGGATTTTTCTCACTAACTCTTTGTGTAACGACCCGGATTTCTTAACCATTTTAAAAACTCATTAACCTTACTATCACGACAAATTAAATCATTTCTAAAGAAAAAGGGATTATCAGAGTGCATACAAATCCGATCGTTAATAAAAACTCGTTCATTCTTTATTAGAAAACTGTTTCTTTAAAGAGTTATTCATAAAAGTTGCGGAAGCATAATTAATGAAAAAATCTACCTTTACCAAATAACAAAGAACGGTGAATAATAGCTATCAGAAAATGGCATTTAAAACATAATTTAAAATCCAATGTTTTGAGTTTCCAAATAAAACTTACATAATATTCTGAATATCCAAGTAAAGGCAATAAAAGGAAAATTTAACGTTCGTAAAAGATAACCATTCAACGTTAGCTCTTATTGATTTTTCTTTTCATTTCTTCGAGCCGTACTACTACTCTGTTGGCATCTTTATCGGACCTATCGCAGGCTCCACTGGAATGACCTCTCCCTTAATTTATAATATAATCCCCTCGTTACCTATACCACAAGTAAGGACGTGAGCTTACGCCCAGTAAGAAGATGGGGGAAAACAATTTATGCATTTATCTCTTTAGTTCTTCTTGGAATGGGAGCCACCCAAACCAAACTCTTCATTACGTTTGTTTTCTTTGTTCGTTCTTAACTCGTACATCGAGCTGGAGATTGGGGGTGGTCCTTTGAGATGACCTAGCTGTACGGCTCTAACCTCCTGTGAGCATGCTAATCCCTTTACCGACTAGGTGAGGGTGTATCCTGGCTGCTAGGCCAGATCCGGACTACCCATCTACCCCAACTCCCTATTGGTTCACTTTTTCAGGCGTATCCCGCCTTCTGGGTTCTTTCTCTTTCCGGGGTATCCCGGCTTTAGGGTTCTTTCTCCTTCTGGCGTATCCCGCCTTTGGAGTTCTTCCTCTTTCCAGCATATCCCGCCTTTAAAGTTTCTCTCCTTCTGGCGTATCTCGCCATTAGGGTTTCTTCGGTGATGAACGTTTCCCGCTCATCCCGAACATACTTGTCCTTACCATTTTCTCACTCATGCATGTGGGCACCATCCTGAAAGTTAACCCCCTACTTGGTTTCTATTAACATGAACTCAACTTATCTTATTCCTAACAAACAAACCATATATGAGATCCACGTTGTAAGGAATCCACTGTAAACAACGAATGAAATGACTATCATCGCATGCTTCACAAAACGAAAATATTGACAGCGTTTAACTAACCGTGTTATTAACGTTCATTATCACAAAATAGAACATGCTTCGTAACTTAAGTTTAACAGCAGTGGATCACACAATATAAGATATCATAACATGCTTCTAATCTATTGTGCAGCAGAAATTACAAATCATGAAAACGCATTTCTATTTGACTAATTAGCAGAAATACGTTCAATCAAACATACTTTTAATTTAAACCTAACCTCGGATAATCATGTGCTAAACATACTCTTTTTACTTCTCATATACAACAAGGAAATATCAACAATATGACAACGAAATGTGCTTATAAATCGATTAACATATGGCAGGAAAATTATATGGCAAAACATGCTTTAATTATCTAGAGACAACAACAAAACATGCAAACCATACGTCAACCGTTCAGACATGTTTCAAGTCAACTATCTGATAGGCTCCAAGGAACAAATAGAGAGCCTTAAAGAAATCTATTCCGGAAAACTGTAATCCGTCGAGTTAACAATAGTCAATGAGATTTAACTTCCAAAATATGCATGAGCTTGAATTGAAACTTGGCAGGGATGATCTCAATACAATCACAATAATCATGTCAAAATTCCATAAAGAAATCCATTCTGGTTCAAAAGTTATGCTCCGAATACAAAGGTTCCAATAACTAGGGTTTGACAGGGCAGATTTACCAACGATTAGTCAAAACAGAATAACTCGAGTTACATACATCAAATGGAGCCCAAATTTGGAAGGTAACTCCCTAACTCAATCCTGAAGAAATCACTAGAAGACACCAAACAGAGAGGAGTGTCGTAAAAGCCTCAAACAGATACCATATTCAGCGACAACAACAATCCAGCAAGAAAAATAGATTCAGCACTTCAACAATAATCCGAAAATATCCTTCTTCAATCAATAATCCACAAAAGGTTTCTTCAACAATTATTAAGCATTCAATCACCAGACATTAGGGTGCCCAAGCGTTAAGAAAAGAACATAAAATACCTTCAAGAATCAAGAGAAACTTCAATGGAGTCCGCGGACCTCCTAATGAGAGGGGCGACTTTGTGGTTGGCTGAAAACCAACACTCTCCAAGGGTAGAATCTTCTTTTTTCTCCACTCTACAAACCTTACCTTGAAGATAAGTGAATGGACGAGATAATATCCCAAGGAATGCAAGGTTGAGAAGCTTCAAGAATCCCTTGCTTGGGTGATGGATGAGGACGGCGCAAAGGGGAGGGGAGGCCGCGGCAAGGTTTCTTCAAGAAACTCAAAATTTTCTTTAATTCAAAACTACCCTCCAATCTTCCATGGGAGGGTACTTAACCCTAAGGTTTACAAAATAGGTCAAAAGACCAAAATACTCTTAATGAAGAAAATTTGGCATGAGAGTGCGGTTTTCATGCAAACCGCACACCTCTCTAGCATCTCACAAAACAATAAAAGAAAACCAAATAAAATTGCTGTTCAGAATACTATTTGTACTAAAACAAAACAAGACCTTAAATAACATTTGTAGTCTTCACGTCATCACACTTCATGGCTAATGTGGAATTCGGCTTAGGTTGGTGGAGCACCATCCCAAGAGATCAAAAGAAAAGGAACTCCTTTATCATCTTATGATACATCTTTCAAAGAATCCCACATCTTGGTATTTCCTGCAGAATAGAAGTTAGTTAGGAAAACAATGAGTTTCTTAGCTCGACTCCATGTGTAACGACCCGAATTTTGTAAACTATTTTAAAATACTTAATTAAATCATTCCGAATAAATAGAGTTATCAGAGTGCAATAAAATCCGAATCGTTAATAAATCATTCATTCATTTTTTTTTCATTTTTCATTCTTAAAATAAATTATTCATAAAAATTTGCGGAAGCATAATTAAAAGAGAAACAACTTTTACCAAAGTAGCAATATATGAGGAAACAACATTGTTCAAATCCAAGGGTTTAAGCTTACATAATCCAACTTATTTGAATAAAATACATACCGAAATTTAAGCATTCGTTCATTCATATTGTCTTATCATGTCATCTCATACTTTACCACACTACTACTCCATTGGCGCCATTGTCGGACCAACCACAGGCTCCACTGGAATGTTCTCTTCTTTAATCGCTGGTATAACTCCCTCGTTACTTACACCACAAGTAAGGACGTGAGCTTACGCTCAGTAAGGATAGGGAAAAACAATTATGCATTTCACTCTTTTAGTTCTCGTTGGAAGGGGGCCACCCATCCAACTCTTTCATTACGTTCGTTTTTCTTTATTCGTTCATCAAACTCGTACATCGAGCTAGGAGATTGAGGGTTTTCCTTTGAGATGGCCTAGCTGTACGGAAACTAACCACCTGTGGGCTACTAGTCCCTTTCCCGTCTTGGTAGGGGTGTATCCTAGTAGCTAGACTAGATCCGGACTACCCATCTACCTCAACTCCCTAGTTCCGGCATATACCCGCCTTTAGGGTTTCTTCTTGTCTTTCTATCCCGGCATATACCCGCCTTTAGGGTTCTTTCTATCCCGGCATATACCCGCCTTTAGGGTTCTTTCTATTCCGGCATATACCCGCCTTTAGGGTTCTTTCTTTTCATAGTCTTTTTCCTCACTTATGCATGTGAGTACCACCCAAGTGGTTACTCCCTACTTGGTTTCTATTAATCATGGACCGAATCTAACATGCCCTTAACAACATTACATAATAACTAATGAGGATCACAAGGCATATATATAAGAAGAAAACAATATCATTCATGCTTCTCCTTTAATTCCATTTACATTACTTTTACCCTAATGATACAATTCTAGCATGGATACTAATATTGAGCTATTGAGCTTGCATTTATGCTATCATTCAGTTTTTATAACGTAAACACATGTGCATGAAGTCCAGTCACCAAAACAGAATCTGTTTACACATATAAGAAAAGAACAACAAAGCTTCATGCTTTACAATTAAAAGAAAACAATTAAGTGGGTTTCTATCGAATATTCAGTAAAGTACGTTCAACCAATCAGGGGTGTAATCAATGTTACAACGCAATTATTTAGCGATTTCTGATTTCCATTCAACATCGCCACACAAGGATCTAACCACATGCTTTTTAACTTTTAAAGTACAATAGCGAATCATGTCAAATACAGCAAAACAGGCATTGAGCAACTACAGAAAAGCAGGGAAATACGATCTTACAAGCATACTTTAAATCTAGTGTAACCTAGTGTATAGACGTACTAAACATTCTAAAAAAAACAATAGCTACTAAACATACTTGTAATTTAAAAACATCAGTTAATACATGATGAGAATTTAGACATACCTCAGTGGTGTTTACCTACTATTAGTTGTCACTTACAATCATACGTTTTAATCTATTGTGTAGCAAGCTTACAAATCATCAAAATCCATTTCTATTTGACAGAGTAAACATATGAATTATCCAACATACATCAATGGAACTCCCTTCACATCACTATATCAATAGAACTTCCTTCACATTACTATAATCCGTCAAGAGCTTAAGTATACTTTTCTTTTGTTTTAAACATTTTTTCTACTAAACACACCTACAATTCATATCATAAAATGGTAGTCTACAGAAGATTTCAACAAATCAAGAAAACAACTAATTCACACAACAATACTTGTGGGTAGGGCTTAGACGGCCAAGACACAACCCATTCCTTACCTTCTCTTGACGATATGAAGCAAGGAGAACTCAACAGCCGATTTTCACACTCTGAAAAATTCTGGATGCAACCACTAACCAGAAAAACTACGCAGGGGAGAAGGTTTAAGAAGAGAAAGACTTACCTAGACAACAAGGAGGCAAAACATGCGAGTAGGGTGGGCTACACGGCGGCTACCATGACTTCCTTCACCGAAAGCGCGAGGAGTAACTCGCAAACGTCCAATTTTTGTCGATTTATGCTGACTTTATTCCTGATTTTTCGCGGATCTGGTGCATTGCGGACGCCGTACAGTCGTCTGCTGCGTCCGCGTCTCAAAATTATACAGCTAAATGGCGTCCTAAACAGGCATCGTCAGCGTCCAAAATGGGTTTGCGGACGCCATTTGGTCGTCTGCATCGTCCGCTTGTGTCGTCCGGATGCTCCCTGTTCATACAGATTCAATGCGGACTCCAATTTATTCGTCCTCAGCATCCGCACTTCCCCAGCCAGCGTCCGCAGCACACAATTAGTGAATATAGGATGCTGTTTTTGCATCCCATGCGTCCTCAAGTCTAACTTTCATCATTCATACGTATTTTCCTCAACATTCGTCCATGTCAGACGCATACGAAGCTAAGAACATTCACAGAATGATGTAATATAGCAATATTCTCTCCGTTATGTTTGGAAACAAAATTGATTACATAGTTAATCAGGAAATTTGTGATCGGGTTATTACATTCCACCCTCCTTATAAAAAAATTTTGTCCCCAAAATTTAGTTATCAAACAACTCGGGGTATTTGGCCCTCATATCATCTTCTTTCTCCCAAGTGGCCTCCTCATGACTATGATTTTGCCACAGAACCTTGACCAGTGGGATTCGTTTGTGTCGCAGCTCTTTCACTCTTGAATCTAGGATCTGAACTGGTCTCTCGTTGTAACTCAAATTAGGCTGAACGACGACATCATTATCACCATTATTAGTGGGAGGGGCTAATATGGTAGCATTACCAAGACACTTCTTAAGCATAGATACATGGAAGACGTTGTGTACACGTGCCATGGAATCTGGTAATTGAAGTCTGTACGCGACAGGTCCTATTCTTTCGGTGATCACATAAGGTCCAACGTATCGGGGATTTAGTTTTCCTCTCTTGCCAAACCGAACGATACCTTTGACTAACATGCTAATGACTAATTGAAGCAACAGAAAAGGTAAGCATTTAAGCATATTTATAACGATGACATAATGGACTTATAAACATGTATTTATCCTAGCGATATAGTAGCGAATCAGAGCGTTTATCATGCTTTCTAAACTGTAAAAGTATGCAGCAGAATTTTGATGACTAAATATACTTTTGAACGGTTAAAATAACGAACAAAACAATCAATGAAATATACTCATATAATCAAGGAATATTGTAAAGGAAATCATGGAGTATTTCCCTAACATCACAACCTCTTCTTCTTCAAAAGAAATCTGTAAAGGATCATGGAATCATTTTCTATCATCATATAGAAATCACTTTCTAGCATCACAATATCTTTAACGTCATTAGAAATCTGTAAAGAGCTCATTCATGCTTCTCTTTCATACTTTTCTTTAGACATTTTAAGATCATTCCTATGATTTATTCAAGCTAAACCAACACTTTCCAACTTACACAAAAGAAATATGCAACATCTAACATAACACTTTCAGAGAAATCAGAGAGTTTAAAGCAAAGCAGACAACTATATAGCAACGGGAAATTACTACAATGATAGAATTTCTACAGCAAAACCATCACTCACACACACGACCAGGCCTCCAAATGGCCAAGACTACCCATTCCTTACCCTTGAAGTTGAACCTCCTCACGTACAGCAGCTCCTCCCTTTCCAGCAGAATTTCCCCCAGCAGAAAACGAAGTGCAGGAGAAGAGTTTAAAATGGAAGAAATAGAGGGGAGAGTTACCTAGGAGACAAAGTGTGCATATAGGGTGGGCTACTAAGCTACTGCCATTGTTTTCTAGCCGAAAGTACGAGTATTAACTAGCTAATCGCCAAGTTACGTCAAATTTTCTGACTTTTATTTCCTTATTTTTTGCAGATCTGCTAACTTTGGACTGCTCCAGATGCCGTACTGTCATCTGTATGCGTTCGCAAGACTGAAATCCTTAGGGAAAAATCTGGTTTCAGACTAAAAATAGTGTCCTCAACATGTGTCCGTACCGTCCCCAACCCAGTTTCGGACGCCATGCCGTCATCCGCATCGTCCGTATGTGTCATCCGAATTGTCACAAAATTGGACAGATTGATTCGGACGCTGAATCTAGTCGTCCAGATTCGTCCGCGTTGTCCGTAAAACTCTAGATCTAAACAAATTCATTGCGACGCACCTTGCCTCGTCCGCACCGTCCCCGTCCATCCTCCGCAACATCACTGCAAAGCGAGTTTAGGACGCTGTTTGGCATCCCGAGTCGTCCCCACTTCCGGGAGTCACTCTAGATGTTTTGCGGACGACACGTCTCGTCCGCATCATCGTCCGCAGGCGTCCTAAAGTCCTTAAATCCATCCTTTTTGCATATTTTTCATCTAAGTCTTGTCCAAATTAAATGCCTACGAGGTTATACGTCACAACTTAACGTCCATAGAATGATGTATTATATAAATATCAAACCCATTTTATTTCCAAAGTTTTGATTATATCGTTAATCCGGAAAACTTAGGATCGAGTTGTTACACTTTGTTGGGATAAGTCATACTAAGAGCTTTTAAATCATTAATAATGTTATTAAAACGTGAAAATATTTGCCAAATGATTTTTTTCTTTATCCATAACAAATAATTCATATTCATGTACATGCATACTCAATTTGCTTTCTTTAACTTGGTTTATGTTTTCGTGTGTGATTTCATGTAGTTTCCAAATTTTTTGCACATTATCACAACCTTATACCCTATTAAATTCATCTATATTAAAGATGCAATACAAGGTGTTCATTGCCTTAGCATTTAAACTTAATTTACGTTTATCATTGTCATCAAACTCTAAGGGCAATTTGGGTACATTTAAACAATTTTCTTTTTTAATCAAGATATATGGATCACTTTCAACGATATACCACGAGTCATAATCTAATAATTGAATATAAATTTTCATCCTATATTTTTAATAGACATAATCATTACCATTAAAAAATTGAGGCCTAGAGATCGATTGAACTTCAACATGTAAGCCATTAATATTAAGTCATGTATATAAGAAATTCAAATAACACATACTATGAAATTTAATATCACAGTAAAAGTTTAAGATTGAGCTCAGATATCCATTGTATAATCAGTAAAAACCTAAGAGGGGGGCTCTATTTATAGGTAAGTTACATAGCGAAGTGAGCTTCTATTTATAGTGCTCTTCAAATTTCTCGAGTTGCAGGCATCCTCTGGTTGTCATCAGGCGTTCGTGATATGTTAGTTAGAGACATCAATGAGACAATGGGCTTCTGTGACTTAAGTTGGAAGCTATAGCCCCCGGCGTCTGCAAATCGTAATCGGGCATCCACAGAAGTATTAATTTGAATTTTTTGTCTCTAAGCAAGACTTTTGTGAGGCTCTTTGGGTGCTCGCTGTGGATAGCTAGGTGTCTCTTCAGGCTCCCGCAATTTGAACTTTGAAAAACATAGCCTCAGGATTGGGCTTTTGCAGCACGCTCTAGGAATCCCCTACGGATGTTCGCATCTGAGTTTCGAGCATTCGCACTTCTATTCTCAAATGGTTTGATGCTCTGGGTTGGGCTTCCATGGATTTCACCGGGCTTCTGCTATGAGTATCTAGAGCCAAAACAACTCTCAGGTTTAGGCGTTCACAAAATCTTTCATTTTCTATATGGCTCGAGCTTCTGTAACACCACAATTTCCTTTCTCATGTTTTATCCTTTTTGTAATGCCCCAATATCTTTTCTCACATTTTATCTTTTTTGATCATTTATTTTTTGCAAAACCTTTCTTTCTTTTTCATAAAACGTTTAGCATAGCAGAAGACTTTTCTCTTTAAACTTTGTAATGACAATCAAATCATAAATCATATTTTTAGCAAAACGTTCATCAATTAATACAATATCATTTTTAGTTTCTTTTTACAAAACATGTCCTATCCCACAAGTCAAGTTCACCGTAACAACTTCAAGTGCTCTTCACAAGTATGCTAAATTAACTGCATGGTTATCCATTGTAAGTCTTTTCGTCCAATTTTACCTACATCACAAGATTCATCTATGAGTCTAACACTCAGTAAGTAATAAAAAATAAATATGTGTATGTCATGTAATGCACGTTTATGCTTTTCCGTTTGTTTTTTTTTTTTTTCACTTGCCAATCCAAACGGTGGGCACAGTCGAGGGATGAATAGGCATCATTTAATCCATCTCTTGCTGGACATCCAAATTCAATCCCAGCCACACAATGACCTATTACATATTTTCTTTTCTATTTTTAATCTTTCTTACATGTCTGAACATGGATGCAAACATAAAATCCTCAAGTATCTTAAAACAACATATTATCGTAATCCTCAATACTATTAACACAACATAACAAATTCTCGATCAACAAAACAATCACAACTACTTAAATCACTTAAATACTAGTATCTTGTGATGTACGCCTTTAGGCCAAACACATGAAACCATTACTTACCTTGGGGGTCTAAGCAATTATCCGATTTATCTCCTTAAGTTTAAGGACCTAAAACATATCACAATATTTGTTAGTATCCGTATTAGTCACTAATCACTTTGACTGATTCTTGAATTCCCTTTTTTTACTTAATCAATCTCGTTAAATCAACTTATAAACTCAACTTCCTTAGTCATGCTTATATCTTCCAAAATAGGGTATTTTCATTACCAATAGTTTGCTTTATCTCATTGTTTTATCACCACTTCCAAAATTCATAATTTGTATTATACACGTCCGATTATCTTGATTCCAATGCCCAAAATTCCATTTAATTGTCCACAATAACATATCTAAACAGTTTATTAATTGGAATTCATTCAAATAGGTTGGTGCAACTAACATAGACACTGCTCCATTTCCAAATCTTTAACCCACATAAACATCACTTTAATTTGGGAATAACAAGATTTTAACCTTAGAATACCCAAAATCCAATTTTGTTATTCTCCATAAACCACCTTAGAATTTTCTTATTTCTTCACCACTTAAACTTATAATTTACTTAAACTTAAAAAGAACCTCACTAACCTCCAAAAAATACTTCTCACTTTAGAGAGGAGCTGGAACCCATGGCTCACTTGTATCTACTTTGAAGAGCCAAACTCCTTTATTTATAGAAGTTTAAGTCGATGATTTTACCTCATGAGTCATTCTTTTCACCAATCACAATCGGAAACTACAATAATTTACCTAAGCTAAAATTGTAAGCACTATCGTCATCTTAATCCATTGTAATTGGGTGGATCATAATCGTCTATTTCATTCTCAATTAATCCCGAAAGTAGATTCTCTAAAAATCCTCCGCTATGGATTTTTGCACATTTGAGGATGGTGGCATGTCCGCTATGGATACATTTGCTCCCGCTTAGCATCTTTTCAACGAATATTTACTCTTGCACATTCACTATTTGTCGTGGAAGTGTTCCCATCTGCGAACAATTACTAATAGCGTATACTTATTTTAAATGACGACGTTTAAACTATAAATCTCCATCCACAGACGCTTTTGCTATCACTGACACACATGTTCTAACACCAGCATGCTCTTACTCCTTCTGCAGACGCCTACATTCCCGCAGTTCCACTATTCAACGTACACCACGTATCTAAAATGGGAATGTTTCTTCTTAATAAAACACTGTGGCTACTTTTGCTACCACAAATACACTCATTTAACAATGTTTACCTTTATATCTAAACAACATGACCACTTTCCCTCCTGCAAGGAATCTTTCCCAATCGAGGGAGCATCTTTCCCCTAATCTAACGATTCTCATTTCATCCTAATATTTGATCTGATGATCATTCTTTCTCTTGCATGGCATCTTTTCTTTCTCACAAAGCATCTTTCCGCCGAAGCATCATTCTACTCCGCCTTCTAATCTAACGGCTACAACTCTTCTATTTATTTAATCTAATGATAATCCTTTCTCCCACACTCCCTTTTCTCTCCCACAAGTATCTTTTTGCGGAAGCATCTTTCTAATTTTGTCTTCTTAATCCAACGGCTACAATTCTTTTATTTATTTAATCCAATGACAAGCCTTCCTCCTGCATGACATCTTTTTTGTGAAAGCATCTTTTTAATTTCTCCTTTTTAATCCAACGAAAATAAACTCTCTATTTATTTAATCCAACGATATCCTATTCTTCTGCACGACATTGTTTTTTATTTGGCCTTCAACGTCTTACACCATCTTTAATCTCAATCTTCTTTTGACTTTATCCACGGATTGTCATACTCTCTTTTCTTAAAACATTTCTTTCATCCAAATGACATTGCTCTTTATTACCATGTACGCGCCTTCTATTTCATATTACCTAGCTATTGTGGATATTTTTTCTTTTTACAAATCCTTGACAAACATTTAAATCCTTATATTTTTTTCTTTAATATTCTAACTTCCTCCAACTCAAAAATACTTATTTTTTTTCTTGGGTATTAGAGTTTTCTCCTTGCGCATTATCATCAAGATTGAAGATTTTCATCTTCTTTTTCAACTTGCCATTTGAATCCTTTCCTTTGATAATTGAACGGATTCATCAAAAGTAATGTGCATAGATTCCTCTACAATTAGAATCCTTTTGTTGAAAACTATATAAGTTTTACTTGTTGTAGAGTAGCCTAAGAAGATGTTATAATCCTTTTTTGGAATTGAATTTACCTAGATTGTCTTTTATGTTAAGGATAAAACACTTGCATCAAAGGACTTTTAGCCAACATTAGAAATTTTTTCATTGCAAAGCTCATAGAGAGTCTTTTCAAGGATTCACTTGATTAAAACTCAGTTAATAACATAACATGCCGTTACTACTACTTTCGCCCAAAAATACTTAGGGAGATTATTCTCATTAAGCATAGTTTTAGAAAATTTTTGAAGGGATGTAATATTTCTCTGAACAATTCTATTTTGTTGAGAGTTTATAGGAGAAAAAAGTTGTGTTCAATATCAAACTCATGACAAAGAAGCTCAGAACAATCGTTATTAAACTCTCTTCCATGATCACTACGGATTGCAACAATAGAAAGTTCTTTCTCGTTTTGTAAATTTTTCCAAAAGCTAGACAGGTGTTTATAGTTTTGATTCTTAGATCTAAAAAACGATACCCAATTAAACCTATAATAATCATCTGCAATAACATAAACATAATACTTACCTCTAGACTATCAATTTTATGGATTAAAAATCTAACGACCCGGTATTTATTACCTTTTAAAAATGCGTGAAATTTAAAACTTTTTTTTTCCTTTTATAAAACAATAGCGGAAAAAAATTTTAAATCAACATCAAAGTTCTTTTATGAAAACCGGACTGTTAAATTCTTTTTACTTTAACTTGTTATTTAAATTTGTTATAAACAACGGAAGACTGTCATTATAAAATCCTTTTTCTTAAAACATAGCGGAAACATAAACGATTCATTTAAATAAATAAACTGTTTACATTAATTTTACAAAACTCTTTTCTCTTTAATCCATTAGCCTAGCCAGCCACAAGACTCGTCCGTGCAAATCCTTCATCGACTGTTCCATAGTCTATTCGTCATTTTCTCGTGTTTGTACCTACATCGCAAGTCATTAACTGTGAGCATAACGCTCAGTAAGTAATAATACCTAATATGCTATCTACTTTCTTTTTGTTTCTATTCCTATTTCTGCATCCGTTTCAGTATCTGTGATCATACACATTTCCATATCTATTCCCGTGTCGGTTTCTGTATACGTATCTGTATCCGTATCTATATATGTATCCATTTCCATTTATGGAAACTCGTTTCCGTTTTCATTCTCATTTTCATTTCGGTATCTGTGCTCGTACAGTTTCCATATCCGTTTCTGTTTCCGTTCCCGTATCCATATCTGTTTCTCTTTTCATATTATTTTCTTTACTTGTCTTTTCTTTTCTTTTGTTTTATTTTATTTTATTCTTGTGTCGGGCTTGTCCTACCGGTCCACAAAAACTTATATTTTTTTCTTTATCTTTTGTCTATGTGCCAGGCTTGTTCTACCAGTCCACAAGAACATTTTTCTTTATCTTTCTTAATCGTTCGTTTGTACTTTGTTTTGTTTTTGTTTCCTTTTCAAACTGTGCATGAAAACTATTTTTATAATCTTTGAAAATCGTGATGCATGATACTCGTGAATGCATACAATTTCTAACGTATAAATAAAGACTATAAATATACACTCAACGTGCGATTCACAGAACGTGCAATAAAAATTGTAGACATGCTATAAAAAAGTAAACAATAAAACGTGCTATTAAAAACTATAAACATGCTACGCAAACAGTAAACAACGAAACGTGCTATTAAAAACTATAGACATGATTAGAAAGCTGTAAACGACGAAATATGCATATCCTATTCTTACGATGTAGGGCCCGAAGACCAAAGCACACACGTATCACTTCAACGTTATCCTTTCCTTTCCTTTATCTTTTAGTACCTTCACCAATTAATAACATTTAACCGTTAATAACAATCCCTTAACAACTATTGTTCAACTCCAACCAAAACATATTCCTCCTAACTATAACTCACAAAGAACATCTCCAACACATGAGACTCATGATAACTTATTACCATCATAAATAAAACTATTAAGCTAAGAATTACAAAATATGCTCTTCAACCATGGCCAATAGAAGTATCTAATAGTATTGCACAATATTTTTCACTTTTTTACCTCCTTATTATTCCCATGAAATCCATAAAAGAATATACCCATTCCATAATATCCATGTTCAACATCAACCAAAACAATTGCAGAATACATTTCTCAACCATACCCTTAAAGCAGCAGCCAACGGTAAACAGAAACACAATATTAACTAACAAAATAATCCATGCCTTAACAGAGAACCATCTGCTTCATCCACAAATCAACCTTTTCTCATAATAGTAATTAACAGAGAACATATCCAGTTTGCACAACTAAAATCCAACAACAGAGAACATTTCCATAAAACATAAACTCAATCCTTCCATATTGACCATAACAGAACCCCAAATTGAGCAACAGCAAATCTCAACATCTATTTAATCTTTTATCTTCTACATTTATCCATAGAAAATCCATACAAAGTGAAGGGATACCTCAATAGAAAAACACCCGAGAGGACAGCAGCTTCTACTTCCACTTCCTTCTCCATTCCTTCACTGCCATTTTCCTTCTAAAACGCCTCTGCCTTCTTCACTCTGTAACTTTCACAGTAATGCAGAACAAACCCAAACAACAGGGCACAATTCCACTGCAATACCCATCACAAAATAATGCATTAGACAAAAACCATATCAGCAGAGCAGTGAAAGAGAATTTTCGCCAAAACACCTTGCAGCACTTACCTCGGCTCACAGAGGAATCTCCAACAGCTCCCTCAAACAATCACCCAAATTTATACCGAGAGGACTAGGCTTGAAATGAATAACAACTTATTGAAGTTATCCCATGATTTCTGGCGACAAAAGCAGATTTTTTGGATCTTATCTTCGTCGTTCGAATCCTCCTCTTACTCTTGTGAAGCCGCACGCTGCTGTCTTCCAGGGCAAGAACCAGCAACGGACTGGTTTAGTCCGAATCGAAGACCAGACAGCAAGCCCATCGCAAATCGAAGCTGCCCTGCCCCAGCCGTCCATCGCGCTGCATGTTGCCACCTTGCCGTCCCTACCAGTCGCCGCCAATTAGCCACAATCAACCAAGCACTGGTCAAAACCAACATACCTTAACCCGGCGCCCGGACGATCCATCTCGCGAGCCCGAGATTGCTGCACCGCATTGCCAGCCACCACCTTGAACACTCCAGCCTGAGGTTGACTCCTCCCCCGCCATCGTCTAGTTCTCACACGCTCGTCGTTCTCTGGATCTCCCTCTCGACCTCTCAATCGCTCTCTTCTCCTTTCTTGATCTCCATCTATTCTCTCTGTTTTCTGTTTTGCGATTTCTCCTTCACAAAACAACCTTCTTTTCTTTTGACTTTGAACCAAACCATTAATCAGTGCGAACCGGTTCACAAGCTGAACTGGTGCAGCCCTTAATTCCCCTTCAAATTTTCCTTTATTTTAATTCTTCATTTAATCTCCATTTAATTATCCTTCTTACATTTTAATTCCAATTAATCTCGCTTTCTTTTCTCCTTTTATTTTATCACTTATTAATTCTATTTCTATTTTCCTTAATTCCAATTTATGTATTTTAATTTCTTTAATAACTATAATTATTAAATATATCTATCGTGTAATGATTAATCAAATTCTCAATTTATCCGAATACCTCAAATTACTTTCCAATTATCTTTATTAAATTCCATTATGAAAAGTCGAGGTATTACAAAAAGGTCAAGGTGGAGTGTTGAAAAAGCTTTGTTGTAAAGACAAAATTTTTGGAAGTAAATAAACTCTTAATTTGCTTTCTTATTTAACATGTGTCACATATCTTGTCTTTCTCAAAGTGGATTTTAGGTGGGCCTCTAACTAGATTATTCTTAGAGATTTTAGCTATTGTATCCATGCCTACATGTCTTAATCTGTTATGCAAAGACCAACTATCATTAGAGGAAAAATCAACCGCAAAACATTTATCATCAAACCTAAACAAATTATTCAAATCAACTGTATATACATTTTCATTTCTATATTCAATGAATAAAACTTTACCATCCTTACTATCATCTATCATGCATACTTTAGATTCAAATATGGCTTCAAGCTTCAAACTATCCACAACTAAAACATTTTCAATGATAGGATTTGAAACATCATCTATGTTGTTAATACCTATAGTCTTCCCTTTTTACTATCCCCAAAGGTAACATGTCCCCTTTTTTTAGAAATAGAGGCTCTTTGGACTATCTTCAATCACATGCCTAGATCAATCACTATCTAGGCACTATTTGTTCTTCTCATGAGAGCCTCTAGCCTTCAAGCAAAGTTAAATATTTTTCTTACGTACTCAATATTTGTTGGGTTCTTGAAAGTTAGTCTTGGTTCCTTTATAAATTCATTTCATTTTAGCACTAGAAAACTAATTTATTTTAATTGGATATAAAAAAAGATTTGTTATCAATTTTATTGCAACTATGACATGTTGATATCCCAACAAATAAATTTTTGTAACCTTTCTTCTTTTGATTCGATTTATAACCTAAACTAAATTTATCAAATGTATTCTTTGCTTATTTAAAAGTATATTAAAATTCTTACTTCCATTTGTAAATTTAATTAAAGTGGCATGCAAGTCATTGTTTTTACTTTTCAAGCTCTTAATTTCATTTCGCAAAGATGTAACTTTGCTATCACACTTTTTCATCATTTCATCATTGCCCTTTTTCAACAATTTATATTTTGACTTAAGGAAAGTAAAATGTTCATACAATTCTTCAAATCCCTCTTGCAATTTATTTTCATCATAATTAGCTTCCATGTCACTAAAAGAATAACAAACCTTGCTTTCATTGGGCATGAAGTACATGTTGGCCACTTTCCCTTCTTTGGACTATGGATCTCTAGTACGATCTTATCATGTGACCATCATTGGCTTTTGCTTGAAAGCTTTTGGAGTCTTCTTGGCTTGAGGTTACTAAGCTTTAAGTGTACTAACTTTTCACATTCAAAGCATGTAAGTTACTGTTAGGATTGGTGCAAGCGTATGGAGGGGGAGGGGGGGTCATTTAGGCGTATTAAACTTTTTCGTGTGATTTAATTATCTCTAAAGCCTAAGTGATATATACCAAATATTAAATTAAATAATCACAAATATAGACAATTATAAAGAATAGGGATAGAGAGATGACACCGAGTTTGTTCATACGGTTCGGTAACTCCAATCTCCGTCCGCGCTCTAAGTTTTTGACTTAGAGGTCATTAATCACCCAACATCCCAGTTGGTGATGTTTGACTTCACATGTGCCAGACAAACCTTTACAGATTGTTCTCAGGGCGTCACTCTCTGAATTGATCTTCACAGTCGTCAATCTAGTCTTTCACAGTATGAGTATAATAAAATAGAAAACTAAAGATTCCTAACTCTCCCCTATATAAATCTCAAGTTTGGGAGTAGGGAGAGTTATGATGTACACTCTTTTAACAATGAGAAATCAAGAAATGATTTTGGCAAAGCTTCACTTTGATTCTCGCTTGGTTAGAGTGAGCTCCAGAGTGTCTTCTATATATAGACACTACCTGGAGGGGTCGACCATTTCCATTTTGGTCGATCGCCTTTTGACCATTGGAAATAGTCGTTGCATTTTACAGAGTTATTTGTCGACAGCTTTCTTCATTTTGGTCAACCTCTTTCTTCACATTTTAGACCTTCGCCGACTCTGTCCATTTTGCGGTTGATCTCCTTGTCCGCCTACTCAACCGTCACCTCAGCCGTAGAAACAAGGGGCAATCTCTCTTATTTTGTGGTCGACCATTTCTTCATTGCTTGACTGCTTGCTCGACCACAAAATTGTTGACCCTTCTGCCTTTTAAAATCGGTCGACCAATTCTCAGTTGGTCGATCGCTTCCTCTTCTTTGCATAATTTTGGTAGACCTCCTCTATGCCTTAGTCAACCTCTTCTCCATGTTCTACCCAAATTCTATCTTCTAAGTTCCAATAAATATCCTATAGGCTACATGGACTTAGATAAACATGTTAGAACACCTTAATACTCGTATTAAGGGTATTCCCAATTAAAATCAATATAATTATTAAGATTAAACAATGGGAAAATGACAAACCAACCATCGTACTTTACAATCAATGACAAGTCAACCACTAACTTTTTTTTTCTAACAAATTAACCATTGAATTATGGAAAAAGTCACCGCTAACATCCCTGTCACGTTTGCCATTAAACACTTTAATTTTGATCTGCGGCGGGTCGTCTACTAATCTACCGCGGATCAATATTTTTAAAAATAACCTTATAATATTGATGGTCTGCCGTGGATCATATACGACGCACCGCGAGTTGATACTAATCTGCGGCAGATTAATAATGATCTGTTGTGGGTTGATAATAATCCACGGTGAATTAATACTGATCCGTCGCGGATCATCGTGCCTCATCTGCCTTATATAAATTCACAATACACTCCTCGTGATTTTCTCAGAGATTTTATTAGCGATTAGCGAACCCTAGAGATTTCTGAAAGCTCAAGTGAACCGCATTTTGGCGAAGTTGAAGCATTTGATGAACACCAAATGGCATCTCGAAGTGTAGAGGAATCTGTCATTAATTGTCAAGTTGAAGTGGAGCCGACATCCACATTTTTTGCCAATGAGGTACGTGCAATTGGAGATGAAGCTGTTATAGTATTGCATTCTGTCTCGGCAACACTAGACAAGGAGGAGCTCCAGTCATTATACGAATCTAGTAGTGATGAAGACATGGACATGGCCGAGAGTAGGTCTAGACGCCCACCACAAGCAGAATGCATGTTCGCTGGTATAGGTCTTGGGAAGAAGTATAGTTCACTGAATAAAATTAGAGAAGAAATTGTTGATTATGCATTGAAGAATGGGTACGAGATAAAATTCACCCATAGTGACGCTTATTTGTTAAGGGTTGCCTTCCAGGAAGGATGCATGTGGTGGATGCATGCTTAAAAAATACTAGGTGAAATTACGTTTAAAATAAAGTGCTACAACGACGTTCACACTTGCTCGAGAAAGATGGAAAGTCGCCATGCCTCTGCCAAATGGGTGGCAGCACATTATTTGGACAAATTTAAAAGTCAGGGCGACTGAGACCTTTCTTCCATAATTGAGACAACCAGGAAGGACTTTAATGTCAACATCACACCCAGCCTTGCTAGAAGGGCAAGAAATGCGGCCAAAAAATTAACGAAGGGGATGGCAATGAGCAATACAAGCTCATATGGTCCTATGCCAAGGAGATTCAGAGGTCTAATCTTGGAAGCTAGGTGCATGTTCACCTAGAGATGAGTGCATTTAAAAGGATGTCCATCTGTTTGGCAGCATACAAGATGGGCATGCTGAACTGTGGTAGGCCGGTTATTTGTTTGGATGTTGCCACTTGAAGGGAGAGACTCTGGGCCACCTATTCACTATTGTCACCATCGACGAGAACTATGGAATGTATCTGATTGCTATAGCAATGGTTGAAGCAAAAAATAGGGTTTCTTGGAGTTGGTTTCTGGTATTGTTGCTCGAGGATCTAAACACCCCAACTGGCAATGAGTGGACATTATTTCTGATTGACAAAAGGTGCGGTTGATTGCTTTTGTCTTCTATGTTTATGTTATGCATTGTGTACCAATGTATGACTCATACTATGAATATTTATAGGGGCTAATGCCAGCTGTCATAGAGGGTGCAGGGCAAGAGGACCATTGGTTTTGCATCCGACACCTGTATGCCAATTTTCAAAAATAATTTAAAGGCAGGTTGTTCGAGGATGTAATGTGGGCCGCATCTGGAGCAATAACAGAGATGCACTTTAAGAGAGAGATTTCAAAGTTATTTTTGCTTGACCCGGTAGCCCACAGCTATCTACAAGGAATAGATGGGAGATATTGGGCCAAACATGCCTTCTGCTCCATCCCTAAGTGCAACATAAGCCTCAACAACCTCAGGGAGTCCTTCAATGCCTGCATCCTGCCAGCCCGGGACAAACCATTTCTAAGTATGTTCAAGATTATACGAAAGGGCATCATAGGAAGGATAGTTAAAAAAATTAAAAGATGGTGCGCTTGACAGATCTTTTGTGTCCGCATATCAACCACCAGCATGCCAAACTACAACTTTCAGGTCAAAATTGGAGCCCCTAATTTTCAGGAGTTGCCCAGTTTGAGGTCAGCAACGGTAACAAACAGTACTCTGTCTATTTGGACAGACGTGCTTGTAACTGTTACAGGTGGAAGTTGACTGACATCCCGTGTGTCCATGCAGTCCTGTGTATTCAATTCATGAGGAGATCTCCTGAAGAATTTGTGCATGAGTGCTATCACCGAGAAACATACCTGACGATGTACTCCCACTTTGTCGGCTCCATCAGTGGACAAATCATGTTGCCTTCTATGACGCATCTTGATCCAATTATCCCACCATCATTTAAGAGGCATCCCAAAAGGCCATGAAAATGAAGACTACGGGATGTGGACGAGGCCACAAGCTGGATAGTGCTTCCCAGAAGACATCTGAATATGACGTGTGGCTGGTGTGGGGCACAATTCCTGCATGTGTGAAGGTGGAGGCCCAGAGTCCAGTGCATGTAGCGGTAGAGGCGACAGAGGCAGAGGCAGAGGCCGAGGCAGCAGAGGAAGCTCATAGGGCACATTTATGCGTTCAGAGTCCTTGAGACAGACCCGAGACAGTTCTTGACATAGTCCCCGAGACAAATGCCAAGACAGTTCCCAACATAGTTCTTGAGACACAAGCGAGCCCATTATCACGTTTACGTTTTCAAGTGTTATTTGAACTATGCTAATTTCATTTGTAATGTGTTCTGCAGGAGTATGATGTGCAAGGTCCACAAACACAAACATACATAAATGTGGACCTTATCCTTCCTTGATTAGAAAAGAAGACGCTCAACCAAAGTGACTATTACCTATGTGGCAAAACCATAATACATCATCTACAATAGTTCATTCAAGGTAGCCTATAGTAGAACCTCTAATAAACTATTGTACATGATGTATGTCTGGTTTCAACGCATAGTTAATAGTCACTTTGAATGAGTGTTGTCTTCTCTAATCAAAGAAGGTTAAAGATAAACGAAGAAGTTTATTTGGTTTGCGGTTGTAATGCAAGTTGTGGTTGTAATTGAATTGATATATTAGTTTGATAAATTTGGTTGTTGATGATGAATGAAAATTGATTAGTATGAAAATTTCAAATTACCAACCTTTCCCCAGACAAAAATTTAAATCTGTAATTCAATTGTCTTACGGGCCACGACGGATTGATAACTCGCCGCGGCGGATAGTTACCAATCCCCGACGGCTCGTTAGACAATCAATATTATATGATCCACCACAGATTAGTGTCAAACAACGGCGTTATGATCTGCAGAGGGCCATCAATATTATAAGGTTATTTTTAAGAATATTGATCCGCGGCGGATTAGTGGACGACCCACCGCGGATCAAAGTTAAAACATTTAATAGCAAACATGACAGCGATGTTAGCGACGACTTTTTTTCATAGTTCAGTGGTTAATTTGTTAGCAAAAAAAGTTTAGTTGTTGACTTGTCATTGACTGTAAAGTACGATGGTTGTTTTGTCATTTCCCCTTAAACAATTAAACATAAACAAACAATAAACAACTTATAATTACAATTAACATAAACATCATCAAAATAAATAAGCCTAATGACACTTAGACTAACAATCTCCCACTTTTTTATGACGACAACATATTATAAGTTGTTTATTCCTAATTCTAAATATGCGCATATAGTATTGCATACTTTAATCTCTCCTCCTTAGTTTATACAATATATCTAACTTTTAAATTCATGCTTGCATGCTACTTACAACTTATATTAATCTCTCCCCCTTTGTCAGAATAAAAAAAGAATTCAATGGGAAGATCATATAAACTAAATTCATAAAAAAAAAAATCTCCTCCTTTGTCATTGTATAAACCATAGAAATCATTGGAGGATAGGATTCAAGAATGATATCAATTGAAATGTAATTTCTCTTCCCCTTTGTCAATAATACAAAAACAAATCTATGGGGATGGAAAAAAACATCAAAACAAAGCAAAACAAACTCAATCAAATTAATTTTCCCTTTCATCATCAAACATACATAAGAGTTGGGGAATTACACATCAAACACAAATAATTCTATTTTCTCCCCCTATGTGAATAAACAATTTTTTGGGAGAAACCAAGTATATACCAAGAAAGATAATTCAAACTATACCAATTGTAATACCAAAACCATTTAAACTTTTGAAAAAAACAAATTCAAGTTAAAAACTATCTTCTCCCCTTATTTCAACAAAAAATTTCAATTCAACGGGGGTTAACAAACCATCAAAATCAAATACCAACAATTCTTCACTATATGCAATTTATGATACCAATTGTTGTATTAATAAAGTTTTGAAATCAAATATATTTATTGAAGAGTTAAAAAATAAACCAATGATACCAATACAATATGAAAACAATAAAATGAAGAGTATAAGTATAAGCTTATGCATACAATCCATTTAATTCAAATCAAGAGTATCAATATTAAGTAATTTAAAACATTTTAATTGCATACTTTTGATTCCCAAAATTGAGAAACACTTAAGTGTTTTTTTAGACACCCAAACCATTTTGAGTCCTATAACCTTAGGAATGGTTTCTTTTAGAACCCAAACCATTTTAGAATTTACCCTTTTGTCACTCAATTTTAGAGAGCAACTAACAGATTTATGTCATACACAATTGCAAATATTGCAAGTAGTAGGGCCAACAAGAAATTATGGTAATTTTTCTTTTTAACAAAGGGTTGATAGCCAAATCCTGCTTTATCAAATGTAACCCTTTGTTATGCTAAAAGCATGTTAAAATTTTTGCTACTATTAGTGAATTTTAGCATAATAGAATTCAAATAATCATTTTTAAATTTCAATTCACTAATTTCAATCTCAAGAGATCTACTTGTAGCCTCCAATTTGTCATTGATGCATTTTAAATCAACAATTTGATTCTCTAAAAGATTAACCTTTTCAACATCCTCTAGTATCAAATTGTCCTTCTCCTTATTCAACAAATTATATATACATTTAAGCATATTGAATTTCTCAAACAATTCATTAAAGGCATCTAGCAATTCATTATTATCATCAATATCATCCGAATTGCTAGAAGAATTGTGTATGTTAACCTCTTTGGCTATGAAGCATAAATTGGAAACTTCTTTTATCTCGGAAGAAGAACTCTCATCGCTATCGTCACACGTGGCCTTCAACGCTTTCTTCCTTGAGGTTTTTTTGTTTCATACTTGCTTTGGGGCAATCAATGGTTGTGTGTCCGGGTTTTCCACACCTAAAACAAATTATTACCTTTTCTTTGTTCCTCATTTTTTGATGAAGGAACTTGTTGAACTTCCGGATTATAAACTTGATGTCTTCATCTTCATCCTTTTCCCTGGAATCTACTTAAGCACTTGAGGAGGCTTTGAGAGTGATATCCCTTGGTTTGAAGATTTTTTTTTGTTTTGCTCATCTTTCTCATTGCTCAACAATGTGATCTCGTGCGTCATTAGGGAACCGATGAGTTCCTCCATCTTTAAGGTCTTGAGATCACATGCCTCTTGAATTGCCATAACTTTAGGTTGCCACAATCTCAGTAGACACCTAAGAATCTTTTTCACCAACTCTTCATTGGGATAAACTCTACCAAGCACTTTCAAACCATTAGTAAGATTAGTAAACCGAGTAAACATACAAATAATGGTTTCATCCTTATCCATACAAAATAATTCATATTCATGAATGAGCATGCTTAATTTAGTTTCTTTAACTTGGTTAGTGCCTTCATGTGTGACTTCAAGTAATTCTCAAATATCAAATGCACTAGCACATGCTTGAATCCTATTAAATTCATCTCTATTTAAAGAACAATAAAGAGTATTAATAGTTTTAGTATTCATGCTCAATTTTCGTTTATCACTATCATTATACACTTTTGGAACCTCTATACCATTTTCAACTTTACGCGGAATGAAAGACCCATTTTCAATAATGTTCCAAATGTCATAATCCAAATATTGTATATATATTTTCATCCTAGATTTCCAATAGACATAATAATTTCCATCGAAAAACGGAGGTCTAAGCAAAGATTGTCCTTCAACTTCCATATTGAAGGCCATAACAATTTATATAATCAATGAATCCAACCAAAATTAACTAAGAGAATTTCAACAAGAAAAATATTCCAATAGATTCAATTCAAACGCAATCTAAACCACAATGCACAATATCACACAAAAAATTTATAAACCCCGTGTAATATCCTGAATTTTTATTGAGCTAAGCACAAAGCCTATGTGATAGTTTGGGATGACAGGAGTGGAATTGGACTATTCAGAACTATTGGTCAAAGAATTGTATTTTGAATAATTGAATTACGATGCCCGAAGTATGTCCATATTTAGTTTTGGAAATGATCAAAGTTATGGAGAATTGTATGATAATATTTGGAGTTAAATAGGACAATATAAATTATAATTATAGTTAGTGGAATTAGTAAGAGGAAATATACTTGGACGTATTTGGATATTGTATACATACTATAAGGACTGATAGCCTGAGAATAATAAGGTTCTTATCATTTATTGAAAAATGTATTTGGATATAATAAGGTTGAAAGTATAGGATTTATACTATTTTGAGGGTGTTGAAATGACAAACGAGAATCGAAAAAGAGAAAGAGAAAACAATGGACATCAAATTTACGTGGAAAACCCAAGAAGGGAAAAAACCACGGGCAGAGGAGAGAAATCACTAGTTGAAATCGGTACAATGAGCTTTGTGGCACAAGCATATATTTGTAGGAATAAAGGAAACCCTAGTCATACTGGAATTGAAAACTCTAATCCTGCAAAAATTAGGAAACTTGCAATGTGGGCCAAACCGGCTTGGCCCAATTAGAATCCATGTCATACTCAACCCTAACAATCTCCACATTGACACGAATTCTACTCTATAAATATATCTTCAAAACTGTAGAAAACCTCCTCTTCTACAAATGCCCCTGAGGGCGAAATCAGCAGCTAATACCAACCAAGCTCAAACAATGCTTAAACTTGGGTGTGGGCAAACTCTTAGTCATCATATCAGCAAGATTATCATGAGTACTGATTTTACTAACTTCAAAATCACCACGAGCAACCACTTTACGAACAAAATGATAACAAATATCCATGTGCTTCGTCACCAAGTATCTTTTTGGCTGCTCCCAAATCTTTCATCTCAAATTTTTTACTCAGCTGTGCTTTGACCCTTCTGATTTCTTCTATATCTTTAGCTGCGATTAACATATCATCGACGTATAAGAGCAGATAATTCACTAGACACAACTATCATAATTGCTCCTTCTGAAATCTTGAGCAAGCATGAATGAATCAAACCTCTTATACCACTGTCTACGCGACTGCTTCAGACCATAAAGGGACTTCTTCAAAGAACAAACATAGTCTTCTTTTCCAGAGACTATAAAACCTTCAGGTTGCTGCATATAGATGTCCTCCTCAAGTTCTCCATGTAAAAATGCAGTTTTAACATCCAACTGCTAAGTTGTGCATAGCCACAACACCCAGCAAAGCTCAAATCGAACTGTGCTTAACCACTAGAGAAAACACATCAGTGAAGTCTATACCTAGAATCTGACTGTACCCCTTAGCAACCAAACGTGCTTTGTACCTATCTTCTTCAACACCTGGTGTACCTTCCTTTTTCTTGAACACCCATTTGTAATGAATAACTTTCTTTTCTTTTGGAAATTTAACTAACTCCCATGTGCCAATCTTCTGAAGAGATTCCATCTCCTCCTGCATGGCAATCATCCATTTCTCTGAATTTTCTAAACTAACTGCCTCTGAATAAGTAGACGGTTCTTCATTGGAATCTATGGTTTCAACTACACTCAAAGCATAAGCAACTAAATCTGCTTCACCACATTTCTATGGAGGTTTAATCTCTCTTCTTGGTCTATTCTTAGCGATGGAATACTCTGGCGAAGCTAACACTGGTGATTGTGCAGAAACTGTATCACCCTGATTATCTAAGCTGGTCTGACCCGAAGACTCTGATGTCGACCCTGATTCAACTTCAATCTCAACCTCACTACTAGATAGATGATTAGTCTTATCTCTCAAGCCCTTTGAAGATGAATTAACAACCATAGAAGCTTCATCAAATACCACATTTCTGCTTAATATGACTTTCTTGAATTCAAGATACCATAATTTATAGCCCTTAACACCATACTTGTATCTAAGGAATATACATTTCAATGATCTGGGTTTTAGCTTGCCTTTATCAACATGAGCATATGCAGGGCAACCAAATACTCTCAAACCTGAATAATCAACAGGATTACCAGACCAAACTTCTTCAGCAGCTTTCTTATCAAGAGCATTCGACGGAGAATGATTCACAATATAACAAGCATAAGCAATAGCTTCAACCCAAAATGGCTTAGGTAAACCAGAATATGAAAGCATACATCGAACCTTTTCCATTATAGTTCTATTCATTCGCTCTGCCACTCCATTTTCTTGTGGAGTACATGGGACTGTCATATGTCTCATAATTCCTTCTGACCTGCAGAAAGAGTTAAACTCTTCCGAACAAAACTCTAACCAATTATCGATGCGTAGATGTTTTACCTGCTTTCATATCTGCTTTTCAATTAAAGTCATCCACTCCTTGAACGTAGCGAATACATCACTTTTCTTCTTTAGAAAAAACACCCAAACTTTTTCTGGAAAAGTTATCAATCATAGTCAACATATAATGTGCCCCTCCCTTAGAAGGCACCGGTGCTGAACCCCAAAGATCTGAGTGGATATAATCTAGTATTTCTTTTGTACTATGAGTGGCTATAGTGAATGTGACTCTCTTCTATTACCCCAAAACATAATGCTCAGAAAACTGCAATTTACTTGTGCTCTGACCATTCAAAAGTCCTCTTCTACTAAGCTCATTCATCCCATTTTCACTCATATGCCCCAGATGCATATGCCATAATCTAGTAAGATCATCATCTGACAATGAAGTACTAACTGCAGCATCCCCAACAACTGTAGATCCTTGTAGAACATATAAATTTTCAGATTTTCTTTGCCCTTTCATCAGATTTTCTCTTTCAGTTTTCTTGATCTTAACTTTACTTGATCTTTCCCTTTTCATTTCCGTTTCTCTTTTAAATTTATTTTCTTGAAGGGAACCTATTCGTTCCATATACCAAGGGAATGGATACATTATACAATCATGTAGCTATTCGTCACCCCTACATGGGGATACATCATATGACCTCACTACCATGACCGTCACCATTCTCTTTTTGATGGGGATTTCCGTACAAGAGAAATGATGAACACTAGAGTCCACATGGTTAACCGTCACCCCGATGAGGAGATCCATCATATAGTGTCCCCACCGATGGACAGTCACCAAATCTCCCGAGCCCCACACGCCTGTTTACGTTTATTCAATGACACGATGGATATTCCTACAGCTAAGTGATGGTTGTTCGCTCAGGTGATCAGCCCTTGAGAACGTCATTCACTTAGTAAGTATGAGCATCCATTCCACCACTTTTCGTTTTCCTTTTAAAAACCATCCATGAAAACTATTATCGTATCTTTTGAAAACCATGATGCTCGTGAATGCATACAATTCTATTACAACTTTCCAATAATCTCTAAAGATGCTCGTCTATGAAACATATCATTAAAAGAACCTAAATCTAATAAACAGTCATCAATCAATAACACAATATACGAAACATGTTCAATTTGTGGTAAAATAGTAAACAACCTAAATATTCTATGAAAGCAGTAAACACGCAGCATACAACCCTAATTCTTGTGATGTAGGGTCCGAAGACCAAAGCACCGTAACTATCAACTTACCTCAATTGCTTAAAGCGTTCCACGCTTATTCGTTATCCTTTTCTTCCTTCTTTAGTACCTTCACAATTTAAAAATATTTTATTAAGAATCTAATCATTTCATTAACTTATTAATCTCGTCATCTTTATTTCTATCTTTAATTCTTATACATCGCTTATTAGGATTTCCTAAACGAAACTGCTTCATAAATTATAACTCAGCTTAATTAATTAATCTCAATTAATAGCGTCTAGAAACTGAGTTTAACACATAGCGAAGACCAACATGATCTCATCCATAAATTATAGATTCATAATTACCAATGTAATTTCACCCATGAATTATCGGCCCATAAATCAACACCTGAATACAAATATCCAAATCGAGTCATAAAACTATATTACCCAATTTTCATGATATCTTATTCCGATTAGTGAACCAAAACTAAAACCAACGTAACGACAATTAAACTCATCCAAACGTGCAGAGCATACATCTAAGGTTTCTAATACTCTTAAATCTCCCAATGCATGAATCAAATCTAACATACATGCATAATAATACTAGCAACCAAATTGATTCCATGTTTTTAACATCCGGACAATCACCAATAGATTATCACATCCAACCAGATCATCCAACAACAATATCTAATTATTAACTAAACATTTCAAACTATCAATTCGAGCAGTAGAGTATCGATCTAGATTTAACTTGAACCATTTAAATAGAGTCACATAACTAAATTCCAACTTGAACCAACAGATTAGTAATCTATTTGCAAAACCAAAAGCAGATAATCCATAACACTCAACAAGGAGAGCAGTACATAGAGCATAGATCCAACGAAAGATTAACAACCCAACAGAGGCATTTTCCAATATCTCCCTAGCATTTACCATAACCAGCATCCAGAAAATTCAATCATTACAGAAAGAAATCCAACTACAGAGGCAATATTTATCAATACAAATGTCTAGAAAACTATAACAACCATTAGCAGAACATCTCACGGTTAACCAGACAACTCCTAAACAACGATTGGTACTAATGATGGACTTAACGCCCAAAAACAGAATCCAAAGATTGAAACAACGTAGAAGAATCATACCAACATACAAGGAAGCTCTCGGCTCCCCCAAATCTCCAGAGAGCAACTTCACTCTCTGCCCTTCCTTTCTTCTCGAGAGTTCAACTCTCCTTCACCAGCTCTCCAGAGCTTCCTCCACTTCAAGCTCCCTGTCTCTGCTCTATAAATCAACACCATTAGCGGACACTCTCTGCCAATTCCCGTAAGGCAGAGAGTGAAGTTCTCCAGCAAGTCCGACCAACACTACCCAGCTTTTCAGAGTTTCCCCCAAGCAGCACGTCAGTTTTTCCATCACCAGTTCGAACTAAACAACAAGCTGGACCTAGGCTTTCGGCGGGTCCAGCACAAACCGCCATTCCCCCTGACGTTCCCTCGCAAAATCTCCAGCTCCAAATCGTTCCCTGCCAACACCCGATTAACCGAATGCAAAGGAGGAGGGAGATCTACTGCGCTTACCTCAACAACCTCGCCCGAAGTCATAAATCATCGCTGGTAGAACTCCGATCTCGTACGCCATGCCCCAGCGTTCCACCGGACGAACCCGCGCCATTCGTCTCCGCCGTACAACACCGTCACCACAAACCCGCACGCCCGAGCTCGCCGTCGTCGTCGATGTCTCGCGCCCGAGCGCTTGCGCGACCCCTTTCTCCTGATCTCTTGTCGCCCACTCTCCCTCTCTCTCCTTCTTTCTCTCTCTTTTCTTCTCTTCTGTAGCAAATTGGCCGAAGGCCAAAGGAAAATCTCCCTTTAAATTTTAAACCAAACCAAGCCACACCACACACACTGAACAGGTTCTACTGCTGAATCGATTCTCACCTCCAATTCCAATTAATTCAATTACTTCTCAATTCTAATTAATTCAATTCCTTTGATCCAATCATTCACCTAATATATGCTTATCTCCAATTAGCAATTAATTTCATTCATTTCCGATTCCTAAATAAATTTTCATTTAATCTTTAATTAGTCCTTTCTAATATTTAATCCCAACTAATCCAATAAATATCATTTTATTCTTCTTCCAAATTAATTTTTAATTATCATCCGATAAATTTTCATCTTATGAATACGTCCTTGGTAATACCCCGATAATTATCCAATTAATTTAAAAATCTCCAATTTATCCTTATTTAATTCTGTTATAAAAAGTCGGGGTATTACAGGTCTCTCCCTCTCTGTCTTCGATGGCCAACGAATGACGACTAAGTAGACGCTTTGGATCGGGCGCGACACTAGTTCTTCGCCGCGGTTCTTCACTGGAGAAGAAGATGCAGGAGCAGCAGTTCTTTGTTGCTGAGGAAGAAAGAACACGAGCAGCTTGCTGGAGAAGATGGCGGGCAGGGCAGCTCTGGCAAGCAGCAATGGCAGGCAGCAAGAATAAAAAAGAATTTTTTTTTCTTTTTCAATTTCTTTTTCCAAAAATGAAATCACAAACTCGTTTCACCTCCAATAAATCGAAAACCTCGATTTTTCAGAAACCTTCAACTTCCCTTTGATCTTCCCTTTGATACCAATTGTTGAAATAACGAACGAGAATAGGAAAAGAGAAAGGGAAAACAATGGACACCAAATTTACGTGGAAAACCCAAGACGGAAAAAAACCACGGGCAAAGGAGAAAAATCACAAGTTGAAATTGGTATAATGAACTTTGTGACTCAAACATATATTTATAGGAGTAAAGGAAACCCTAGTCATACTGGAATTGCAAACCCTAATCCTGTAGGAATTAGGAAACCTCCAATGTGGGCCAAATTGGCCTGGCCCAATTAGAATCCATGTCAAACTAAACCCAAACAGAGGGCATATTGGATTTAATGAAGAATAGTGTGAAGGAAAAATGGTGGAGTATATAGTATAAGTTGTTAGATGATATAATGTTCATATATATAAATATATGGTTTTAGTACATATTGGTTTGAAGAAGATGAAGTGATATAGAGGATATTACAATTTCAATTAAGACCTTAGATTATGGTTACAATATACAAATATATATATATGGTAGACATATGTATATATGTGTCATGTTAAGGAAATAATGTGTGTATACATAATCTGGAGAAAAATACATATAATGTTTAGTTTGGAGACAGCGGTCGATCGACGAGGCTGAAGTTTTCTGAAGAATTCGACGATCGTTTGGCAGATGGGTGGTCAATCAGCCAATGAAGAAAATCAATCGACCGCCATTAATGTTAGTCATCTGGAATGCTTAACCGATGTGATGGTTCGTTGTCTGAGCGTCTGGATGATTAAGTGTTGCACCTAGTGGTCTTCTGTCTTCAATGGGATGGTGAAGAGTTGATGTTCTTAGCCTATAAATAGAGAGGGACAAGCACAATGTTCCACAGAGAGAAAGCATACGAAAGCTCTGCCAAAATAAATGGAGAAGTTTTGCTTCTTGGTGAAAAATTTGTGAGGTCTGAGTGTTGTGAATGGTTTGCTGAAGGTAACCAAGAAGGTGAGACGACAGGGAGGGTGTGTATGATGGTTATGGAGTTTGAAGAGGTTGCTCTTACTCAACGTAGGATGAGTTCAGAAACTGCGGAGGTTGCTCTCACCAAAGAGTAAATGAATGTAATGTGAGTGGGCTTGTTTTTAGTGAGTTTGGAAATTGAAGAGGTTGTTCTCACGTAAAAACGAATCCAAGTGGTGAGTTTGGAAACTGAAGAGGTTGCTCTCCCCTGGCTTATGGATATATCAGGCTTAAGCATGTAGAGTTGTCATAGAGGTTATGGTTGCATTTCATTTTATATTCCTTACTAGGCAATAGGCTCATTATTCCTCTTGTGATGTAGGTATGAATTGTGAGCCAGTTGAGGTGAACGTTGAAGAAGTGTGATGCAATGCAAGCTTGTGTTACCATGTGCGAAATGACTAGGTTTATGGCTCTAATGAATAAAAATGATTTTAAATGCATAAGACATTGTTATGGATTTTAAGTATTTTATTTATGTTATTTCTGTAAGACAATTAAATGTTTTTATTCCGCATAACGTACTCTGATGTTTTTCAATTAAGTATATTTTAATGGGTTTTTAAAATGTTCAAAATTTTACAAAAAATTTATAAACGGAAATGAGATGTTACAATTATGGTATCAGAGCACCAGTGTATTAAAATGGTTCTGTATACTGCCTACCAGCACAAGTCACAACGTGGAAATACTTCATTGACTATAAGTATATTGCTTTACTTTATAAGTTGATAGACTCTATTACTTCTGCTATACATAGATTAGAGGTTTTGTATTATGCTTAGATTATAGGTTGTCCTCACTATAGATTAGTGTAAAAAAAGTGGTATGTTTAGGTGCTTCCTGATATAATTCTTGTAGGAAAACTAGTCTAATGCTTTGAAGCAGCTAGTACAACACTATTGTAGGGAAATAGAACGACAAGGGAAACTCGGAGGAAAAGAAAAATAGATAAAATAAAACGATCTTAAGAATAGGACAGATGGTTAGGTATACCATAGTGAAAGTAATCATTTCCTTACAAAACAAAATGGATTGGAAAGCAATTTAGAATGTAGATCTAGGAGATGCAATGATTAGTAGATTGGTGGAAATGTTGGAGTGCTGTTTTTAGTTTTTTTTGGAATAGAGTAGGGAATTAGATGAACAGAGAAACCAACAACTGAGGGCTCCTAGAGAATTAGGATGTGAGAGGTTTTGACGACTGATGCCACCATACTTTGAAGGTGATATCTCAGATCCAGTGGGTGCAGAGGAATGGATTCACTGGATGGGGAGTATATTCGAATATGCCAAGATTAAAGAACAAGGGAAAGTTATTTGTGCTATGTGCATGCTGACAAAGGATGCTCGATTTTGGTGAGAAACTATTAAGACAACTCAGGGACAACTCAGAACATAAGAGAAATAACTTGGACACAATTTAAGGATATTTTCCTTGATATGTATTTTAACATAATGGCTTGGACTTAGAAGTTAGATGGGTTAGTAAAGTTTGAGGTGCTATCCCAAATTGCTAGACACTTAGTAGCTACCAATGGTCTTAAGATATACCAGTTCGTTCAAGGATTAAAAGCCAAGATATATTGAGGAAGTGGAGATGCTAGCTATTAGATAGAGGGAAATGGATAAGAAGTGGAAAAGAATAATCAAACTCATCCACAAGTGGATGGCCAAATAATTGAAAAAGGAGCAAAGCAGGCATTTGACAATGAAAATAAGTCTGCAAATGATAAACATGCATAGAATGAACTTGATGCAGCTCTGATTAGAAATTTTCATGTTAGACCGTGCCCATGGTGTAATAGGAAGCTTTATGTGACGACTCGAATTTTTCTTTACTTTAAAAATGCGTTAAATTTAAAATTTTTATAAAACAACTGAATTCTTATTAAAACCCTTCAATTGAAATTAAAGTTCTTTTCTTAAAAACCCGATCGTTAAAACATCTTGTTTAAAACTCATTATTTGAATCTTGATGAACAGCGAAAGACTTTATTTATAAAATCTATTTTTCTCATTTTACAGTGGAAGCATAAAACATTTTATAGCAAAAGCATAAATCGTTCATTTTAAAAAGACAATAAATAAATTATTACTTTACATTTATAAAACTCTTTTCTCTTTTACTTTCCTTAGCCTAGCCAGCCACAAGTCCCGCCCGTGCAAATCTTTCATCAACTGCTCTTTAATCTGTTCACCATTTTTTCGTGCATGTACCTACACCATTAGTAACTATGAACCCAAGGTCTAGTAAGGAATGAGATATGTAGTATGCTGTATGCCTATCGTTCATTCTTTTTGAATGGGTACCGGCCCAAACCTTTCTTTTCTTTACATTTTATTCTTTCATAACTCGTACGTCGAGTGAGAGATTGGAGGAACCTATGTTAGAGTTATAGTCTTGGTCGGCTTCTAACCAGCTAGGGTAGCTAGTCCCATTCCCAACTAGGGAGGAGACTTAGTTCAAACTACCTGATTAGATCCAAACTACCCGTCCGTCCCCCAACTCCCCATTTCTTTTCCTTTCATTCATTTCATTTTATTCATTTGTTTTCCTCACATAAATGCATATGAATACCCCCTTCCGATGGGGCATTTCCTACTTGTTTCTATTATCATGATGCATGTCCATTAGAAACATAATCATGATGCATGTCAATGAGAAGCAGTAATCACAACAGTATAAAAGTATGAGACATGAAGCAGTAATCACAACAATATAAAAGTATGAGACATGAAGCAGTAATCACAACAATATAAAGTACGAGATATGGAAAGTTTACTAACATACTATATAGGCATGCTTGGTAATTTAAAGGAAGCGATAACAATATAGAAATGCTTTGCAATTTAAAGGAAACAATAATATCATAGGCATGGTTGGCAATTTAAAGAAAGTGATAACGATATAGACATGCTTAGTAGTTTAAGGGGAACAATAAGAATTTAGACATGCTTGGCAGTTTAAAGGAAATAATCACAATATGCTAACATCCTAAACATGCTCAGAAATTAAACTAATAATGTACGATTAGCATAGGCATGATAAATAAGCAACATGGTAGACACGTAAACAAACAATTAAAGGAAAGACACTGCTAATCGTGTAGGACCTCCACTGGCCAACGACTCTACTCAATTCCTTACGTCGAAGCGTTAACGCGTATTAGGACTTAATCTTTATCCTCTTCCTTCTATTTAATACCTTCATAATTAAAAAACATTTACTTATTAATAACAACCTTTTAACAATCATTCTAATCTAACAAAAACATATTCCTCAAATTCCTAAATCACCCGTACTATCCACATCTATCCCAACTTAATAGCTTAATCCACTTGCAATAATCACTAGAAACTTAACCCAACATAATCTAATCATCGAAGCAGTAATTTATTCCCACTAACAACTTCATAGTTTCACTTTATAACTACTGCCAGAAATCACTTAACAACAACCAACAGAGTGCCTATATTCATCAACCAAACATTACAGAATATTAATCCAAGCATAATATTACACAAAATCCAGGAACAGCACCACAATAGGGGTATTAAACCATTCCATCAGCAGAGTTTAACCACTCACAACCAAACAACAGACAACAGCGAGTAATATCCAATTATTGTCCAAAAATCTGCATTTAATCTTATACAATTAAGCCAAAGGCTATCACAACAGAGAACAATCATCCAACAACAGAATATTAGCCCACAGCAAATAGTAGAACCATTTCTAAAACCAACTAAACATTCACAAGGTAGTATATATCCTAAAGCAGATGATCCATAACATTCCTCAAGGAGAGCAGTTCACAGAACATCAATCCAGACAACATAGCACATTATCTTAGTATTCCATAATAAGCTGCAAAAGACTTCTCTTTACCTTGAAGAACACCCAAGAGGTAAATGCACAGGAGACCAAAGAGCAGCTCCTTCTTCTCCTTCAGAATGCCACAGTCTTTCTTCTTCATTTCCTCCAAAAGCACTCGGCCCTCTGTCCATTTCACTCTCAACTCAGCTCACCCGAGAGTCTTCTCCCTTCCATCCTCCTCTCTTTTGCATTTCAATTCCACCAGAGAGCATCCCTTATCCTGCCACAGTCATTCCCTGACTTTACCATTCTTCTACGCTTGTCCACGCACGTTTCACTGTTGTTTCCATCAGAGTAGGACAAACCAGTTCAAACCGACCCGCAAGCAACCCCAGCCGATTCACCCGAATCGCCACCTCCCTGCCATCCCAACGCCCATGTCGTCATGTTTGTCCCACAACTGATGATTCACAGCAAGCCAAACTCGCAACACATGGGAGTTCACAGCCTCACCATCGCCGTTCAACGCCGTAAAGCATCACCAATCCCCCGACACTACACCGATGACCCATCTCCGCACTGAATCAACCCATTGAAGCCACACCTCCTGAGCCCGTAACCCTGACCCGCAACGCCAATCCTCCTGGCCCGTCGGACAATGTCGACCACCGTGAAGGAGCCCCCACCCTCATCTCTCGATCACCTTCTCTCTCTCCCTGATTTCCTTCCCTCACAGAATGGTCGTGGGTCATTCCTTTCTTTTACACACTAGATCGGTTCAAGGATAAACCGGTTCAGTCACCCATCCATTATAATCTCATTTCTTCGTCCACATAAAATCCTCCCCTAATTCTCTTTATCCCAATTATCCAATTTATTTAATCCTCCTTTAATATTCATTTAATCCTTAATTCAAAACAATTATAATTAATCTCATTTCTTCTTCTTCTTTTAATTAAATGGAAAACCGAGCCACTTAATTTTCAGACAGAGTCGAACCAACCCGGTTCGATCCATTATTCTCCCCTTCAGAATTGCATTTTCGGATGAGGGAAAGCGTCTGCGCCTCTACCGCATTCGTCTGAAAAGTCTGATAATTTGGACAGATTCAAACTCCCTTCATCCGCCATCGTCCGTATTCGCCCTGACTCCTCCGAAAACTAACGATCGGACGCAAAATTTCGTCCCTGTCTCGTCCGAAAATGTGAGGGACGACCCGTAATACTTTTTAGATGCAACGCCCAATCTGTACGTCGTCGGCATGCATTCAAAAACTCTAAATACACAATCCGAGATAATTTTCCATGTTTAATTTAATGACTCAATAAAATACTTCTTCTAAATTAATCTTAATTATCATCCAATAAATTCTCATAAATTATGATCTAACAAATATGTTCTTAGTAATACCCCGATGAATATCCAACTAGTTCGAATACTTCCAATCACTTTCTAATTTATCTTTATTAAATCTCCGATATGAAAATTAGGGGTATTACACCTTATGGTGAATGTAGAATTGGCATTGGACAATGTTTTGAGAGTGGGAAAGATTTAAGGAAATTTTCTATGACAAGTATTGTAACTGCACTATAAGGACGAGTAAGTTGATAGAACTTATTACGCTTCGTTAGGAAGGAATAGTTATGGATTACATGCACAAGTTGAAACGTCGTTGCGATTTACATCACAGTTAGTCAACGATATTGAACACAAGGTTCACCAATTTGTTCTAGGACTCAAGTTGGAAATTATTCGAGGTGTGAAGATTTCGGGTACTCAAGGGATACCTTATACAGACATTGTATCAAATGCCCTCGAAGTTGAGGATGAAGAGTTTTAAGTAATGAGATTTGATGAGCACAGTAGAAATGTGGGTATAGAAACGCAATCTCAACAAATGATAGAAGAACAACTAGAGATAAAAGGATCAAAGAAACCTTTCATTAGTGATAAGTTATAAGGAAATGAGAAGTGTATTCAAGGAAATGCTAAGAATTCACGGGTCAATCAATGCCCAAAATGTGAGAAGAGTCATAGGGAGAAATGAATGACAAGATCTAGGAGATGCTTTCGATGGGACAAAGTTGGACATATTGCAAAAATTAGTCATACACTGCAGATGAAAGGAAAGAGAATTTAGCTGAGGTTTTTTTTTTCTCTTGCAGCATTTAGGAATAAAGATCAAAGGACTCTGATATAAATGGTGTTTAGTTAAATAATTATATTTTGAGAAGTGGGAACGTTGTATCTTAGGAAGAATTATGAAATATTAAAGTTGAATAATTATATTTTGGGTACTCCGTGTTACAAATACTTATAATTAGTATTTTATAAATTCGTGAAGGTATTTACGTTAGACAAATTTTGAGGACAAAATTTATATAACAGGGGAGGAATGTAATATCCTGAATTTTTCGTTGAGCTAAGCACAAGGTTTATGTGATATTTTGGTATGATAGGAGTGGAATTGGACTATTTAGAAATATTGATCAAAAGAAATGTATTTTGAATAAGTGAATTATGATGCTCGAATTATGACCATATTTAGTTTTGGAAATGATCAAAGTTATGGAAAATTGTATGATGGTATTTGGAGTTAAATAGGATAATATAAATTATAATTATAGTTAGTGGAATTAATAAGAGGAAATATACTTTGACGTATTTGGATATTGTATGGATACTATAAGGACTGAAAGCTTGAGAATAATAAGGTTCTTATTGGAAAATGTATTTGGATATAATAAGGTTGAAAGTATAGAATTTATACTATTTTGAGGGCATATTGGATTTAATGAAGAATAGTGTGAAGGAAGAATGGTGGAGTATATAGTATAAGTTGGTAGATGATATAAATATTAATATATATAAATATATGGTTTTGGTACATATTGGTTTGATAAAGACAAAGTGATATGGAGGATATTACAATTTCAATTAAGACCTTAGATTATGGTTACAATATATAAATATATATATTGATATACATATATATGGTAGACATATGTATATATATGTCACGTTAAGGAAAAATCGTGTGTATACATAATCTGGAGAAAAATACATATAATGTTCAGTTTGGAGACGGCAGTTGATCGACGAGGCTAAAGTTTTCTAAAGAATTCGACGTCATTTGACAGACGGGTGGTTGATCAGCCAATGAAGAAAATCGATCGACCGCCATTAATGTTAGTCGTCTAGAATGCTTAACTGACGTTATGTTCATTGTCTGAGTGTTTGGATGATTAAGTGTTGCACCTAGTGGTCTTCTGTCTTCAATGGGATGATGAAGAGTCGCTGTTCGTAGCCTATAAATAGAGAGGAAGGAGAGCAATGTCTCACAAAGAGAAAGCATGTGGAAGCTCTGCCAAAATAATTGGAGAAGTTTTGCTTCTTGATGAAAGATTTGTGAGGTCTGAGTGCTGTGAATGGTTTGCTGGAGGTAACCGAGAAGGTGAGATGACAGTGAGGATGTGTATGATGTTCTAGAGTTTGAGAGCTTGAAGAGGTTGCTCTTACTCAACGGGGGATGAGTGCGGAAACTGTGGAGGTTGCTCTCACCCAAGAGTAAATGAATGTAATGTGAGTGGGCTCATTTTTAGTGAGTTCAGAAACTAAAGAGGTTGCTATCACGTAAAAACGAATCCAAGTGGTGAGTTCGGAAACTGAAGAGGTTTCTCTTGCCCAGCTTACGGATATATCAGGCTTAAGCATGTAGAGTTGTCATAGAGGTTATGGTTGCATTTTATTTTATATTCCTTACTGGGCAATTGGCTCATTATTCCTCTTGTGATGTATGTATGAATTGCGAGCCGGTTGAGGTACATGTTGAAGAAATGTGATGCAATGCAAGCTTATGTTACCATGCGCGAAACAACATCGGGGGTTATGGCTCTAATGAATAAAAATTATTTTAAATGCATAAGACATTGTTATGGATTTTATTAAGTATTTTATTCATTGTTAGACGTATTAAATTTTTTCTTGCGATTTAGTTATCTCTAAACCCAAAGTGATATATACCAACTATTAAATTAAATAATCACAAATATAAAGAATTATAAAGAATAGGAATATAGAGATGCAAGTTTCTTCACGCGGTTCGACAACCCCGGTCTACGTGCACGCTCCAAGTTTCTGACTTGGACATCCTTGATCACCCAACCTCTCTGGTTGGTGATGTTTGACTTCACGGGTGTTAAACAAACTTTTACAAACTGTTCTGAAGGCATCACCCTCTAGATTGATCTTCACTGGCGTCAATCTAGCCTTTCAGGGTTTGAGTCTAATAAAATAGAAAATAAATATTCATAAATTTCCCCAATATATAAATCTAAAGTTTGGGAGTTAGGAGAGTTAGGATTTACACTATTTCAATAATGAGAAATCGAGAAGTGATTTTGGCAGAGCTTTGCTTCGATTCTCGCTTGGTTAGAGCAAGCTTCAGAGTGTCTTCTATATTTAGACACTGCTTGAGTGGTCGACCATTTTCATTTTGGTCGACCGCCTTTTGACCATTGGAAATAGCCATTGCATTTTACAGAGTTATCGGTCGACTGCTTTCTTCATTTTGGTCGACCACTTTCTTCACATTTTAGACATTTGCCGACTCTATTCATTTCACGGTCGATCTTCTTGTCCTCCTGCTTGACTACAAAAACAAGGGGCAATCTGTTTTATTTTGCGGTCGATCATTTCTTCACTGCTCGACCGCTTCCTCGACTGCAAAACTGCTGACCCTTCTACTTTTTAAAATCGGTTGACCAATTTTCAGCTGGTCGACCGCTTCCTCTGCTTTGCATAATTTTGGTCGACCTCCTCTATGCCTTAGTCAACCTCTTCTCCATGTTTTGTCCAAATTCAATCCTCTAAGTCTCAATAAATATCCTATAGGTTACATAGACTTAGATAAACATGTTAGAACACTTTAATACCCGTATTAAAGGTATTTCCAATTAAAATCAATATAATTATAAAGATTAAATAATTAAACATAAACAAACAATTAACAACTTATAATTACAATTAACATAAACAACATCAAAACAAATAAGCCTAATGACCCTTAAGCTAACAGTTACTTCTCCTTTTGGAATGATCTCCCCTTGAAGTTCTTTTTCCTTGCAACTTTTTTCATTAAACGAATTTATTGAATTTCCTATGAAGGAAAGCTCCTTGATCATCATCTTCCTTATCAGTCTCAATTTCATTGCTATAAGTGCCTTGAGAGTAATTTCCTTTCCCTTCAACTCCTCACATACATTTGCTTTTATCATGATCTCATGTGCCATTAAGGATTCAATTAGTTCTTTCATTTTTAATACATTGGGATCACGTAATTCTTGAATTTCTATCACATTGGGTTTCCATGATTTTAGTAGACACCTTAGTATTTTTCTTACTAATTCCTCATTAGGATATGTTCTATCAAGAGCTTTCAAACAATTAGTAATATTAGTAAAACGAGTAAATATTTGACGAATAGATTCATCTTTATACATAGAAAAGAATTCATATTCATGCACAAATAAACTTAATTTACTTTCTTTAACTTGATTAATACCCTCATGGGCAATTTCATGTCAAATCTCATATGCATTGTCATATCTTTGGACTTTATTACATTCGTCTCTATATAAAGAACAATAATTAGTGTTCATTGTCTTAACATTTAAACATAATTTCCATTTATCACTATCATCAAACTTAAAAGGTAACTTTGGAATATTTCTATCATTCTCTACCATAATAGGGACATGGGGTCCATTTTTAAGAACATGTCATAGATCATAATCTATAGATTACACATATTCTCATCCTATATTTCTAATATATATAATCATTACCATAAAAAAATGGTAGTCTAGAGATAGATTGACTCTCAACATGTGAACTAGTAATATTAAATGCCATGGAAATAAATTTGAGAAAAAGTTTCTACTTTTTATCACAAATAAAGAGATTAGAGACCAAGCTCTAATTCTAATTGTAAGATCGACTTAGCATAGGAGGGAGTTTAATTAGGATATTTAAAATATTTATCAAATTTAAAACTTAACTACTCTGCAAACTTTTCTAAGTTAATTTCTTTCAAAGTATTACACCAACACACGAAGCAAACAATATGCATATAGATAAATAGTATGTGAGAGAAAAAAAGAAAACACGAGTTGTTAACAAGGTTGGGTCAAATCTGTCTACATTCACTCTCTAAGGCTACCCCTTGAAGATTCAATATCACCAACCCTTCCGTCAATCATGTCTTTGCAATTCATAGGGCTTCACCATTTCACTCTCCATAATAAATGAGGTTTTAGAATGATTGGTATAAATTCCTAACTCTCACAAGATGCACAATCTCAAATGAAATAAGTGGGTGAAAGTTCAGTAAAAAGGCTTGAAATATGTAAGGTTCTTCATATGAAAGCTCAAAGATATGGTTACCTTTGCACAATAGATGTGTGGATCTATTTATAGATGAGCACCGAAATTTGAGCTGGTGATCAACCACTGCTTAGCTCTGGCCGATTGTGATATGATCGTTACAACATTCATGTGAGTGACGTCGGTCTACCAATGCTTCTGTTATTCGACTGCAATATGATCTTTACGGCTTATTGTTGAAATGCTGGTCAACCACAGTTTTGATTTAGTTGACCAGGCATGCTGCTTCAAAATGGTTCTGTCCAATATGCGGTTGTCTATTGTTCTCTTTGGTTGATCGTGGTTCTATTAGCCTTTTTGTTGGGCTAAGTTTTATTTTGATGATGACTAAATTGTGTATTAATTTAGTAAATCAATAAGTTGTATTTTAGTAGCATGT
>CM039483.1:432178-530447 GCA_022433065.1 Begonia loranthoides
TTGTGCGGACGAAGCGGACGATAGAATTGGCGTCCGCAAGTGCATAACTTTCTACCCAACGGCTATATTTTCAACGGGAAAATTTCAACGGTTCTGCGGACAATAGGTGCGGACGCTGAGGACATCCAGGAGCAGCAGTGGCAGTGTCTATAAATATAAGTCCACACCAAGCTCTCCTTAAGAAACTATCGAATATTTGAGGCGAAGCTTTGCCAAAATCAATACTCGAATACTAGTCACTGTGAGCTATTTAATTGTATATCCAATTCTCCCTATTCTGAATTTGCGAGTTATATTTGGGAGAATTCGGATTAGCTAGATTGCCGGTTAAATTTCTGAATCATATATTGTGCTTGATTGTAAAGGGTGATTCCCTTAGAATTCATCACACTTGGGTGACGCCCCGCAATAGTCAAATTAAGAGTGACGACTCGTAAGAGTCAAAGGTTGACGACCTAAGAATTAGTCAAGGGTGACGCCCGTTTAATAGTCAATTTGTAAACGGTTTTATTGGCACCCGTAAGCCAATTATTTAGTATATCTCCAAGTGAAACTTGAAGCGTGGACGTAGGCAAGTTTGCCGAACCGCGTAAACAAATATTGTGTGCATTTCTCTAACCCTTACTCTTTAATTTACGCATTTAATGTGATTGCATATTTAATCGTATTTGATAAATCACTTAGGGATTTAGAGAATTTAAATATCGCACGAAATTATTAGAAACGCTATATTCACCCCCCTCTATAGGCGTATATCGATCCTACAGGTTCCACATTAAATTCGTGCTTGTTTATGTGTCTTGGATCGATCAACCACTTCTTTTATCTAGTTAATCGCAGTCTGGCCTTTAAGGATATTTTCCAAGTTGTTTCTGGCTCCGTCGAGTGCTTGTGTGGTATGATCGACTTCAATCGTGTCTTGATTCTGTAACAGATTATATTTGTGTTTGGTCGACCATGTCTTTCCCTAGTCAACCGCACTCTAGCCTTAGAAAATATTTTGTAATCGGCCTTCGATCCGATGGTCTGCAATTGTGTCGTTGAATCTGAAAAAGATTCTATGTCTTGGTCTGGTCGACCGCAAACTAGTCCTTTAAAATGATATGCCATCTGTTTAAACTCTGACAACTTGTTCTTTCTGCGAGGACCCAAATTTTCTGCAATGACTTAAGACACACATTATTAACTTTCAATAACATTGAGTGAATTTTTAAGATAAATAATATCAATATTTGCTCATCACAAATTTATCATTTTAATTTATTAATCATCAAAACAACTATAATTAATTCAATATTAAGCAATCGGCTTGGAAACTAAGCAAGTAAACTTGTAAAATTACGACAAAGCTTCTACTTTTCAAATAAACAATCGAAGAACTGCATTTCAAAAACACTCACACTAAATTATATCCCAAGAAAATCTTCTCTATTTACATTGTAATTAATGTACATAGTGCTTTAGTGGCTTTCCAAATTTACAAATCACGAGGAAGAAAAAGAAATCCCAAACCCAGATCATACGTTCCCAAGAGCATCTCTAACAACTCCACAAACATAATCCAAAATGAAATGCTAATGAATCCACATTTTTACGTTGATTCCTTCAAATAAAAAACATGAAGATTTTATAATTTGATCATTGTATTAAGTTGTCAAATTGTCAGTCTTAGCATCTTCTTCGACATTTTTGCTGCCGTCAAGTGTTGCTGGCTTCTCGGAAGCAGGATAGAACAGCCTCTTAGCTTTTGCTGTTGGCTTCCCATTGGGAGAAAGAGACTTAACCAAGAGTGGTGTTTTTGGTGACAATGAATTTTTCTTCTTACCAGCTTTGCTAGACTGCCTACTTAGAACTTTCTTCGGACTGTTGGCTCGAGAAGTCACACGGCTTTCCCACGGACGAGCAGCTATCCAACGCTCCTTCCAACTCCAGCCCCAATTAGATTTCCCCAATTCATCTTTTCCCAGCCATTGGATTTGATTAGAGTTGGCCCTCCACTAAAAATCATGATGTTGTACCGTTATGATTAATTGAATTAGAGAAAACTAAATATTAATTGTATTTATTTAAGGGTAGCATACCTGATGTGAAAAGGCATACGCCATAGCTCGCTCCCGCTTACCTGCAGCCTCTTCTCGATCGTGTATTCTAGCCAGAATTGCGTCCATTGTTTCAGGGCCACCACACCACTCCACCTGCCAACCATTTAGCCAATTACAGGGGCGAGATGATATGATAGGAATAAATGCTTCATAAGATAGCATATAAAAAGAAACTCTCCAAGTAGTCGAACCTCAACTTCATGAAGCTTGGCCTCAAGTTTTCGTTGATTCTCTAGTTTCTTCTGTTTCATTCGGCCTTCGGTTACCATATAAAGCCTGCGTTCTCTGATTTGGGATTGTATTTTTCCCCATGAATGAAGATAGGCTAAGGTGGATGTAGATTGCTTTTTAACAGAACAGCCTAGTGATTGCTTCTGCAATCTCACTATCCCTTTCAACCGTCGTAAACTTTTTCTAGCCTGAAAGAGGGGGGAGGAAAAGACAGGATTGTGTAAAGAAAAATTCACAACTCTCGTAATGTTTATCTGTCACATGCAAGAAAAATGGTTTCAGCATATTAGTTAGTACACAGTCAGTGCCCCTCTTGCACTAGTACAAAATTGTCCGCTTTGGTAACATGGTCCGAGATCGACACATCCCTCGTGGCTTTGTTTTTGGGTGTCTCCATTTCCCATAACACATGGATTGTTGGTTTTTCTGAATCCTATGCTCGGTGTTTTGATCATTGGTAAATTTCATTGCGCGTAAAATCATGAAAAACCAACAGTCATAGCCCACAAAACTTCCCCGGGAGACCTTCCTCCTTTAGACATAATTAATGGTTCTTGACATGAAGATTTATCTTTTCAAGTCCAAACAACTTATTGAGCTAATGATCTAAACTAAATTGCTAACAAAGAAGAGAAGTACTATGTCTGAAAACTAACCATATATGCTCGAAATGCAGTCTGAATCCGAGTAGCTGCTGCGACTTCTACGGGCATATCGTTGGACTCTTTCCTCAGAGTATGCGGCCATTTTAAAGCACTTGATTTTGCAGACGACGATGACTTCTATAGTACAATAATAAAAGAACATTAAGCAATAATATGTGTGACAACATTATGTAAACTCTAAGCTGAAAGCTCCTCTCTTCAGCTTGAGTAACAGATTGCCATCTATCAAGTGCCTATACTTATAAACTGGATCTACAAAATCAGTGTATAATGATGAGAGTGAGTAAAAATGGCAACTGGGTCATATTTTTCTTCTTTGATATGCGTCAACAGACAGCAAAAGTTGATCATTTTGCAGTTTATGAGTCAGATTCAACAAAATTAATCATACCTTTACTTGCTTAGAACCGCTGTACTTCACTTTCCTTAACCTCAAAACTGTCTTAAACCAATCTCCAGAGCCCATTCTAACTATTCAAAGCGCTTCTAATCAACATAAACCTACCAAAATTGCACGTAAAAGTCATAAACATCATTATTAAACAGTAACAGATCAAATCAAGAACAGTTTTAACTATCTCATTCCCATGCTCACCCATTTTTTTCATATAAATCCTATCAAATTTAACGGTCAAATGGATTGAATAAAACCATTATTGCATTAAAGAAATAGTGGTCTGAGTTTGTCCTATAAGAAAATTTAGATGCTGCAATTCACATCCCAATTTAATTTATTCAAATCATAAATTCCAATATTTTTACATTTTCCAATAAAAAAAATACATTCATAAATTAGAACATGATTACGACAACCAGACAAACGAGAAATGGAATGCTATGATGTAATATCCAGTTTCTCTGTAAATCATCTCTACAGACCAAAGTTTCAGCTACTCATTGTAAACATCCAGATCCCAGCAACACAAATCTCCCAAAGAAAAATGGGTACCCGAATCACAATTCCTGTTGGGTTTATTCTTCCCAACAAGTACAGAGCATCAAATGAACACAAAAAGAAGAGAAAAAAGAACTGGGTAAAGATGATATACCGGCAAAAGGTCAAATAAGAAACCTAAAACTCCTTTCTCCAATGGGTAGTCAAGGATTTAATATAGTGTAGCCGCGATTGTGATTGTATAAGCATCCGTAACAGCGAAGGCAAGGCTGCGAGAATAAAAAGTGGGTGCAGCAATGTAGGTAGACCGCTCCACCATGGCCCAGCTACAGCTTTTTCTAGTCGAAGAAAATATAATTATGTTTAATCCCTTAATCAGAGGCTCAACCGTCGGTGCAACTGTGAACAACTCATATAAAAGCGAAGGTCGGAGAGGAAGGTAGGTGGGTTTTCTGAGAAATCAACTTATGTAGGCTACAGCGACCTCAGAACAACCCTATGGCCCAGTCTCACTCAGATGCCCTCTCTCTCACTCTCTCCACGAATGAATATACTTGTAATTTTAGTCGTAGGATGGAGACGGCGAGAAACGAACAAAGGAGATGTGAATTTCTGATAATGGGAACTTGATACAGACATAGACTTGGAATTTTTGTAAGCAAGATTAAAACTTCGATTCAAGGGTCAAATGAAATTGGATACTTGAATAAATATGTAGTAGAATCGCTTGTCTCTAACCCTCACTTTCCACACTTTGACCAAACGTGCTACTGGACGTCAACTCCCGAGTGGGCACTGGATCCTATTTTGAACTCGAACCAGTTAATTAGGGTCTCAAAAGAGTAAAACTTGATCTGAACTTGATGATCGAAGGAAGTAATAAACGATTATAATTGTCAGAAAATAGGCTCAGCAGTGGATCCAACTATAAATGTATATTATTTATAAATAATAAATAATTTATTTATGAATTTCAAATGCATCTAATCTTTATCTATTAAATCTATAATTTATGGAATACAAATAGGTGTACTTGGATTTTAATAATTGTTAGGAACAATCATAATATTTGGTACATATCAAAAATGCTTATAAGACTAAGACCAAATTTCATTTATTACTTGACTTTTAGAGTTCAACTAACATGAATTTTTTTAGATCCAATCTATTTTAGTGTATTGTTTTATTCTATAAACAAATATAAACTCGAGTTGCGAAACTTGTGACTGAAATTGTATCTTCATTGTAGATTTTTTTAAATTAAATTTTGTATTTTTTTTTTATTTCATGATTAACTTTTAACAATTAGTATCAGAGCTTGGTTAAAAGAGATCATATAATTTATGTTTAGATTTTTGTTAAAATATTAATTTTATGGGGTTGTTAGGCAACATTGTACAATTTGTGTTGCAATGTTTTAAAATTGCAATTTATGTGAAAAAGAAAAAGGAAAAGGAATAGATGTAGCTGTGCACAATGGAGGGAAACACCATGCTGAGTGGTTTTGTAAACATAACAATTGAGGAACCCAACGTTCTCTTACTTCTTGATGAGAGACTACTTGCAAGGTTTCTTCTTCAGGAAGAAGAAGACAAACATAAAAAAAGCAAATAGAGTTTTCCTTTTTTGCAAAAATTACAATTCTTGAAAAATTATTAGAAATAGAACATGAGACTGAAAAAGAAAAATACAAAATTTAACAATCAAAAAATTATTATAAAGACTAAATTACAGTCACAAGTTTTACAATTCAATCTTACATGTATTTGTAGAATAACAAAACATTATAGGAGATCCATAATGTAAGTTTACTGGTTTGACAAAAAAAAATTCGGGTTGTCCAACTCTAACACCACTAAACTAAGATTTTCTCCATCCTTGTAAACTTCGAGTCACTCAATTAGATATGAGCTTCATGGATCCTATATATTGTCTTAGTTTGAGCTTGAAAATGTATTATACCACGACTCGCAGGAGACCTAAGATAGAACGGGAAATGACCTAACCTACGAAAGGATTGAATTGCCAAACCCTTAACGTTATTTATTACCAATGCAGTGGAAGTCTCAAAAAATAAACTTTAGCCAAAGCTCAATAAATTTAGAATAACTCACAAGTTTAATAGTGGCATCAAAATATAGCGGTAATATAAATTCAAAATAACTATACTAAAATAAAATAATATGAAAGTCTAATAATAATAAATAAACCAACAAGAGTTTAATCTCACAAAAATAAAATCCTCAAAAATTATAAAGCTAAGAAAGTGAAATGCTATGCCTACTTTTTTGTCGGGAACAAATGGTCTCCTTGACTAAGAGCTAAAAACGAGAGCACTTGGGGAAAGACGACTTGACTCAGTAGAAATAAAATTTACATTCAACTTGAAGTTAAGAAAAATGAATAATTATGCCAAGTATAAAACATTTTATAAAAATAGAGTAGAAAACATACAGGAGGGTAAATGTCAAAACCTTCTACTCTAATGTGATACATACATAAAATAGGGCACCACTGTATAACATAAAAAACCTCAGTGAAAATGAAGTCATTGACAAACTCCAAGCAGACCATGTCATGGGCATATTCAATAACAACGATGCTACTTGACGATCACAAAGCTACAAACGAGCTTGATCATATTTAGGGTTTTGCACTTAGGGACACAACACATACGTTTATCCCATTACTTTAGTTCATAAACAAACACATTCTAATAGTTAAACGTGCATAATAAAATGAAACCTCCACATGGGTCGATCAAACTTAGTTCACATAACCGACTTGATTAGTAAAAGAAAAACAAGTACATACTCAATAAAAATATGTCATAAGATAATATAAGAACATGTTTCAAAATAAGTTTTACAAAAACAGTGTTATATTAGACGTAAAAAGAAACTTATATCTTGACCGAGTATACCTCTACCAAAAGCTAAAAAATCTAGAAGGTTAAAAAACTAATCAAATCTTGGTACCTATCATATTATTATCATAGTCAATATTATTCCTAAATTCATCAAAATAATATGTAAAACTCATCATAATGATATGTAAAACCCACAAACATGCTACAAAACAACCCAAGAATCAAATGGGTCAAAAACTCAAATCTCGCCCTATATTTATACCAATCTTTGGAAGTCAATCTTGTTGACTAGTTGCAATTTGACTAATTTGTTTGCAAATTTTCATTCCCACATTTTCATTTTGTATCACGTTTTACGTATACTCAAGTATATATGCATCTAGATATTCTGTACATAATCAAAATGTTAAAGAGATATTTAAGTAATCCTGGATTTGAACATTGGAAAAAAATGAAAAAGGTATTGAGATACCTATAGAAAACAAAAGATTATTTGCTCCCGTACAAGAAATTAGATCAGTTGAAGATCATTGGTACTCTGATTTTGATTTTACATGATGTCAAAATAGTTGAGAATCGATATTGGGCTATGTTTTCCAATTAGCTAGAGGAACTGTTTTCTCAAAAGGGTTGAAAGACCACTACAGTTATTGTGTAATAATAAATCCTAGATTGGACTATTGGAAAGCAATGAAAAGTGTATTGATATACAGATAGAGAACAAAAACATTATATGCTCATCTATAGGAAATCAAGTCAATTGGAAATCATTAGGTACTCTGATTTTGGTTTTATTAGATGCCAGGATAGTCAAAATTTGACATCATACAATATTTTTCTATTGGTCGGAGCTGGTTTTTGGAAAAGTGTCGAACAGTCACTTACAGCTTCGTCGATAATGGCAGCGGATTTTATAACATGTTATAATATGTCAAATGAGGCATTGTGGCTCAAGAACTTTGTCACAAAACTTTGGATTGTCAAAGGGGTTGAAACACTACTATGGTTGTGTGTGATAAATTAATTTGTTTGTAATGTTTTCAAATAACAATAAGAGCTTGTCCAAGGCTTAACGTTATCAACTTCAAGTTTCTTATTGTAAAGGAAAGATTTTATAGTGGTTAGATATCTATAGATCTTATTAGGACAAACTCTATGATAACGAACCCACTTACTAAAAGAATATCATCCAAGGCCTTTTCATGAGTATGTTACTCATATAAGTGTAATTTCTTTAGATGATGTTATTGTAGTGAGAGTTTGAATTTGGGTGATTTTGGATCATAGATATATTTTGTATTGGATATTATTTTGTAGAATAATATATATGGTTTACTCTGAATTTTAAAATTTAAGTTTGATCTCCCTAAGAAATCAAGTTCAACTAGTTGAAAATAGGTATCTTGTGACCACATTACATGTAATTTCTATGCTACACATTCATATTTGCTCTTTTTTTTTATATATGTGATCATTAATGGTTTTAGTTATAATTAATATGGTAGATATTATATAACGCTCCGAGATGTTAAAACTCTTTTTCTTGGTTTTTATTTTTATTTTTTAATACGTCATACATAGACATTGTGTTTTTAAACCATACACAACGGAAGTCTTTAAAATAATACTCTTTTGAAATCTAAACTTAGTAAAACTCAATATTAATTAAATATCCTTTCGTATCTCTTTAAAATCTTATGGCAGAAATCTTAACAAAAACTCATTCAAAGTTAAACGTAATAAAATCAATTGTTTGAATAGACATAAGCATTTATAAAATGTTTTTACTTAAATCTAAATAATAATAAATATAACTTTTAATAAAAGATTTCATGACACCTTATTAAAATCCACCTTTCATTTAATCTTTACCCACATGTCAATTTCGCTTCGACAACGCTTTAGTTTACCCCATGAGAATTCCTCTTCAACTGCTCTCTCAATTGTTTCTGTCTTTATGTTCCTCTATAATTCTATCATTACTTATATCATAAAGTTTATCTATGAGGCTAACGCTCAATAAGAAATGCACAACATAATATCAGTATGCAATGTAGTTTCATAAAAACATGACTTTTAGTTCTTTCTTCTTTCTTTTCTTTATTTCTTTTAACAACCTTGCAACCTTTGTTAAGATTCTTACGGGAAGAGTAGACAAGACTATGGGAAACACACCACTGAGTCTCGTGAACTTTAGCAAGACAGTCTCCTTACCGAGACCTTCTTTAGTATTGTACACTCAATGCATAACTATTTTCGCGAACTTCGACCAATCCTTGACATAATCGAGCTAACGGGCTTATCCCCCATAGACCCAACCTTTGGGACAACCTTTTCTCAACCTCTATATTCTTTCTTACGTATCTTAAATTCTATTTCTATCTTTCTTACATGAAAACACATGCATGTAAACTGTTTTCATTCTTTTCTTGAAAAACATGATGTATAAAACATACATGATACATGATAACAGTCTAACGTGCATGAACATACAATAGTAGGCATATCCTCAAGTCAATGTAACGTACCATGTAATCCAATAGTATCATCAAACATGCATGAAAATAATCAAACCATCTCCAAAGTTATCATCACAGGTCTTAAATTAACAGTCAATAAACACACTACCTTATCCTAGCACTTTGTGATGTAGTCAAATGCCAAACACAAACAAATATCTCTTACCTGAAATTTTTAATGGAGTCTAACTGTTCCTAACACTTCCCACTCGCTGACCTTTTCCTTTAAATAAATAAAGAGTTAGTTACTAAAAAAATAACTCTAAATGATACTCACAGCCAAAACTACTTCAGGAACTAAATAGTGGAGAACATACCTTGAGAAACCTAAAGGAAAGTTTTGTTAGCCTAAGAGATATTAGGCTTATTTGTTTTGATTATGAATGTTTAAGTTAATAAAAAGTTGTTTTGAATGTACTTAACTTGATTATCATTTAGTTTATAATTAATCTTCATTGAAAATAATCCTTAACAAGGGTATTTATATGTTCTAACATGTTTGTTTAAGTGCATATAGCTAATGGTTAAGTTTTGGGACTTAAACACTTTATGATGTGTAAAACATAGAGTATAGGTCAACTATGGACCAGAGGGTGGTCGACTAGATAGGCTGTAGAAAAGCTATAACAAGAATCTAGTCGATTGGTGCTGAAGAATTGGTTGATCGAAAATCAGACAGTGAGCTCATGATTTTACAACGGCAGGAAAGCGGTCGACCGGAGAAGAAGTGGTCAACCAAAAATTAGATAGATTTGAGTAAAGTCAGAGATGTGAAGAAGCGATTGATCGGAGTTGACAAAGTGGTCGACCGATCCAACTGTACGCACAACGGTAACATTCCAACGGTCGAGAGGTGGTAGATCGAACCAATAGTGGTCGACTGGTCGAGTTGTTTCTCTATATTGAAGCTCTTCCAATTGAAGAACCAAAGAAGAGAGAATCGTATCGAAACACTTCCAAATTTTCTACACGAATTCTCTTCAACCAAATGAGTACATAGGCATAACTCTCTCAATCCTCAGTTTGAGATTATATCTTTGAGAGTTAGGTTCTAAATTGTAATTTCTATTTCCTTCCTTTGTACCTAAAATTTCAACCTCTTGTGAAGATGAGATAAAAGGGTGATGCCCCATAACAGTGAAAGAGAAAAAGGGCGACGCCCTATGAATAGTCAATTGTAAAGACTTGGTTGACGCCCAAGAAGTCAATCATCACTAATTGGCGAGGTTAGTTGACTAAGGATCTCCAAGTGGGAAACTTGGAGCACAGACGTAGGCAGGTTTGTTAAATCGTGTGAACAAATTGTTTGCATCTCTTTATAACACCCCGACTTTTTCAGTTGGACAATTATCGGGGTAATACCAGGGACATTTTTGAGTGTTACTCTAGAAGTATTCTCATTACATTTTTCCCCATGTACGCGATGTAATTAAGGAAAGGGGCAGTTGGAACATTACATTGCGTATTGATACGTGTTATTTTATGACGTGTATTTATGGAAAAAGTGTTATGGGGTAGGAGTTAAGTGAGAAAATGTGAGGAATAGTTGTCCAGGGTGTTTCTAGATGCCTGCGGATGAGTTGTATCTTCCGCAAATGAATTTCACACACGAAGAGTAGGTTGGGACGACTCAGGACGTGATTCTTCATCCTGACTGCACTGTGTCACAGACTTTCGGACTAGTCCGGACGAGTACAGATGTGGACTAACCTCGTTCGATTTGAATCTGTCCAAATTCTGGATAGTTTCAGACGATTGCGGATGTGGAGTAGCCTTGTCCGATTTGCCTCTGTCTAATTTTAGGACACTTTTGGACGCATGCGGACTCTATATGAGGATGCTATAGTGCGTCTGAACATCGTCTGCGGATGGTACGAACTAGGACGAGGACGCCATTCCTCATCCGAGGTCACGATTTAGCCTATGAGATTTTACACTTGCGGACGAATGCGGACGAGACAAGTGCGTCCGTACTTGTCCGAAATAGCCCAGTTCAACGATAAATTAGGGCTTAAATTGTTAGAAAACTATCATGTAGTCCATTAATACTCGATAAGGGGACGCCGAGTAAATGCATCCCACACCTCCCCATGCCTGGACGCCATTCCCTCTATGTCTCCAGGCCATTCCCTCCCCTTCCCCTAGGCGTGTGGGTTGTCTCCTCCCTCTCTAGGTATAGCTTTCCTCCCCTACCATCCCTCTCTCATTTGGTCCTCCTCTTCCTGCGAGAGAAATTGTCTGGCCTGGTGAGTTGTGTGAGCTTCCTCCATGAATGAGAGTTCTAGTGAGTGAAGAGAGTTGTGAGCTAAAGAGTGGAGCTGTGAGTTGGAGCAGTGTGCTGTGGAGTGGCTACTGTCCCTATTAGTGTTCATCAATTTAGGTAAGGAAATAAGGGTGTGTTGGCCATTTGAAGGCCCTACACCACAAGTAGAGTGCTTGAGTGTGGTATTCCTTGGGTTTTTAGTTCTGTTCTTGTGTTGATAGCTCTATGATTGATACTCTGCAGTTATTTCCTTTCCCTGGATGATTTTTTGTGATATTCCCTTGATGATATTCTTTGTTAATTGTGTTATTTCCTTTACTGCTAAGTGATATTATTATTTGTTAATAATGGTTGTTGAGAAATAGAGAATGATGAACTGGAAAGAGGAATGTGTGAGGATGAGATAAGCTTGAATGAACTATGATTTTCTTTGCTTATGTTAATTTTATATTTGTTGCTTATTTCCTTACTCGTTGTTAGTTAACTCTCTCTGTGTAAGCTGTCCAGTTACTTGCTGTTAATGAACATGTTTGAATTAACTAATTGAGCAGGCAACTGATTAGGATTCTACTAGAACAACCTTGAGCATGTTTAACCAATTAATCATTTATCGTAGTTAACTAATTAACCAATCAATCTAAACAAGTGAGCTAATTAGGCAGTAATTATAATATGGGCTTAAGCATGTTAATTAATTAGAGTAACTAATTAGACTTGAATATGCTTATTTAGCTAATTAATTATCTAGTCGTTAAATAACAATTTGAGCATGTTTAACTAGTTGTTTGATTAATAACTAATCCTTGAGGATGTTAATTAATGAAATAGTCAAGCATGCTAATTAACTAGCGAATTTAACTTAATTAGAAATTGTGCATGTTAATCAACTAGAGTAATTAACTTAACTAGAAATTGAGTATGTTAATCGACTAGAGTAGCTAACTTAATTAGAAATTGAGCATGATAATCCATTAGAATAACTAATTAGAATTATAATCGAAGTCTTTACTTAAGCATGTTAATTAACTAGGACAACAATTCGATTAACTAGTTAACATGTTTAATTAATTAACCAACTAGAATAACTAGTAGTATGTTTGTTAATTAACTAGAATGAATTAACTAATAATTAACTAGACTTTAATATGACTGGTCAAGCATGTTTAATTTATTTGCTAAGCATGTTTAATCCCTTAAACTACTATTGTACTTGAGCATGTTTAATTAATAAATAACCAACATGTTAATCAACTAAGTCATGCTATGTTTAATTTGCATGTTTAATTAACTAACTAGAACAAAAACATGTTTAAATCATCTAGGATAATAATTGTAATTTATTCTTGAGCATGTAAATAAATTAGGATAACCAACTAGATTAATAATTGTCATTCGACTTGAGCATGTTAGTTAATTAGGATATCTAACTAGAAGGATAAAGGTAGTTATTTCTTGACCATGTAATTAGCATAATTAATCAATTAGCATGTTCACTTACTTAAACATATTTAATTAGCTGGACTTATAAGCATGATTAATTAGAGCATGTTAATAACTAGAATAATTAGTACATTTAGTTTTCCCTTAATGTTCTTTGTTGATTTCCTTATGTGCTTCATTGTTTTTAATTAAGTATTTTTAATTGTTCTCCTATATGTGCTTTCAATTCTGTTATTCAATTATTGTCAATTACTTTCTTTTATATGTGCACTTCAATTTCTAATAATGTTATGTTATCATGCATCATGCATCATGGTAGGATGAGAATGTATGGTCATGCATCATGCTAATAGAAATCAATAGAGAGTGCCACCGTGGGGTGGTATTCACATGCTTAAGTGAGGAAAATGTTAAAAAATGAATGGGTAATCGAGTCTAGTCTGGCAGCTAGTATGCACCCAGGAGGCTAGTTCATAATCGAATGAATGGGGAGTTGGTGGCTGGTGGGTAGTCCGGTCTAGTCTGGCAGCTAGGTACAGCCCCTACCTTGACTGGAACGGGACCTAGTATGCACCCAAGAAGCTAGTCCGATCAACTATACTACCGCATATGGGTCCTTCAATCTTCCGCTCGATGTACGAGTAAAGAACGAACGAACGAACATATGTAATGAAAGAAATGGTTTGGGTGGCCCCCATTCCAAAAAGGACTAAAGAGAAGCATAAGCATAATTGCATTAATTTTTTTTAATTACTGGGCCATTAGGCTCACGTATTACTTGTGGTGTAGGTACAAACGACGAACGAATAATAATAGGTGCATATACAAGGAACGATGAAGGATTTGCACGCGCGAAACTCATGGCTGGCCAGACATAAAGAGATTAAACGAGAGCACAGTTGTATTTAAATGGTATTTGATTGTTAGTCTTTATTTCTCAAACGCAGTAATTCAATTGTTTAGTATTTCTTCCTTAAACGAATTTATTTACGCTTCCGCTATTGTACAAAAAAGTTAGCTCACTTAATTCACCACCCTCTCTTTCTTTAGGGGTGCAAACGGTCCAACAAGTAATATCATAGCAGGGTTAATTATACTTTTTATGTGATATTGTGCATATTAGTTAATTTTGTTTAATTTGCATATATTGAGTTAAAGTTCTTGTTGAAAATTATTTGAATAAATTTAATTAAATTATTTGGTTGTACAAATTATTATGGCTTTCAACATGCATGTTAAAGGACCATCATTAGCTAGACTTTCATACTTTAATGGTCATGAGTATGTATATTGGAAGTCTAAGATGAGAATTTATATTCAATCGTTAGATTATGATCTTTGGAACATTGTTGAAAATAGACCCTTTATTCCACTTAAAATTGAAAATGTTATAGATGTTCCAAAATTGTATAGTGAGTTTAATGATGTAGATAAAAGAAAATTATGCATGAATGCTAAAACTATTAATATTTTATATTGTGCATTGAATAGAGATGAGTTTAATAAGAGACAAGCATGTGATAGTGTCTGTGAAATATGAAAATTGCTTGAAATCATACATGAACGCACTAATCAAGTAAAAGAAAACAAACTGAGTATGCTTATCCATAAGTATGAATTATTTTCTATGGATAAAGATGAAACCATTAGTAAAATGTTTACACATTTTACTTACCTTACTAATAGTTTGAAAGTGTTTGGTAGAATTTATCCCAACGAAGAGTTGGTTAGAAAAATTTTTAGGTTTCTACCAAGGACATGGCAACTGAAGGTGACGGTGATCCAAGAGGCACATGATCTCAAGGTATTAAAGATGGAGGAACTCATCGGTTCCCTAATGATGCAAGATCACGATGATGGGCAATGAAAAAAAGAGCAAAAGGATAAGGGAATCTCCGAATCAAAGTGCATTGCCCTCAAAGCCTCCTCAAGCAATCAAGATGAATCCGGGGAAGATGATGAAGATGAGAACATAAAATTCATAATCCGAAAATTCAACAAGTACCTTCAACGAAAGAAGAGTAAAGGGGAAAATGTAATAGTTTTCTTTGAATGCGGAAAACCAAGACACACTACCAATGACTGTCCCAAAGCAAAGAAGAAGACAATGGCCTTTAAGAAGAAAGCTATGTTGGCAACATGGGATGACAGTGAAGAAGAGACTTCATCCGGAAGTGAAGAAGTGGAGAGCATATGCTTCATGGCCAAGGAGGAAAAGGTACACAATTCATCTTGTGATGTAGATAATAATATTGATGATAATAATGAATTGTTGGATGCCTTTAATGAATTGTTTGATCAATTCAATGTTCTTAAATGTAAATATAAATTGTTAAAAAAAGAGAATGACAAGTTGATGAAAGAGCATGACAAAATGGTTAAATCTTTTGAAAATCAAATTATTGAGTTGAAAAGCATGAATGATAACTTGGTTGTTACTATTAAATCTTTTGAATTTGATATTTGTGAATTGAAATCTAAAAATAATGATTTGAAATCTGTTGTGTTTAAATTCACAAATACTATCAAGAATTTTAACATGCTTTTAGGAAAGCAAAGAGTTACATTTAATAAAGCCTGAATTGACTATCAACCCTTTGCAAAGAAGAAAAATTATGAAAATCTCTTTATTTGTTCTACTATTTCTAATACTTGTAACTGCATAGTACATAAATCCTTTTGTTGCCCATTAAATTTTAGTGATAAAAGGCCAATTTCTAAATGGTTTGGGTTCCTAAAGTAACCGTTCCTAAGATTAAAAGACCGAAAAAGATATGGGTGTCTAAGAAAAGCTCTTAGATGTTTTTCCCTTTTAGATCAAGACTATATATAATTGTTTGATGAAATAATTTAATGAATTATACTCTTGATTTAAATTGAATTGATAGTACGCATATAGGTTAATATTTATACTCTTGAATTGAATTAATTTTATTGTATGCATATTCTTATTAGTATCATTAAGTTTAAATTTTGTTAATTCAATAATTGGTAATATAACTTGTGATTTTTTTAATTACCTTGTTGGTTGACTTTGATATTTTGATTAAGCCCCCAACTATTATGTATGTTTAATGCCAAAGGGGGAGACTTAATTTGATTGAATTGTTCTATTTAATCTTTCCCCATTGATTTGAATTAGTGTAATGACAAAGGGGGAGAGAATTTATTGAATGTTTTGATTTTTTTTATGCTAAGTGTAATAAACTCTATGATTTGTTTTTAGTATATTGCTAAAGGGGGAGTGAAATTTTATTACCATTGACATCATTTTATTGAAATCGGTAATATGCGTCCCCATTCAATTCTTTTTTATTTTGACAAAGGGGGAGATGTTAATATAAGTTGTTAGAAAAACATGTATAACATAAACCAAGAAAGGGAGATATATATTGCATAAACTAAGAGGGAGAGATCAAATTGTGCATTACTATATGCACATGCTTAGGGGGAGAAATAAACAACTTATAATATATTGTCATCATAAAAAATGAGGAGATTGTAAGTCTAATAGATGTTAGGCTTATTTGTTTTGATGATGAATATTTAAGTTAATAATAAGTTTTTTATTTTTGGAATGTGCTTAAATTGATTATCATTTAGTTTATAATTAATCTTCATTGAAAACACCCCTTAACAAGGATATTTATATGTTCTAACATGTTTGTTTAAGTGCATATAGTTATTCGTTAAGTTTTGGGACTTAAACACTTCAAGATGTGCAACACATGGAGTATAGGTCGACTATGAACGAGAGGGTGGTTGACCAGATAGGCCGTAGAAGAGCTAGAACAAGGAAAGCAGATGACAGGTGCTAAAGAATTGGTCGACAAAAAATCAAACAGTGAGCTTAGGATTTTACAACAGCTGGAAAGTGGTCGATCGAAAAAGAAGTGGTCGATCAAAAATTGGACAGATGCAAGCAAAGTTTGAAATGTGAAGAAGCGGTCAATCGAAGTTGACAAAGTGGTCGACCGATCTGACTATACGCACAACGATAACATTCCAAAGGTCAAGAGGCGGTAGACCGAACCAATGGTAGTTGATCAGTTGAGCTGTTTCTATATATTAAAGCTCTCCTAATTGAAGAACCAAGGAAGAAAGAATCATACCAAAACGCTACCAAAATTTCTATATGAATTCTCTTCAACCAAATGAGTGCATAGTGTAATATCCCAAATCATTGTTGAGCTCAAGGCATAACTTACGTATTAATTTTGGGGATGATAGGAACTAAGTTGGACATGTAAGAATATTGGTCAAGAGAAATGTAATTGGAATAAGTCAGTTATGATACCCCGTTAGGTTTATAGTTAGATTTTGAGAAAGATTGAAGTCAATTGGAGATTCTTAAAGTTATATTGGACGATATCAAGTGAATTGGTAGTTAGTAGGAATATTGAGAGGAAGTATATTTGGACGCAATTGGATATTATAAAGTTGAAGAGATATATATATATATATATATATATATATATATATATATATATGTATTGTTTAGAATAGAAATAATTAGAGAAGATGTGGCGGATAGGTTTTAAAAGTGTGCTTGATCATGGTGGTTGATCGAGATCATCTAGAGTGATCAACTTGCAAATGAAAATGGGTATGGAAAATGGGTTTTGAAAGTGTGTTGATCATGGTGGTTGATCGAGATCATCCAGAGTGATCAACCTGCAAATGAAAATGGGTATGGAAAATGAGTTTTGAAAGTGTGGTTGATCATGGTCAAATCAACTTGAATTTTATTAATGATGAAATAATGAATAACATGAATGAAACATATTCCTGAAGAAAGTGTAAACTGTGGTCGATCGTGGTGGCAGTTCGGTAATGGGAGATCATCGGTCGTGATCATCTGCAGTTCAAGAACAAAGATTTATTCTGCGGACGTTAGTGGCGGGTGATTGATGGAGTGTCATCTACCACCGCTATCATCCGCAATTCAATAACAAAGGGATTTGCGGGTGATTAACTGATCGGTGGTCGATCGGCTTGAAGGAAAATCGATCGACCGCCAATTTATGAAGAGTAATTTGGAGATGAAAAACGTCACTAGAACTAGAGAGTCTTCAACGAAGACGCTCCACTGATGCATTGAAGATTTTTTATGACACCTCTTCATCTTTAGAGGGCTGCTAGAGGGGCATTGATGAGTGACCATTCATGGGACCGTCTGTTGATGGTAATCAATGTCTGGGAATAAAAGAGTGATTGTCTGAACGCTTGGATAAATGATGGAGCATCCAATGGCCTTCCATCTTCACGCAGTTAATAAAGATTAATGTTGATAGCCTCTAAATAGAGAGGGAGGAGAGCAATATTGGGAAGAAGGAAAACATGGCGGAAGCTCTACCGATTTGTTGAGAGGAGTTTGGCTTTGTTTCTAGAAGGGAGAAGTTGTTTCGTTGGTTAATATTGAGTGTGCTGTTGACTTGTGAGGTTGTTTTCAGAAAAGGTTAAATGAGAGACAGAGTGAAGGAGATGAGGCTTTGAGGAGAATACTCAAGGTATGTATTAGTTATTCTTGGATATTGTATATTCAGTTGGTTTATGCATGAGATATATCAATGGGGTTTGTGACGAGGTGGGTTTCGTCTCTGCTATGTGGGGTAGTTGATTTTATTTAGTTATTAAGTAGGATTATTTCGATACTATTATTGTTGATCATGACCATGAGAGATTATTAGATTACACAAATGAGTAATAAGTTTTATTGGAGAAAGTATTATTGGATTAAGGTCTATCGTTGTTAGATAAAGTGATTATTGGAAAATAAGGTTATTTGATAGTTTAGACATTATAGGAAATTTTCCATTATTGGAAATATAAGCAAGCTAGATAATATTATTAGAAATTAATTATTAATAGCTATGTGTTAATAATTGATAGGTTTTGTGAAGGAAACTTAAAGTGTTAAACCGTTAAAGCTAAGGATTTCAGATACGTGCTATTGCATGTGCTTTGTCCAAAAGGAATTACATCATGGGAAATTTGGGTTTTGTTTGATGTTTGTTTATTAAATGTATAAGTTATGTTATTGTATGAAAAGATATGTTATTTGCTTGCATGTTTATTGGATTTAAGTTCAATTCCTTAGATAGGATGGATCACGTTTTACGGATACGATTAAGGAACACGTTAGATAGGATTGTATGTGCACGACAACGTGAAGAAATGAAATCATAAAGTACATGAAAATGAAATACACGTAAACAACTGTGGACCGGTTGGATACGCCTGGCATAGAAATCAAGATAAGTTATGTAACTGTGGACCGGTTAGATACTCTCAACACAAATATCAAGTAAACGACTGTGGACTGGTTAGATACGCCCGACATAGATATCAAGTAAACGATTGTGGACTGATTAGATACGCCTGACACAGATATCAGGTAAATGATTGTGGACAGGCTAGATACGCCCGACATAGATATCAAGTAAACAACTGTGTACAACTTTGATACGCCCGACACAAAAGTCAACTGTGGTCCTGTTGGATACGCCCGACACAGATGTTTATATGGTTCGGTTTGATACGCCCAGCATATAAATAATAAACAGATGTTTATATGGTCCGGTTTGATACCCCCGACATATAAGTAAATGAAATAACAATATAAGACATGAACAACAAAAGAGAAACGAAATTGAAAACCTTGCACAATGTTATAGAAATTGTATGTGAATTCTATGTTTTACGTTTATATCACATACTGAGCGTTAGGCTCATAGTTAAGTTCTGTTGATGTAGGTAAGGAGCAGATGAATGGATAAAGCTGTTGATGGATGTAGCTGATGAAGTATTGTTGTGTGGACGCTTGTGCTGTTGGCGACATTGACCTGTGGTTATGGCTCAAGGAATGGAATAAATATTTTAATGGCTTTTAAGTATTTTATGACTTCAAATAAATGTTTTAAGTTAATGTGTTTGTTTAAATGTTTAGTTAAACATTGGGTTTATGTTATTTAATTATAAAAGACTTCCGCTGTATGTTATATAAGATTAAGACTTTTGTTGTTTATTACTCTGGTTTTACGATGGTTTTAAAAGAAAAAGATAATTTTATACAGAAAAGGTTACGGGATGTTACACATAGGCCTAACTCTCTCAGTCCTCAACTTAAGATTATATCTTTGAGAGTTAGGTTCTAAATTGTAATTTCTATTTTCTTCCTTTGTACCTAAAATTGCAACCTCTTGTGCAGAGGAGATAAAAGGGAGATGCCCCACAATATTCAAAGAGAAAAAAGTGACGCCCTGTGAATAGTCAATTGTAAAGGCTTCGTTGGCGCTCGTGAAGTCAATCATCACTAATCGAAGTTATTAGGTGATGAAGGATCTCTAAATGGGAAACTTAGAAAGCAGACGTAAGCGGATTTGCCGAACTGCATGAACAAATTGTTTGCATCTCTATCTCTTTTCTCTTTTCTCTTTTCTCTTTATATTTGCTATAGATTGTATGCATTATTTGTATTAAATCACATAAAGATAGAATAAATAATATCACACGAAAAAGTTAGCCACTGGCCCCCCCCCCCCCCTTTAGGTATGCATATGGTTCAACAAGTTTCACCCTTTTTGTCCATGGGGTTCTCGGGTGATTAGAGTTTAAACACAAACCCTAATATTTATAAAGCTAAAACCATAAATCTTCACAAGATAAAATCCCACAAAATCATGTCCAAACTTTATCTTTTCCTAAACAGTCTAAGGATCGAAACATAGCTCTAATAATCTGGAAAAACTACCTTAACTTGAACTTGCCCGAGCTATACCGGAGCTATAGCGGTCGCGGGAATAGTCGTAACGGATGTCCACAACAACCCACTCGACCAATGACCAATAGCCACGTCAGCTCTAAAACTTATATTTGTGGTCGCTAAAGCAACTGCAGAAGCAAACACTTCCGTGGAAGCTAATGCACCTGCGAAAACTCCAACGTTACTGCAAATCCCTTAAATCCAACGACGATGTTTGACTTCGTCCAATAACCTGCCGCAGACACAAACCTATCTGCGAAAGTGAACACTTTCGCTCTAACGCTACTAACCGAGACTAACTAATCCAAATAACGTTGTTTCCATTACTTAAAACACAGCTGCAGAAACAAATGCAGCCGTGGAAACAAGCTATAGCCTAAAACGCCGATGTTCCTAACTTACTTAACAACAACATCTTTTCTTTCCATAGAAGAGTCTTTTTATAATCTATTGGTACAAACTTCTTCCGCTAAAACTAATCCAATGATCCAGCACTCTTCCCCATCCGAGCAGCATCCAACACTCCCGTGGAAGCATCTTTTTCTAATCCAACGATCTCTGCTTCTTTTGCATAACAGATCCAACGATCAAACGACCTCCCACATCAAACACTTTCGTGGAGCATCTATCTTCATACTAAATGATCAAAGTCATTCCTAAAGCTCATCCAATAGCTCCTAATGCATATGATCCTTTGTACACATTGTCACGACTCGGGGGCGGGCCAGACAGAAATGTTGGCCCAAACGACCCAACCCTTGGAGAGGACTCAATCGCCCAGCCCAAGGCTTGTTAAAATATTGTGGAAGACTTGTATAAAATATCCAGCCGTAGCCCACTTGTCATAGGCCACGGTCCATATAGTGATCGTGAGAGTTAATAATGTAGAATTATAAAATTACAAGTCCAAATTAAACTGTGCATACAATCTGATGTCCAGAAACCAAATTCAAACATTTAATAAATTATCTAGTGATATGCTTACTGAGGAATAATGGTATAATTCAAATAAAAAAAAAGAGAATTTGAAACAACGTCTTCAGCCTGATCTTGCATAAGCCTAGCTACTCTTTTCTTTACTTGGAGTGGAGGGGTCGTTGGGGTAAGTGACTTGCTCAATAGGAAACTTATACGAAATGTTATGGACATTTAAAACTTCTGTTACTCTTTTCGTAAAAACTCTGAGTTTGGGGTAATTATGCACGTTTTTCAAAATATTTTAAATCATTTTCATCTTTTAAGAAAATCCGGCCTCACAGACCCCTCACGAGATATTAAGAAAATATGGTTGTATACATCGACAGCCATAAGTTAAAAATACTCTCGTTATATTTTTTTACTGAAAACCGTTATCAATGAAAATGGAGGGTCATTGAAGCGCCAATGGAAGGGTGTAAGGAACTAAACCTGTGAGCAGTTGATTGCTTGAAGGGAGTTGAACAACCAAAGGTTGCAAAAATAGAACTGGTCGATCGATCACCAACTACGGAGAACGACCAAAATTATCATAGATTCGATCGTCCGTAACTTCCAAGTTGAATAGCGACCGAACAGCAGAAGGAGGGAAATCGACTGGTTGAAGGAAAGTTTCTATCTTTGTCGCAAACCACTGATGGAAACTCCGACTTTGGAAATCAATATCTCTTTCAATATAGAAGCTTTCTTTATAAAATTTGGACAGCAACCACGTTGATAAATGAAAAATAACTCCTCCAAAAATAATGGTAAGAATCATCACAGATATGGAGATATGCACGAAAGAAGTAGATTGGCTGGAAATTCAAGAAGTCACAACTTGAACCCTCGTATGGATGACTCCACAAATACAACTCTTGAAAGTTAAACATCATTTCACATGTTCTTCCTCCAACAAACAAGAACATGGATGCATATAAGAGAGACTACTCAGCTCACAAAGTAACATCAATTTGTGATATCACACCACAAAGACTTTGGATAGAACACACCAAAGGAGGAAAGAGGAATCACTCCAATTTCAAGTGAGAAGCAAAAGCTTTCAATAATCAAATTCAACTCTCTAAAACACTTATAATAGGTGGCTATATATAGCCAATTACAAACTATAGAATAGGAAATAATAAGATAGGAAACTACTAAATACTATACTATATCGGTTATCATATAATTGGCCGATTTCCATACAATGTTTAGACAACTTTCTAAAGTAATTATTTAACTATTTCTTACTTTCTTTTCCTCCAAGTTTTGATGGTTTTTGTCAGCTTCTTTCTCTTCAAGTTTTGCCACTTGGATGATTTCCATATCCATGCAATAATTGGCATTCCTTTTGTCTTCTTGTTTGGCCAATTAGGAAGGTTTCATTTTCTCTTCTTGCATTGATCTTTCTTGCTCATCAAGCTTGTCTAATTGGGCTTCTTTCCATATTGGAACATGCGTAGGCCTCCCTTGGTCTTCATGAGTTGGTAACTCCTCCATTTGGCCCATTATTGACTTACCTTCAAAATGAGTGGAAAGGTAAGTGTTGATGAGCTTTTAGCCCTTGCCTTTGTGATTAGACCTTGTGGTCCATCAGTAACTAAGGAACTCCTCTAGGAAATCACTCGAAAAGGTGGCCACCATTGCAGGCAACACCTCATGAGCCTGGAGGAAGACAAATGAAGGCAGACTGAAGACCCGACGCGTCACCTGGGTTGTTGGTGAGCAAGCTCCGCAATGACACAACTTATAATATACACCCTGATCAGGTTTAGGGATTCAAAACCAAGGAAGCATCATCACCTTCTTAATCTCATATTTCACACAGCACACAATCAATCATCTCCACACAGTAGGAGATGTACTCGGGATAGTCTCTTGATACTTTGACACCGAAACTTTTCAAAGTATCAAGAGGCTTCATTGCCCCCAAATCAAAATCAAATCATATCAAAACATGAAATCAACGAGCATGAAAGTAAATGTGTAAAACTATAGGACATACATAGTATAAAAACTGACGTACTGTCGAACAGTTTTGGTTAGGTTGTCATAAGTAACCTGTTATGTGATCATTAAATTGGGACTTAGTGTGTTGTAATTGATGGAAGAAATATTTTTGGGAAATTTTAAGAGGAAAATTGTCACGGATTAGGCATTTCTACGTGTTCGGTCGACTAGCGGTCGTGGCTAGGTCGAGTGCCTCCACCGAAAACAAATTTTAGTAACTCCTTGCATATATGGTCAAGCCAAGGTCACGATTTTGATATGATGCCCCGACCTAAACTCGTTCCAGGTCACACTAGAGGTTTTTAGTCGACATGTGGTCGGGTGCAGTCGAGTGTGGTCAAGAAGCGTTTGAATCTGTCAAATTTATTTGACCTTTTGGTTGATATGCATTCTATGGGTGAACAAGTGCGATCGAGAAGCGTTTTAATACATCGAATTTATTAGACATTTTGGTCGACATGCGGTCGAGGCTTCAGACGTTTTCCTTTACCGAAAACGCAATTCTGAAGGAAAAGTTAGAATTCGGTCGACACCCAGTCGAGGCTACGGATGCCTTCCCTCGACCAAAAAATCAAATTAAAGTGATAATCTCACTTTCATCAGACATAATCTCAAAATTTTGTCAAAATTTCTCCCGACAAATCTCCTCTCTCTGTGGAAGGCGGTGAATCTTCCATACATTTATGGCAATGTTGGACCTTCTTCCCATTGAGAGTGGGCAAACGTCCATCAATTGTCTCTTTCTCTCTCTCTCTCCCTGGTCTATAATTGGTGGATGTAGGTTGCTTCTAGAACTCTACCTCGAGAGCTGCGACCGAGAGCTACGTTTTTCTTCTGTGAGAAGAGAGTGGCCTGTGAGTTGTGAAGGAATTTGTTGGAGTGAGCTACTGTTGGAAACTTCCTGGATGTGGACACTCTATCCGAAGTGTTGTGACTATGAGGGGAGGATTTGCTACTTTGCTAAAGGTAAGAATTAGAGTGTAGTTGGCTAGAGGAGGCCCTACATCACAGATTTGTTTGGTTGATTCTAAATAATTCTATTGGATTAATTGATGTGAAATGTTATTCTGCTTTGGTTAAGAAAGACAAATCATTTGCTATAGAATTTTTAAATATGAATGATGAATCTGTATTGTTGTAACGTGTCAATATGGTTTGCTCGATTGTATTAGCATTTAGTGTAAATCCTCTTGAATGAGAAACTGAGAAAAATCAATTCATATATGAAGTTGAAATATTGCTGTGGAGTGCTAGTCGTAAGAAATATCTTGTTCTGTTAAGTACTTCCATTTCTTGATATTGAGAAGCTTCATTGCGAACTGATTTAGACGTACAATTGTTAAGGTTATTTCCAATGTTACTTAGTGTAGTGGGTGACCTTGATTATTGCTGTGAAATGTTGTTTCGTTGTTATGCAAAGAGTTTAACACTACTAAATAATGAGTAAGGATAGCAGGAGAACCCTCGGCTAAGATTGTGCATGAGCCGCTCTACTTTGCATCTCTAAATGCTCTTCTAAATTGTGCCCTGCTAACCTGTAACCGACTCTCCATTGACATACACTAAAGCAGAACTACTCTTAAAAGTTAAAATACAAACTGTATAGTATATGCTCATCTTAATATACAGCTCTTAAAATTATGCTTGAACTGCCGTATCTCTTTGTTAATTCATGCTTTCAGTTTGTATATATATATATATATAGATATATATATATATATATATATAGGCTTTGAATTTGTGAGCATATTGTATGACATGTTTAATATATGTAAATAGGCGTGTGAGGGTTTGGGAGAATTGGTGGCAGTCCATCGTGGTGACACCCCTAATGGTGTACCTCCTCCCACGTAGAGTGGGGAGTACAGTTAAGCCACATGGACTACAGGGTTCATCATTTCTCTTGTACTGAAATCCCCAACGTCTTTAACAAAAGAGAGTGGTGACAGGATGTGGTGACACCCCTAATGGTGTAACTCCTCATCAAAGTTACGGTTAAGCCACATGACTAACAGATTTATCCACCTCTCAGGTTCCATAAAAGATAGGTTCTTTTCTGTAATGCATCGTATGATCATGCATGAGCATTTGCGTTGCATTCCATTCTGATTTTTGCTGGCCATTAGACTCATTGTATTCCCCATGATGTAGGTGATATTTGTAACACTTGTGACGTACCAGATGAGGAGGAGACATTTCAGAATGATCCCTTGGGTTATCATCCGGGTTCAACTTGATGGTTGTGGCACACGAAAATAATGTTGGGTATTTTGAATAATTATCATCTTATTTCGAACTTGGTAAATGTTTTGTAACCGTGGATTTTGTTGATGGTATTCAGACTGTTATGTTTTGAGAAATTATTCCTTGTTTCCGCTCTTTTTACTATGATGTGTTTTAAATATGATTTTTCAAATGCACTTTTTAAATAATTTAAGCAAAAATTTTATAACCTGAATTTTTAAAATAAGGAAAAATGGTTTTAAATAAATGGGGCGTTACAGTGGATTACGTTTTAAATAAAATGGTTTTACTGGGTGTTAGACTCATTGTTTTCCCCATGATGTAGGTGATATTTGTAACACTTGTGATGTACCAGTTGAGGAGGAGACATTTCAGAATGATCCCTTAGGTTATCGTCCGAGTTCAACTTGATGGTTGTGGCTCACGAAAATAATGTTAGGTATTTTGAATAATTATCATCTTATTTCGAACTTGGTAAATGTTTTGTAACTATGGATTTTGTTGATGGTATTCAGACTGTTATGTTTTGAGAACTTATTCCTTGTTTCCGCCCTTTTTACTCTGACGTGTTTTAAATATGATTTTTCAAATGCACGTTTTAAATAATTTAAGCAAAAATTTTATAACCCGAATTTTTAAAATAAGGAAAAATGGTTTTAAGTATAAAATCCCTACCTCATTGGTAATCTTTCCTCATATAGGAAAGAGCAGCGGCCTCAGGCACCGGCTCGAAGTCCTCGAACTCATCAGAGTCTAAAACATGCCAAATACAGGAATTTTCATCAATAATCCCAATGATTTAGTGGGAGGGTTCTATACCAGAAATAGGAACCCAATTGAGATGTAATTGACCCAATAACACGTATGTCTATACAGTGGGGGTCGACTCGGAACATATTGCAAGGCAATCTGCCCATTTTTAGTCATTTGAGGTCAATCGATCGATCGACCACCATCATTCGATTGATCAAATGGTCGATTGATTGCCCAGTTGATCTTCTAGAGACGTCTCTGGACATTGGGCAATCAACCTGTCCATTTCTAGTCAATCGACCATTGTGTTGGGTTGATCGACCACAAAGTTTTTTGTCAATCGTCCACTAGAGTCCCATCGATCAACTAGTCGATCATTGATCGACCAGTTGATTGTCTAGAGTCGTCTTTGGACATTGTGTGATCGACCGATCCATTTTTGGTCGATCGACCACATGCTCCTGGTCCTCGGCCAACTGATCAATCGGTCGGTAACTGGTTGACCATATTCATCTCTGGCGCGATTTCTCCACCAAAGACGCACCGTTTTCCTCCATTTCGCCTCCAATTGATCAATAAACCTACCTAGACTCCAAATATATCAATAAACTTTAGACAGGTTCCTCGGATTTGAGTTTTTTATGCTCGAATCCAAGGCGAAGATTTTGAAACTTAAACCCTAAAAATCAAGGTTGAAAACTTACCAATTTTGTGAATCGTTTTCACAAAAGTCGTCACCTCATTATCGCGAACGTTTTTTCTCCCTCGAAATGTCGCGATTCCCTTGATTTGTCGCTTGCGCTCTTCCTCTCGCATCGCTGTTCTCGGCCGAAGAAGAGAGAGATGCCTCTCTTCTTCTTCCTCTCTTCCTTTAACATCTCATTTTAATTAATTTATTTAATAATAATATATACAGTATATATTATATATTATATATTAAATAAATCCACTCCATTTTCCAATTTTAATTTTGATTCGCTCCAAACGCAAACCGACCACGATCCTCTGATCGATTTTAATTTTCTCATTTCACCTGCTCGATTTATTTACCACTCGGTAATACCTAATTTTATTGATTCTGGCCATTTGACTGAGAATTGACATGTAGCCACTACGCGACAAATTGGGTCAACTCTTCATTGCCTTGACCAATTTTAACGCAAAAAATTTACACATGGAATTTACAATGAAAAAATTCACGAGTTTTACACACATATTCTCCTTAATTCTAAAACGTAAAATATTAAACCATCAATTAAATATTTTCCTTAACCGTAGATTATTTTCACATTATTCGTTACTAATTCTAATATATTTGGCTTTTCTAATTTCTCAATAAATCATATTTTATTTTATTATATATAAAACAAAATTATTTATTTTAACTTTCCTAATTCCAATAATTCTACTATTTTAATTCCTTTTTTAAAATTCTCTAATTAATTAATTTAATTCTAAATTGTCACATTATAATTAATCGTGAAAATTTTAGGAATTGCATATTGCCTTTATCCATTATTGATAAAATTGATGGACGAGATTAATTGTATATACTCATGTTAATGATAACAATTTATGAATATCATAAAGTTATTGTTGTAATGTATGGTAATGAAGTTATGTAAGTGGCTCAAGTGGGAGATTGTCAGAAATAATTTAACAATATTATAAAGACCTAGATATATTATATATTGTATATTATAGTTTTCATTGTAATAAGCTGTTAAAAGTGGTTAATAAGGATTCAATATTTTTGACTCAGAGTGTATATATGAAGATATATGTTAGGCTCAATATGCCCAAATGTATAATTGCATTTACTTATCTTGTGATTGCCATAATAGTAATTGCATTATTAAAGATAATTTAAGGGCAATGGTCCCTTTTCATTGATACTTCATTCTCTTCATGGATTCTATCACCATGTAAAAAACTTAATCTACATCTAAGAAACATTGAATATCAGTATATCCATAGTTTTCATATAATATACAAAGTCTAGGGGCTCATTTTCAATAATACAAATTTGTTCTAAATTGGTACAGTGGTTTACTTTTGTAGAAGTCATGAATTGATTTACAATATTGACAAGATAAGCAATATAAGGACTAGATAAAGTGAGATAATTCAATTTTCCTGCTAGTCTTCCATATTTCTCATGATCTTTTAACAATTTACAATCTTTTGTGAGTTATAGATTATGAATCATTAGCCTACTTCTTGGTTTAGCTTCCAGCTTCCCCATCTCAATTAATAAGTCATTTTCTTTGAGATAAGAAAATGCATTTCCTCATCATATTATGTCAACTCGCAAAAAATACATTAATACTCCTTAATCCATTGTGTGAAACGAAGCATGGAGAAAATATCAATTGCCATACTATAACTCCTAATCATAACAATATCATCAACATATACAACTAGAAAAATGATAGCACCTTTAGATTGTTTTTAGAAAATAAAATGATTAGATTTGTTCTTTTTCATTCCAAACATTTTGACTTTCTACCTAAACTTTTCAAACCATAGTTGTAGACTCTATTTCAAGCCATACAAAGATTTGAGAAGATAGTAAACTTTCTCATACTCTTGCTGAGCAATAAACTCAGGCATTTTCTCAATATAAACTTTCTCCTAAAGATCACCATATGATGCACCAAGGGGTGCAATCGGATCAACAATAGAGATTGGCGGTTATCGGCTTGCACAAAAACTAAACATAGATTTGCCGAGACTATAACTTTCTTTCCAAAACTCCAATTGACGTCAAATGTGGAAGATACCCCACAATGCTAGTTAACTAAACGCCCTCCAAAAATCACATTCAAATTCAAAAAAGAGCGAACGTTATGAAATCAGGAAGGCTCTACCCAAAAGGGTGCCAAATTGGCAGTTTGAAACCAAAAATAGAACTCGCACCAAACTTACGTCTCGGGTCCAAATGACACCAAAATTGGCACACTCAACCCTTGACCAGTGACCAAATAAACCCCAAAAATCCAGAAGCCAAATCACACAGTAAGAATAAAAGTGATACCCGAACTTACAAGCTGGTCCAAGAATAGCTTTGTCGGCCACTCTTGACTTCAATGGATCCTTTGTACAAAGGACCACCCTACCTTGCTACAATGTTTGTCTTCTAAACCTCCACTCTGAGTACCACCTCTGGAAAGAGCTGATGGAAGGATTATATACAAGTTTCACCCCAAGACAAAGCTAAGAAAGTGAATGGAACAAGTTGTGGTTCACAATTCTCAGATTTTAGCCCTAGAAAAGTAGACCGAGGGTAGAGAGAACTCCAACACCAAAGAGAGTTGTAGCTACTGTTTGAACTTCATGACTTTTAATAGTACTATCATACCTCCCCTTCAATGACATCATCCTGAATTTAGGTGAGAAGAATTTGTTTGGAGGTCAACGGGCATGAGAAAAATCACCATGAGATTGAGAAGGAGCGGCTTTCTGATTCAGGGTGAGTTTTGGATTCCTTGCTACAACTAAACCCCTTATTTGAAAAGAAATATTTTGGGGTTGGTTTTTGAAAAATTTGTGAAGGGGGAGAACCAAATTGATGAGAGATTCGACTTCTAAACTTGAATCTTGAAGATTTACTCTATGAGGAAGTCAAAATGATGAAAATGTTAGCCTTTTTGTTAGGCTAAGTTTATTTTGATGATGAAAATTTTGTTAGTAATACTAAGTTAGTTATTATATTTTTTGGATATTGTTCTTAATGTTTTTATCATATTATTTATATCCATATTTATTGGAAATACCCTCAAAATAAGTATTATTATGTGCTAACATATTTATCTAAGTCCATGTAGTGAATACATATCATTTTGGGACTTGGAATAATTAAAGGAATGAAGTTGAAGTGTTGTGGTCAAAGCTGCGGATGAAAGAAGTGACCAAAACTAGATTTTGGTCTTTCAGTCGCATTGCGATTGAATGATCCAGTCGAGGGACGGGACCAAAACAGAACATAGAGTGCTCTTGGCTTTTTTGGTCAAAATGTGATCGAAGCCGCGATCGAAGGGAGTGACCGAAAAACATCAAGGTTTGAATATTCCATTTTCATCGATTTTGTGGTCTTGACGCGGTCGAAGGATTCGGACGAGGTTGGCGACCAAAAGAACAAAGCAGTGATCTCTGAGTTATTTTGTACACAACGCGGTCGAGCCAGCTAATGAGATATGCAACCAGAAATGCACAGAATTGTCCAACGGCTATCTTCCAATGGTCGAATTTTCAATGGCTATTTTCTACAATGGTTGGAAATAGTCGACCGAAAATATTAGGTTGACCAAAAATGGACAAGTTTATATATTGAGAGAAGCACTCCAAGCTCCACACACAAAACCGAGAATTGAGGCGAAACCCTGCCAAAATTTATACTCAATTCTAATACACTCATGAGCATTGTAATCATACTCTCCTTATCCCACACTTAAGATTCAATTTGGGAGAGTTTGGTCTAGTTGTTTGTGAGCATTAAATTTCAAAACACTTGTACGATATTGTAAAGGGTGACTCCCTACAAATTTGTCATGTTATGGTGACGCCCCGAAACAGTCAACGGCTCGATTGACGCCCAAAAGCTCAATCAAAGGATGACTCCCCAGAATAGTCAAGTTAAGGGTGACGCCCCATAATAGTCAAAGGGTGACACCCCGGTAATAGTCATTTTCGTAATGATTTTGTTGGCACTCGGAAGCCAATATAGTGAGTGATCTCCAAGTAGACTCTTGGAGCGCAGACGTAGGCGAGTTGCCAAACCGCGTAAACAAACCTTGTGCATCTCTTTACCCTTAATTCTTTATTTATGCATTGAATTATATGTTATATGCAATATATCATACAGGGTGTTAGAGAAATTAAATATCACACAAAATTATTAGGACTCTATATTCACCCCCCACCCCCCCCCCCCCCCCCGCTATAGGAATGCATACGATCCGACAAGTGGTATCAGAGCAGGTATTAAATTTTTTCTTGTGTGATATTGTTGATATTGTGCATATTGTTTCAATTTTGGTTAAATTTATTTAGAGAATTGTCTTTTAATCTTATTGGATTGCTTGGATATCATTGATTGCATATTTTTAAGTATATAGTTTATAATGGCTTTCAATATACATAACGAGGGGAAATCCACTCTTACGCCTCCATTTTTTTTTGGCAATAATTACACTTATTGGAAGGCTAGGATAAGAATTTACATTCAATCCATAGATTATGAACTTTGGAGAATTGTTATTAATGGGCCTTATATTCCGCATAAGATTGAAAATATGTTGAGTGTACCAAAATTGGATGATGAATACAATGATGTTCATTTTCAAAAATTGAGTTTAAATGCTAAAGCCATTAATCTATTGTATTGTGCTTTAAATGTCGATGAATTTAATCAAATTCAAAGTTGTGATAGTGCCTTTGATATATGGAAAATGCTTGAGATAATGCATGAAGGCATTAACCAAGTAAAAGAGAATAAATTTAGTTTGCTAATTCATGACTATGCATTATTTAGCATTGAGAAAGATGAATCCATTATGTAATACCCCAATTTTTGTAAACAGAATTAATTAAGGATAATCGAGATTTAATTCAAAAGAAAATTGATTAGGGGTATAATTGGATTATTCGGAGAAATTCTATTATGGAATATATTATCATGAAAATAAGTTTAGAAAAATAATTGTTGGGAGATAATTATATGAATTATTGGATAATTATTTTGGAAGCCGAATTGAAGAATTTAAATTGGCCCGATAATTATCATCATGCAATATTCAAAGGAAAGAAAATTGGAATTGGAATAAAAATAATTCAATGAAGAATTTAATTATTTAAAAGGAAGAGAAATGGAGTAATTATTTAAAAGAAGAAATGAGAAAATTTTAATTAGGAGATAAATAGAAAGTGGAGATTATAGAAAGTGGGGATTAATTAGTAAATTAAGTTTTTATTTTAATTTAATTGAAGAATTGGAGAAGGAAATAGAAAAGAGAAGGGGGAGAGTGCGAGTGGAGGCCGAGAGGAGAGAGAGCTCGGGCGAGGGGTGTCCGGTGATTGAGTGGTGGGAGGCGACAGACATCGTCGCTACTCAGGTGTGCGTTGTCCAGCACCTGGCGACGACGATTCAGGCTTCGGGAGTGGTGTGGATGAGGTACGTTCAGTCAATTTCTTCCTCCTCTGTGGCTTTCTGTTGTTGGTCACTGGCTGGGACGGATGGCAGGGGTGATCGAGAAGATTGACTTGGAGACAGGGCATCGATCCAGGTCTGGGTTTGGGTCCAGGTTCGGGTCGGGTCCTTTGATGAACTGGCTTCTCCTTCTGCCGAAAAGATTGCGACTTCCATGTGGAAGTTCCTGGTTGGACCAACACTCCTTGAAGTGTACAACTATCCTCTTCTCCTAATATATATGAAGGGCAGGAGGAACTCTATAAAATTACAGAGTGATGGGGAGTGCTGGAGATGGCAAGAAGCTTCCAACAAAGAGAAGGGAATTGGATAGTGAAACGGTCGTGAGTCAAGGAGGAAGAAGAAGAAGTTCTCTTGTCTTCAGGTAATACAGAGTCTTTTACTTGGATTTCTGGATATGTGCACTGAGTGGGTTGGTGTGATTGAGATCTTTTGTTTTGTGTTGATGGTCGTAGTGAATATTGGTGCTCTGCCGAGTGGGTTAGGTGTTATCTCCATTTTGTTTGCTGAATGATAAGAGGTTATTGTGATTTTGTTCTGTCACTTGTGGTTGCATTGTTTGGTTAGGTTTTGCTGAGATGCATTTTGGAGAGATATGTCCTGCTGATAGAAATGTTGTAAATTGTGCTTTGTTTGGTTGGGGATCTGTTCTACGATTTGGGTACTATTGTGTACATCACTTGCTGTTTGAAAGTAAAAAATGTGGATTTATGCTCTATAACCAAGCTTTATTCCCCACCCTTTTATATAGCCTTGAGGATTGTTTGAGGAAATTGTGCTCTTGAGAATTGGGTTTGTTTTTATACACTTAGTTATATATGTTGCTTGGATGGGAATTATAATGAGATCAATGGTCTGTAGTAAAGAATTAGTTCTCTAATTTTGTTTCGGCTGGATAGACTTTGTTGGGTTCATAATGCTCCTTGTTGGTTATTGTCATTTAATTGGCACTGTTGAATACCCTGTTATGATGGGCATTGAATGTCAAGTGATCAGTTGGATGTTAGAAGTTTTGATTTCTTATATATAACCTGTTAGTTAAAGCTTTGTTGATGTACTCTATTATTGAGACGAGTTGTTAATAGGTTATGCATAATTATTGGAATAAATTATGAAGCTAAGTTTACAAGATTTTAGTAAGTATACTAAATGTGCAGGGTGTGATTTTGGGTAATAAAGTTAAATAAATGTTTTGTTGCTCCCAATGGATTTTCGTTAAAAGATAATGAATTTTATTGTGAAGTAAATTCTCTATTATCAGGTCACATTGATGGAATGAGTAACATTTGTTGGCTATTGTTATCTCATTGCACATGCTAAGATATTTGAATTATTATTGTGTGGTTGCTAAGTAACTAAGTTGACTAATGAGGTTTGTTAAGTGTTAAGGGGAAAAAGTATAAATTAAGGTTAATTGTTTATTGACTATAAAATTAATAAAGATAAATTAATAGAAATTCGTTAAGCGATAATTAAATTATTAAATAATAAACGAGGAATAACAATATCAAAGTTAAGGTTTATGATGGATAGAAATATTAATAAATAAATTACAATTATTTTGAAGGTATAAAAGAGAGGAAGGACAAAGTTAATTTCTGAACCGCGCTAGGGATGCCAGGTAAGTGATATGCATGTGCTTTGGTCCTTAGGACCCTACATCGCAAGAGTTAGGAAATGCATGTTTCGGTGTTTACAGTTTTAAATAGCATGTTTCAGTGTTTATAGTTTTAAATAGAATGTTTCCATGTTTATAGTTTTAAATGGCACATTTCATTGTTTACAGTTTTTATAAGCATGAAATGTATGTTGGTTGTTTTATTAAATTCCTGTAATAGAGAATGTATGCATTCACGAGCATCATGCATCATGGTTTTCAAATCTATACAAAAATGGTTTTAAGCATGATTTTGTAAAGAAAATGGAATCGAATATTAAATGGTTAAATAATAAAATAAAGAAAAAGATAAAGGCTTGGGTGGATTGTTCCCCCATGGTTAGAGGTTTAGTTGATGCGCTTCCCATAGTTTAAGGCTTTGGCATGTAAACCATAAATAGAGGCTTTGTGGATATGGTCCCCATGGTTAGAGGCTTTGGGTGTATTAGTCCCCTAATGGTTGGGTTATGTTTCCAATGGTAACCAGTTAAGGCTTTGGCATGTAACTCATAAATAGAGGCTTGGTGGACATTGTCCCCATGGTTAGAGGCTTTGGGTGGATTCGTCCCCCAATGGTTGAGTTACATCCCAATGTTAGACGGTTAAGGCTTTGGTGTTGAACTTAAACTCATAAATAGAGGCTTGGTAGACATGATCCCCATGGTTAGAGGCTTTGGGTGGATTAGTCCCCCATTGGTTGAGGCTTGAGATGAATACCAAAGGTAGAACAATAAAATTAAGATCAATAAAACGGTAAAAGAAAAGACAGAAGAGAAACATAAACGGAAAACTAAAAGAGATTTTAAAAGTTGCTAAAAGAAAAGACATAAGAGAAACATAAACGGAAAACGAAAAGAGATTTTAAAAGCTACATGACATGTGCATCATACATTTTATTTTATATCACTTACTGAGCCTTAGGCTCATTCGTTAAGTCTTGCGATGTAGGTACACGCACAGGTGAACAGACTAAGAGACAGTGGATGAAGGATTTGCACGAGTGGAACTTGTGGCTAGCTGGGCTAAAGAGTTAAATGAAAATTGTTTGTAAAAGGGTTTGTAAATTATTTAATATTATTTAATGTTTGTTTTAACTCCGCTGCGTTTCAGAAAATGATTTTATTATTTTTGTTGCAATTGATAAATGTTTTAAGTAAATGGTTTTAATGACCGGGTTTTATAAAAGATAAATACTCTGACGTTTTTATAAAAAGAAAAGTTTTAAATTTACATGATTTTTAAAGTAAATAAAAACCGAGTCGTTACACATTAGTTCTATGTTTACACGATTTACTAACGTGACTAATGATTTGAAAGTGCTTGGTAGAGAATATCCCAACGAAGAGTTGGTGAGAAAGATCATTGGGTGTCTACCGAGCAAGTGGCTTCCTAAGATTACAACAATATAAGAGGCTCGTGATCTCAAGCACTTGAAGATGGAGGAACTCATCGGTTCTCTAATGATGCATGAGATCACTCTTTTGAGTCACAAGGAGCAAAATGAGAAAGGAATCCTTCCAAAGCCTCTAGCGTTTAAAACCTCCACAAGCACATAAGACGATTCTGGAGAAGAGGATGACTCTGAAGATGTAGATGAAGAGCTAAAGTCTCTCACCCGGAGATTAGAGACATGCCTCCAAAGGAATAAGGACAAGGAGAAGAAAAGAATTGTATGCTATGGGTGTGGAAAACCCGGGCATTTATCCACCGAGTGTCCCAAGGCAAGTAGAAAACCTAAAGGCTCAAAGAAGAAAGCTCTAAAGGCCACTTGGGATGATAGCGAGGAGTCCTCTTCTGAAATTGAAGAGTCTCCCACATTTGCTTCGTAGCCAAAGGTAGTGAGGTAACCTCTTCTAGCGATTCAAATTCCAATAATGAGGATAGTGATTTACTTGATGCATTTAATGAATTGCTAGAAAGTTTTAATGAGCTAAAAGGTATATATAAAGTGTTGAAAAAGGAAAAGAACAATTTGATCAAAAAGCATGCTATTTTGAATAAATCTTTTGAAGATCAATTGTAGATTTAAAAAGCATGAATGATAAGTTAAACGCTACAATTGAATCATATGAATTTGATATTGGTAAATTGAAATTGAAAATTGATGATTTAAATTCTATAGTACTTAAATTCACCAATGGTAGTAAAAATTTTAATATGCTCTTAGGTAGGCAAATGGTCACATTTGATAAAGCCAGAATTGACTATGAACCCTTTGCTAAAAAGAAAAATTACAATAATTTCTTTGTTAGCCCTACCACATGTAATGCATGTAATTGTATAGGGCATAAATCTTCTAGTAGTTTAAATTCTAAATCTAATCTAAATGCTAAATTTGTGTGGGTTCCTAAAGGAACCAAGCTTCCAACAAAAGGACCCAAAAAGGTTTGGGTACCAAAGAATGCAAAATGATTTTTGTTGTTGGTTAGAGGTTCTCCCAATGAGCTAAAAGGGCTTGGATGATTGAGCATCCAAAATACAAGGGGAGAAGCCTCAAAAATATGTCTCCAATATGGTAAATATGAAAATTCTCTATGAAGGTACACAACTTTGTTGATGAGATTTGTTTTTTTTATTGGATTGAATTTTTTTTAATTCTTGCAATTGGAATTGTTGATATTAAATTTTCTTGGGTGAAAATTCTATTGTGATATCTCTAGGTTGAGACTTGTATTGTTCCTTCACTTGATATATTGATTGTGTTTTGCTCCAACAATGGGATTTCTATATGTAGTTGATTTTCAAATTGGTATCAATGACTTTGGTAATGATTTAAAATCTTTCAATTGTATCAATAATTCTTTTTATTTGAACTTCTACAATTGGTATAATCATTGAAGTATTTTCATTTGGTATCACCATTTGGATTTGTGCATAAAGATAGGGGGAGAAAATTGTTTTACAAACTTGAATCATCCATGAAGATATTAAATTGGTATCTATTTGGTTTTTAATTTGGATGGTTCATAATATTTTATTTCCCTCATATATGCTTATTGATAAATTTCAAGGGGAAGAAATTTATAAGTTTTTTAATTGCTCTAAGGGGGAGAGCAAAAGCTTTAAATTGTTATAGCCCCAATAGTTTGTTTTTATGATAAACATTGGGGGATAGATATGTGGATTAATATTTTTTATTTCAAACTTTTGTATCTCTCATAGAAATTTGTTTTGGATTTCATTTTGAACTAACGAGTGGTATTATTCTTAGAATTTGATTGTTTTAATTATGGATTTACAATTGGTATCACTCTTTGAAAAATTGTTTTGTCTTAAATTGCTATCTATTTCTTTGATTCTAATGTTAAATTCCCTCAAATGTGTTTATAAGCTTAATGACAAAAGGGGGAGAATATTTTTGAGTGAATGAACATTGTTTTGATTGTGGTTGAATAAATTTGGTAACTTTTTTTTTACCACAAATTGAATTAAATGTCTACATTCCCTCCATTGTTTGCCTTTGATATATATTCTTTAAAGAGGGAGAATGACTTTGTTTAGGAATGATTTTCTTAAGGAGAATTGAATTCTATTTTAATAGTTTTGATTTTTTTTTTTGGAATGACATTTGTTTTATTTTGATAATCTTAGATATTTTTTAACTCCTCTCACCTAGGATTTTCTTTTAGATTATGACAAAAAGGAGGAGAATGATATATAAGTTGTTATATATAAATTGTCAATGGGGGAGAAGATTTATATAAGTTGTTATAAGGGGAAAAGGTTATATGAATTGAATAGCATGTTTGCATGAATTTAAAGGTTGAAATATTGCATGAATTAAGGGGGAGAGATCTAATATGCAATAATTGATGCACATTGTTAGATTTAGGGGTAACCAGCTTATTAGATTTTGTCATCATCAAAAAAGGGAAGATTGTTAGCCTTTTTGTTAGGCTAAGTTTATTTTGATGATGACTTGATGATGAATATTTTGTTGGTAAGTTGGTTATTATAGTTTTCGAATATTGTTCTTAATGTTTTTATCATATTATTTATATCCATATTTATTAGATATACCCTCAAAACAGGTATTATTATGTGCTAACATGTTTATCTAAGTCCATGTAGCGAAGAAATATCATTTTGGGACTTGGAACAATTAAAGGAATGAAATTGAAGTGTTGTGGTCGAAGCTGCGGATGAAAGAAGCAACCAAAACTGGGTTTTGGTCTTTTGGTCGCACTGTAGTCGTCACCGAAACACTACACAGAGTGCTCCTGACTTTTTTGGTCAAGATGCGGTCAAAGCCGCAGTCGAAGGGAGAGACCGAAAAACATCAAGGTTTAAATCTTCCATTTTCATCAATTTTGCAGTCTTGACGTGGTCGAAGGATTCAAACAAGGTTGGCAACCGAAAGAACAAAGAAGTGAGCTCCGAGTTATTTTGGACGCAACGCGGTTGAGCCAACAATCGAGATATGCGATTGGAAATGCACAGAATTGTCCAACGCCTATCTTCCAATGGTCAAATTTTCAACGGCTATTTTCTACAACGGCTGGAAGTGGTCCACCGAAAATATTAGGTCGACCAAAAATGGATAGGTCTATATATTGAGAGAAGCATTCCAAGCTCCACACACGAAATCAAGAATTGAGGAGAAGCCCTGCCAAAATTTATACTCAATTCTGATACACTTGTGAGCATTGTAATCATACTCTCTCTATCTCAAACTTAAGATTCAATTTGAGAGAGTTTGAACTAGTTGTTTTTTAGTGTTAAATTTCCAAACACTTGTACGATATTGTAAAGTGTGACTCCCTACAAATTTGTCATATTAGCGTGACTCCCCAAAATAGTCAACGGCTTGATTGAGGCCCGAAAGCTCAATCAAAGGGTGACTCCCCAAAATAGCCAAGTTAAAGGTGACGCCCCATGATAGTCAAAGGGTGTTAGAGAAATTAAATATCACACGAAATTATTAGGATGTTATATTCAAGTTAAAGGTGACGCCCCATAATAGTCAAAGGGTGACGCCCCATAATAGTCATTGTTGTAATGGTTTTTTTGGCACCCGTAAGTCAATCTAGTGAGTGCTCTCCAAGTGGACTCTTAGTGCGGGTACGTAGACGAGTTACTGAACCGCGTAAACAAACCTTGTGCATCTCTTTACCCTTAACTCTTTATTTATGCATTGAATTATATGTTATATGTAATAAATCGTATAGGGTGTTAGTGAAATTAAATATCACACGAAATTATTAGGATGTTATATTCACCCCCCCCCCCCACCCCCCCCTCCCCTCCCCCTCTATAGGCGTGCATACGATCCGATAGAAAATTGGATGGAGTTTGCAAGAGTTTCACCAAAAATCACTTACGAATTTTCGCAGAGTGCATCCATGAATTTATATATGTTGTTGTGGTCAATTGCTCTTCAAGTGTGGTCATCCGCTAGTATGTATAGGCGACTCCACGAGTGCGTAGGGGTTAAGTAAGGGTGTCCGTAGTGGATGTGCGGGCGCCCGCAGTGGGCATCCACACTACAAACAAGGGTGATCAGAACACATTTTTTAGTGGAAAAAGTGACCAAAAGGGCTACTTTCTTAATTGTCATTAGTTTAAGAGTTGATTTGCTAACAAAAATAGTTTAAGGATCAATTTGTCACTAACCACATAGTTTATGGGTTATTTACCCTTTTTTCATTGATAAAGTAAATCCCTCTAATTTTTCTCCTTTATTTATTACAATATCAAATCCTCTTAAATAAGAAAATATCAAATCTTAATATCTAAACCTTTTAACACAAACAAAGTGTTAAAGTCTTAAGGAAACTTATAGGGTAATTATCAATATTGCCACTGAAGTATGAGAGTCTCTTCAATTGATACTCTAAACTTTCAATTTTGAATTTTAGCACCTCAATGTTTAAGACATTACCAAGTGACACCCCCTCTGTTACTTCATTTGTTAAATGATTTGCATGAGTTGCACGTGGAATGAAAGAACAAAAAAACAGAGATAATCACTCTGCAAAAATGATCTTCGAAATCTTTGAAGTAGTGCCCTACCATAGACTCCTCTACAAAGATGATGGACGAGAATGAAATACGAAGTAACATGACTGCTAGTGATGTGCCATGGATTGCATCTAATCACAATCAAACGAGAAAATTTTCTAACAATAATTTCAATGTTTTTTTTAAGGTAATCATGGCGAAAAATGTATCAAAAGTATTAAGCACATCTATCAAGCATCCAAATATAGCTTGAAGTTATTCAATATCAAGCATAGGTGGAAGATCAAGTACAAGTTTAGAAAATTTCTTAGATGTTCCAAAACTGTTGGTGATCTAATCTTTGACAACAATTTGGCTGATTTGATTGTTCTACAAATCTCATATCCAAAAGTTTACTTCATAAAGATTGTAGCTAACATCTCAAGATTTCTAAAATTGAGTGTTTTTTTTTTTTAATTTTGCTATGCCAAAATCTCCCCAAATAGAGAGCTTTGTTTTCTGCCAAAGAAGTTCATTCTGTCTTAACTGGAATTGAAGCCCAAATCTATTTGAAGATGAGCCTAAAGGATAAACCAATTAGATCCCCGTAGCAACGAGGACTTACTAAATCATTAATGATCTATTTTACTTGTTTTATAATTAATTTTAATAGTCAAGTGTTGGTGTCACTCAATTCGAGCGTGTCTAGCCAAGTATGTGTCTTTGTGAGCGTAATTTCATAATTTTTTTGTGATGAACTCAAAACTCTAATTTTTGAGTATTTAAGCTCTCTCTTAGGGTTGCCCTAGGCAATTGATTCAAATGATAGATTCCTTGTTCAAAATTGTGGAGAGTTCTCCATAGCCACATCTTTTTTGGTGAGTTGCATCCCATCAAGCTTGTGTGTTGTCCATTGATTCCATATTTTGTAAGTTTAGGTGATATCTTTTACTACTACCCATTTCTCTTCCTTGTGCCGTTGAGGAAGAAAATTTAGCAAAGGTGTAGAAACTTGCAAGAAACTAAAGTTACAGTGCTTTCCATCAAAGGGAGGCTATTGAAGTCAAAATGCGCAAAAGTAGTTCCTATTCGGACTAACTTGCAACTCTTCCATCATGTCTCACTCATCCCACTTATTTGGGTCATGATTTTGGAGGGCGTCTTCTTCACTCAAAGGCAAGAAGTGGTCCAAAAATCATAGTAAGAAGCCTCGTATGAATCAAGATACATTTGTCTGACATTTGACCTAATTCTTAGCCGAGTGGGCTCCTACAACCGAGGAGTTTCCATCTTTGTATTCATATCTCTCTCATCCAAGCAAATGTTTCCCTGAAATTTTGAAGAATGTTGTTTCACATATAAAAAAATGTTGTTGTCCAAAATTCATATGAAGATGTTTTCAATTGATGGAGTTATTGAGCCCTCAAGTCAACTCAGAAAATCTACCGAGAAACTGTCCATCTGAAGTAACTTGCAAACTTTCCTTTTTGGAGTTGCATTAGCTAGAGAGTTTCTAGTTTGGTTGTGTATTTTCAATTTGATTCATCTGTTGCTGATAAAAGAGGTACATATACACTTAGGGTTTCTAATTTGAAATTTGGTTTGCAATGTGATTCACATTGAAAATTTTGGGGTGGTTTTCATCTTGTTCAATTATCTGGTGCGTTTGTTTGTTCTTGAGAATATTACTAGGAGAGAAATTGAACAATGTTGCCAATTTTTGAGTTTAGGGACTGTTGGCAGATTGTCAGATTGGACCAAATTATAAGTTTTGTATGATTATCATAGATTCACATATTGTTATAGAAGTTCTATTACTATCCTTAGTTAGAAAAATTAGCTGCATTTTTTTATTGAATTAGACATTTAGGTCAAATATTATATTTTGCGATGTCATTTAATTTTTAATTTTTTTGTGGTAGGTGGTTGTACGCAATTTGAAGATGAAAAAAGTTTTAATAAAATTCAATTATAGAGGGAATTTTGTGAGGTACTGCAAAATGAAATACGTGGGTGGAAAAAAAAGTAGTTGATAATTGTGATTTTGATGAGATTTCAATATTAGACATTCAAAACATGTTGGGACAAATAGATGTTACTGAGTGAAAGAGTCTGCAATACTGCAAGCAACATTTTCCACTAAATAAGAGGTTGAAGTGCTTGAGTTTAGATGCAGATGTGTTTGCTATGGTCAATGCTCTGACGAAGAAAATGTATGTAAAGGTTTATGCTGAGCAGAAAGATGAATTTCAAAATATAGATGGGGAAGGAAGTTGTGCCAATAATCAGTTTGAATGTAATGGAGTTGGAGATGGGGCACAAGAGGGTTGTAGTAAGGGGTAGCATCTTGTTGTGGGTATATGGAGCACTTTGCATGAGACTCCTGGTAATGTGGAGGACAATGTAAAGGTTGAAGTAAAATTAGTTTCTGAAAGTCTCAATGAAGAACTTTACTTACTAAATGAATCAAATGAAGAGGCAGATGATGAGATGCATAATACATGTATGGATATCATATCTACGTCCACAGATGTGGCATTCGAAATGACTTTTAGTTCAATTGTAGCAATAAAGAAGTTGGTGGTGGAAAACGCTATAAAGAACAGACATAATGTCTGATTTGTAAAAAACGAAGTGAGACCATTAATAACAATATATGAAGATGGGAGTAAGAGGAGATTGCATGCCTCTAAGGTGCCTAATGAAGCTACATACCAGATAAAGATGTACAACAATGTTCACACATGTACACAAAGCATGTAAAATAGGCATGGTTTTGTAAGATGGGTGGCAACAAAGTGTGTGGAAAGGATTAAAAGTTAGCCTAATTGGAAAATTTGTAACATTATTGACACAGTGAGACAAGGTTCCAATGTCAATATTACCCCGACACTTTTATATAGGGCCAGAACCATAGCTTGAAAGATGAATGATGGTATTGATGAAGAACAATATAAACAACGTCGGTCTTATGTAGAGGAGATTTGAAGAGTTAATCCTAGAAGTACATTCATTGTTAGTGTTGATAAGATAGGTTTGTCATTGTCTTCTACGTTCAAGAGAGCTTATATGTGTTTTGATGCATGTAAGAGATGGCTACTAGCTAGCGGTAGACTAGTGCTTTTTTTAGATGGGTGTCACCAAAAGGGCAAGTAGTCGGTTAGTTATTAACAGTTGTTGGAATTGATAGAAATGACATAATATATCTTGTTGCTATAGTTGTTGTGGAAAGTGAATGTAAAAGCTTCTAGAAGTGGTTTTTGGAGTTATTAAAGATGGATTTACAGATTGATGATGGTGTTGGATGGACTTTTATCTCTGACAAACAAAAGGTAATATCCAACTTGTTTTACAATTTTCAATACATTTCATGTCATTTTATAATTAGTTGACACATACTTTATTTGAATATAGGGGCGAGTTTTGATATTTCAAGAACTTGTGCCTCAAGCAGAGGTTAGATTTTGTTTTCGCTATATGTATGCTAACGTCAAGATGAAGTTTCATGGAAAGTTGTACAAGAATGCAGTGATGAATGCTTCAATAGCAACAACTACATATGTTTTTGAGCAAGGTTAAAGAAGCTAGCTTTTATCGATTACACAACATACAAACATCTAAAGGAAATACACCCAAGCTTCTAAGCAAAGCATGGATTCAGTCATGTGTTTAAGTGAGACATATCTCTAAATAATCTAAGTGAGTCTTTTAATGCCATGATTATACCTGCTCGGGATAAACCAATTGCACAATGTTGAAAACAATAAAGAAGATGATTATGGCACGCATAGCCAAGAAGCATAAGATAGTGCAAGAGTATACAAGCTTACTATGTCTAAGAATAAAGAAAAAGCTTGACAAGTTGATGAATAGTGCTTGGAATCGGGCACCGATACCTACAAGAGGAGACCGTTTTGAGGCAAGTGATCCTAACGCACGATATATTGTTGACCTGATCAAGCAAACATGCACTTGTTCTTCAGGGGAACTTATAGGGATATCGTGTGTGCATGTCATTCTATATTTACTGTTTATGAGGAAGAAAATTGAGGAATTTATGTATCCATATTACCACCGTCAAACATACATGAACATGTACTCTCATTTCATTCATCTAATTAATGGTCTCAAGATGTGGCCTCACACAGACATGGACCTATTGAGCCACCAACATTTAAGGACCAGGCAGGTAGGCCAAAAAAAAGGGGTTAGGGATGCAGATGAGCCAAAGAGTCAGATTTTAGTGAGTAAGAAGAATAACCAGATGACATATGGTAAATGTCACGGATCGAGTCACAATAGCTGCACATATAAAGGAGATATTGCAATTGTCAATTCAACCGCACATGTCACAAAAACTCAGAGTGCAAGCACAAGTGGAATAGTAAGAGTAAGAGGAAGAGGATGAGGGTGAGGAAGAGGAAGAGGAAGCAACAATGACACCTTTATGAGATTTCATTTGATAAGCAATGTCGGAACACAAGTATGACTATAATTTCCATTTCTCTTAGTTATTATCATTTATTTGTGTTATAAGTATGAATTTCTATTACCGAGTCATCTTTGGAAGGTGTCAGACATTGATGTTTGAGTGTAGCAAGGTTTGTTGACATTCTAGAAGTTTAAAGTCAAGCTGCAATATTTGTTATGATTTTATAACACTATTTTAGTATTTGTGGTAGTTGTGTTTGGGTTGGCTTTGGTATAATAACTAGATTTTTTTGTACGAATAGTTTAATTATGCAATGCAACAATTTAGAATTTAATAAATTAATTATTGTCACAATTTATGAATTTTAATGAAGAAATTAAAATATTAGAATTATTAAGTGTTCGAATTTAGGAAAGTTAAAATAAATGATTTTATTTTATAGATAATAAAATAAAATAAGAATGATTAGGGAATTAGGAAAGTTGAATGTATTAGAATTAGTAAAGAAATAATGTGTAATAATCCACGATTAAGGAAATATTTAAGTGTTAGTTTAATATTTTATGTTTTAGAATTAAGGAAATATTGAGTGGAAGGACCATATGAAATAGGAACCATTAGATGAGGTTTAGGAATGACTGTGATCAATTAGGATAGAGAAAGAAGCTCTGCATAAGTGTTTGATGTGGGAGGCCATTGAACCCTTGGATCGGTTTAGCTGAAGCAATGTGGATCGTTGGATTTAAGAAAGATGTTTCTGCAGGAATGTTTGATGTCGTTTGAGTGGGGGAGAATGTGTGACCGTAGGATTAGATTAAAGGGAGGGACGTTGACAGTTAGATTTGAGAAAGATTCTTCCATGAAAGAGTGGGATGTCGCTCAGATGCGGAAGAATGTTAAATCGTTGGATTTAGTTTAGCAAAAGAAGAGGGAACCATTGGATTAGGAAAAAATTCTTTCATAGAAGGGAAAGATATCGTTTGGGAGAGTTAAGTAAGTTAGAAATGTCATCATTTTACATTTTAACGTGTTTCCATGGCTACGTTCATGTCCGCGGCAACAAATTTAGGTGTTAGAACGGCATCGTTTGGGTTAGTAAGTCTCGACTAGCAGTGTTAGAGTGGAAGTGTTTGTTTCCATGAAAAGGTTAGTGTCTACGGCAGGTTTTGGACAAAGTGAAACGTCGTCATTGGATTTAATGAATTCGTGTTAACGTTGGCTTTCGCTGGAGTGTTAGCATCCACTGGAGCATTTGTATTCATTGGACCTTTAGCGTATGCAAAGGGATTTTAGCAATAGATTAGCACACATAGCAGATGGTGAGTGATGGAAAAACCTATGGATTGGAGTTTCCGAGAGAGCGTTGGCTACCGTTGAAGGGTTGGTGTCTGTAGTTGCTTTGGCGACTGCGAATGTAAGTTTTAGGGTTGGTGTGGCTGTTGGTAGTTGGTCGAACGAGTCATTGCGAACATCCTCAGTGGCTGTTTGTGGGTCCGTTGTAGCTCAAGCAGGTTTTAAATTAAGCGAGTTCTCCAGATTTCATGCGAGCTACGATTCGATCTTTAAACCGTTTAGGAAAAGATAGAATTTGGATGCAATTTTAGGGGATGTTCTTCCACGAAGTTCTCTAGTTTACGGTCTTTAAATATTAGGGTTTGGGTTGAAACCCTAATCACCTGAGAACCCCATAGACGAATGAAGCTTTCTCTCAAGCTTTGAGGTGAAACTTTCCTTTAAGTTTCTTAAGATAGGTACTCCACTGTTTAGTTTTTGAATTTGCATTTGACAGTGAGTAATGTTTAGACTTATTCATTATTAGCTAACTCTTTGTTTATTTAAAGGGAAAGTCAATGTATGGGAAGTCTTAAGAACAATCAGACCTTTATTAAAGAACTTCAAGTAAGTGATGTTGTCTGTGTTTGGCATTTGGCCTGTATCACAAAGTGCTAGGGTAAGGTAGAATTATGATATTATTTTGTTATGCCTACGGGCTATTGTTCAAAGATGTGATGCATGACGATTGTTTATTGTTTAGTGTTCATGTTGTGGTATTATTTGAGAATATGATTTCTATTGGTTGATAATTGAGGACATGTTTTGATGATGATATGATGTGATAGGCTGTTGATCAAGGATATGATTATTGTTTGCTTACTATTTATATTGAGACGCTAATCGATGATATGTTTACTATTATATTCATGCATGTTGGATTGTCATTATATCATACGTGTATGTTTAATGTATTCATTAAAAACGTTTTCTTTAAGAAAGATAAGAAAAAATGAAAGACGTGCCGAATAAACGTAAATAGTTGTTATGGGTGGGATTTGAGTTGGCTGTTCAGTATGAGGTGAATTTAATGGTGTCACTCTCTCCCTAAACGGAATTACCCATAACGATTGGACTGTAAAGTAAAAGAAAAAGAAAAAGAATGTTGATTGAAAAGACATGATTTTTTCTATGCTGCATCTCATGGTCATGTTTTTCTATTATACATTTTTTACTGAGCGTTAGACTCATAGGTGAAATTTGTGCTATAGGTAAGATAGAATTATAGAGGAACATGAAGATAGAAACAATTGATAATATGGCTGAAGAGGAATTTTCATGGGCGAAGTTAAAGCGTTGTCAAAACGAAGTTGACCTGTGGTTGAAAATTTGAAGAAAGAAGAAGGAAAAGAAAGACTTTATATTTTATTTTTGTTTTAATAAGTTGGATTTTAGTTTAAATAATTAGTTATACTTATTTTACAATGAATTTTACTACAATGGATTTTAATGGAATTTGTTTTAAAGACTTTCGGTGTGTAGGATTTTAAAGACATGATTTTTATGTGTGATATATTATAAAAAAAAATAGCATGAAAAGAGTTTTAACGTCTCGAGGCTTTACATTTAGAACATCTATTTCAGTGTGTGTTTTGGATTGTATTTGTGATGGTTGTGATTGTGATGGTTTTAGAACATTTGTCATAGTTAATGTTATTTTTTCGATAGTTTCAATTTGATGTGAATTGTTAATTTCTTTTAGTTACTTTAAAACTACAAGTTCATTGGGTTAGTTTGAGAATACATGTTTCTTTGCTTAATTTGCATGCAAGTTTATGCTCTACACATACATTTGATAAAATGTAATTGATAGTACATGTAATGACGACAAAATGTTATAATGAATGATTTTTATTTTCGATATTCTAGCAATTAATTTTCTTGGAAATTCGATTTGGTTGAAAATGTTATGCTTGGAAATGATTGTGTCTTGGTGACAAAAAAAAGGGGAAGGATTCTTTGAAAAGGAAGGAGGGAGTATTTTACTTTAAATGGATGTTCTGGATTTATTTTTATCGTTTATCTTTGAGAAGGTTTAAACGTTTTGGAAAGACTTTCGCAGTTACTTTGAAAATGTGAAGTGCTATTTAAAAAAAAATGATTGAGCTTTCATAATAAATATAAAGTGATGTTACAATACATTTTACCCAAGTTGTTGTTAAACAACCATTCAAAGTTCAAATACTAGAATAACCACAAAATGCATAAAAGACTAGAAACCAAATAATGTTTACAATGCACAATAAACATAAATAAGTGCGACACTTTATTGTAAGTTTCTGATTAGCGGCTTCTAAATGTGTGACTATTTATTGCAGACAATTAACAATCTTCTTTTCTTGCACGCCTATTGCTACTGCATACCATGCAAAGAAGTCGCATTTTTCATCTCCTCTCTTAAACATCGTCAATAAGAAATAGTTTAATGTAATATAGAAACTTGCTAGTTGCTACATTCATTCATTAGACAACATTTTCCCAAATTATAATTTATACCTCATAATTTTGGCAACAAAAAAATCTTCGTCCAGGATAAGCTCGTGTCCAGGACATACGTATGATAGCTCTTACATTGTATAAACATGTAACATTTGAAACAACTTTTGGAACATCTACATAAAACACACACAAAGTCCACAAAAAAATTAGCAAAACTTTTATACTAATGTGATCAATATGTAATTTTAACCAAAAATTTCGTCCCCAAATATTACTAACCACTAGTAGAAGCAGAATATCACACAACATCAAACCAACCGCTTCAAATCTACATAAAACACAAACATGAACATCTAAAGTGATACAATTATAATGTAAAGTAGTCCATATCCATCGGCCTAGAAATGACCTCGAATTATTTAATTTAGTGAAGATCAATAATGAACACTATCACGACCTTTCTAGCACCACCAATTACTTCTCAATACCCAATTGGGTTTTTTCAACAATGAAGCAAAAAAAGAAAAAAAAAACAGAGGACACCCAATGATAAAATTTGAACACTAAATCTTCAAATAAATATAACAGTATCACATGTGCAACCTATAGAGCATAAAAAAAAATAGAACACTTTGACTTCGTAATCCAGAAACAAAACACCAAAAATAAAATGACAGTGAACTGCACATGATTATCTACCTAATTGACAAATGCATCATAAAATTGTATTGGGTTCAAAGGTCTTAAACATAAAATCATTCAAATCCACAATAAATCCTCAATTTTTCAACTCTGAATTCCCCAAACTTTTCAATGTAAACCACATTGCAAACCAAATTTCAAATCAGAAACTCTAACTGTATACATACCTCTTTCCGTTTCTTCTCTCGTTAACAAATGACTTGATCTAAAATACAATGCAAGACCAGAAACTCTCTACCAGTCATGTTCCTCTGTATTTCATCCTCGTTCGTCATCTTTTCAGAGGAGTCTAGGGCAGGGCACTGCTTCGATGACTTCAAAGATTGTCTTCACAAAGTGATCACCTCTGTTTTCTATTCTTTCATTCCACGTGCAACTTACACAAATCGTTTAACAAATAGAGTAACGAAGGAGATGTCGGCTAGTAACGCCTCAAACATTGAGGTGTCATAATTCAAAATTTGAAATTTAAAATATCAATTGAAAAAATTTAATGCTTCAATGGTCATATTGATAATTACCCAAACTTATATTAGGATTAATTTTTAAGTTCTAACCAAAATTTAAAATTTGAAATTTAAAGTATCAATTGAAAAAATTTCATGCTTCAATGGTCATATTGATAATTACCCAAACTTATATTAGGATTAATTTTTAAGTTCTAACCAAAATTTCATGGAAGAATGAAGAGGGTGAGAGGGAGAAAGACTAGGGAGTGCGTGTGTGATTAGAATATAAATTATGTGGACACTCTAACTTCATATATGAAGTGCACTTTATCTCAAAAAAATAATATCCATATACATGATGTCACATTAATTTTTTGGTATTGTTTTCTTTACAATTTCTTACATTATTCATGAATTATTATAAACTGTGCCACAGTCTCAATATATTACCAAATACGTTAATATATTTGTGCATAATAGGAAAAGATGAGACCATGTATAAAGAATAAAATAGTAGTGACAAACAAAGAAAGATCACAGTTTGTCATCCATCCACCTACTTTATTAAAAGATGAAGCAATGAAGGATGCATTTATTTATTTATAAATTTTAAATAAAAATAAAAAATAAAAAACAATTAATTAAACTCCCATTATTGGTGTTGAATAATTCAACACAGCTAAGCGTTTAGAAAAGGACTTGGTCATGAATGTGATGGTGTTATGATTCTATAAATAATTAGATGGATCATATTTTCGTAAGACCACCCATTTGAAGCTACTTTCAATTCCTTCTACTTCCCTTTTTCCTGATTTTCTATTTTTACTCGATTATGAAAGATAATAACTTGAAATTCATAAATAATTAAATCATTGAATTGAAGGGTGCAAGGGGAAGTAAATCAATTTACAAAATATGATACTTGATACTTGTAATTAGTTAGGACTTTCCTTTTACAAAATATGTCATATAAATTAACAAAACAACTACTTAAATATGATGTTAATGACAAATCAACCACTAAATAATTTTTGCTCAATCTATTGTAGAAAATGAACAAAACAAATATCGATGTCACGTTTTCTATTAAAAAATATTTTATTTTCGCAAAAGAACTTTGTCTTTTTGCAAAAGAAAAATTACTTTTCGTAGAAAAAAATTACTTTCTACTGCGGAGAGCAAGTTCTTGGAATAGGTCTAAGAAAATATTACTTTCATCTACGGAATGTCCTTTCTGTGGTGGAAGCTATTCTTTTTGCAGTGGAAAATAATCTTTGCGCTCTATTTGCCTAATTTTTTGTTGTTTTTTAGTGTATCAAACAATAAATTTTCTGGGGATTTTTCTCGGTAGGTCGAAAGCATGTCTAATTTGCAGTACATTGATTTTTTAACAAACCGTTAACTGGAAATTTTTCATTTTGATACCAAAATTGATTTCAAACAGTTTAACTTTTCTAAAATATATTTTGTGGTGAGTTTCCTTAGTTAATCAAAAACATGTTTAGCTTGGAGTACATTAATTTTTTAATAAATAGTTAACTGAAAATCTTTCATTTTGATATCAAAATCGATTTCGAATAATTTAACTGAAAATCTTCCATTTTAAAAAGTCTTTTCGTTTTTAACGTTTCTTTCAACAGATTAACTGCGATATTTGCGTCATTCATTTTTCATAGTTGAGTATTTTGTTTATTAGCAAAAAAATTTTAGTAGTTCACTTTTATTGATGTCATAGTTCAGTGGCTAATTTATTAATTTTCCTATAAATTATATGAGAAAATCTATATGCATTAATATTTAATCAAAATATTGTCTAATTCTATCCTAGGAATATAATTTTGGTTGTAGCCAAACAGACTCAAATCTCGAATCACAATCAAATGTCAATTTTCCATCCTGATATGGTAATAGAAATGTACAGAGTCCGCCATGAAAATGGCAAAGATTCTCAAGATACGGTCGAAGGAAGCGAGTTGGTCCAGCTCATCGTCATCGCCTTTCGAAATAAAGCAGCATTATGGCGATGAAACTGAGGAGTGGTCCGACGAATGCTTGGATTTCCGGGCTCTGAAAAAAAAACGCTTATTTTCCTTCATTTTCCACTTTCTCAGACAAGAAAACGAATTTTTATTTGATGGTAAATGTTAAGAATAGTGGGAAAATGTGTAGCAATTCTAGCAGTGCAAATGCAAGCGAGGAAAGTGGATTTAGCTTGAATTCTTGTTTGAAGAAGCCATTGAAGAAGAGAGCTGGAGTTCCGAAGAGGGGGCCTGGAGTTGCAGAGCTCGAGAAGATCTTGAAGGAAGAAAAAACTAGAGTCAATAGTTGTGATGGGTTTTCTTCTCCGGCCATTTTCACTTCTCTTTCAAACCCTCCGGCGACGGTGGCTCCACATTTCTTCACCTCGCTCCGATCATCAATGGCTAACATCTCCGGCCGCAGCAGCTCACTGATAGGTAGAGTTAGAAAAATTGGTGGTCCTTCTATTGCGCCTGAAAATGCCTCGTCTCCCGTCTCTTGGAAGATCAAGTCCAATCTGGCGGATGAAAGCAAATCGAAAAGTGGTGTTTTACCAGAGAGATATTTTCTTGAACAGCAGCCTCCAATGGTGAGCGAAAGAAAGATTGGTTGTTCTAAATTCTGCATGTTTGAAATATAATTATAAATTATTGGGAGTGCCACGTATCAGATAAAACGATTTTCAGGGCTCCGGCTCCCCACCGGCAGGACTTTTTGATCAAATAGAGCACCCTTCAAGCCAAAAATCTAATCACACTCACAAATCCTCACCGCCGGAGCAAGAGAAGGCAAGTAATTTCAGATAAATTGTCTCGTAAAGTCATCATTTTTTCTTCAAAAATAAGATGTTAGATAAACTGCATACAGTGACGACGATGACAGAATAAAGCGTTGTATTTTGCAGGCTGCTGCGATGAGGAACTTGTTAGCGCATGACTCGAACAGTCTGTTTGACGACATTCAAATTTCACTAACATGTTCATCAGCCTTTGCTAATGACAAGACGATGTTTTCCAGGTTATCTCAATTTGCTCCTCGTTTGATTCATGCCCATCTTAGCTTGTTGTCATTGCTTTAATTTTTAGTTTTCGCAGAGAAGAAGATTCAAGAAAATATGGAGCTTTTGATGGCGATTCTCCCTCATCAAAGCAAAGATATCTGAAGGTGATTTCTTAGTTGAGTTGGCTTCTTTTTTCTTAAAAGATGAGCTTTTTTGTGAAGTTCTCTGCCACTTCTTGCCTTGGTTTAAACTGGTTTTAGGAGGAGGAGGAGGACTGTCATCGAAGATCAGAAGAAGGTCCCTTGCACTGCTTCTTACAAGCACCAGACATGACCCACTGCTTGAACAAAGAGATCGACGATGCCATTGATCTCAACTTGAAGCTCTGACTGATCAACGAAAGAACTCACAAGCAATTTATATGGAATGGGTTCTTAAAAGCACCTGCAAGCGAGGATTGATTTAGTGAGAGAATAGTGTTTTCATATATCAGCTAATTTTACTTCCTTGGATCATAGCTTTTCAATCTCTATGTGACTGATAGATTAATATTAATATCTTGGAATTTCCATAACCTAAAGGACATGATATCAGATTATTACAACAAATCTTCAGGAAGAAGAAGCTAAGTTCTCTGAAGCTCAAGGCCATCCAAGAATGTAGGTAAGGATGTAAAGCAGCAAAAGTGACAGAGGGTACAAAGCAAGAGCTATAAAACTTGTCCAAACTGGAAATGTGGTGCAGAAACTCGTCAAGAAACTTGTCAATACGCAAATAACGACAACGACCAAAACTTCGGCCGAAACGTCCCACGATATGTCTCGTATATAAACGATCGCCAAGAAAGTCATCAAACTCATCAAATTGTTCATGTAAACCCCGGTGTAAATCTGCAGAAAACAAAAATACTTGTTAGTGTCAGTCAATTTGGTTAAAAATCCCAGTGAAGAAATCAGAGAAATGAGAGAAAAAGACATGACCTCAGAGAATGTCAAAGAGATGGCTGTTTCTGTCTTCCGTTTAGCAGAAGCCACCACGTTCAACAGCAGTCTGTAATTCAAAGCCACGGGAAGAAGCACGTAAGAGACGAGGAACGAATGGATATCTACCGACTCGGAGAATTCTTGGAGAGTTTCCATCAGCGGAGATGCAAGCAAAACCGTAATTGCCGTTCCTAAAGCCACTAAAAATGCAGCCTTGGTGTAATTAAACCAAGCTTTTGCACTAACTTTGCTCCCTTCTTTACTAGAAATCAGACTTTTCTGCTCTTCTGGCGTGGTGGCCTGCAGCGATAATCGAGCGATGATCATCGGTCGTTTAATCGGCGGAAAAAATGTATCGATGGGTGAGTACATACCTGTGAATTACTACTAATCGGCTTCTGAATTCTGCGATTAGTGGAGAAATTAGTGTCATTTACCCACTGTGATAGGCCATTAATGAACTCTTCCTCATTTATATTTGAATCAGCCGAAGTATCGAAACATTGCATCACTCTATCGACATAATCTTCAATGTCGGAGCCCTGCCCTTCCAAATGAACGCCAAGAACGAGTGCTCTTACTTCAGCTGCAGATACTACTGAATTGCGGTTAAGGTCTAGCTTGTTGAACAACCTGCACATCCAAGATGCTGATTAGTTTTCTCAAACTCAACAACAAAATTCTGTTTCAAATTTGAGCTCTTACTCCCTCGCGTAGGACGGATCAAATCGGCCCCCTGATGCAAGAAGACTATGCAAAATGCCGTCTTTGATGTATCGATGCAGCAAATATTCAAGCCTTCTCTTCTGCATCCATGGCTTAAAGACCTGCACCAACATAAACAAGTTTATGTGTGTTTTTAAGGATGGCCTAGAAAAGTTTTGGACTTACTTGATAAGTGCTCGAAAGAACAACGAAAATGCCGGTTATGACAAGCGAAATCAAGACGACAATCCGCTGCCCGGAGGATGAACTAATGGCTTTTGCTAGTTGAAGAATGAGAAAAGGGATCAAGGACACTAGCATGAATCTTGCAGTGGATTTTGTATCGTTATCAGTCGTCACACCATAACCTGAAGAACAAATTTTTCAACTATTTTCATCTTTTTTCATGAATATGAGGAGAGAGAGAGAGTAAAACCATTGAAGCTGAATGGTTTTCTGGTCTCTGAGTTGGAGGTTGAAGAGAGGTCGTGGGAGCCGAAAATAACGACAGATCCCCAAACGATAGTCAGAGACAAGATTGCAGAGCCTGTAAGCATTGCCATGCCCATGGTTGCAAGTGTTTCAATGCTGCTTGAGCTTGCAGTGATTCCACTCACTGCAATTCATCAAATAATCCAATCAAATAATCAGGAATCTGAAAATGGGTAATGGGTTCGGTCAATGACAAGCATATGGATCAAATATTTACAGAAATTTGAATAATTTCCAATGAAAATATAAGAAAATGAAGGGGAAAAAGAAGCTTACCGAGAACCAGAGCCACCTGAGGAATTGTGACGAGAATTTGGAAGAAACTGGCACCAAAAATTCCAGTTCCAAACAAAGTGAAGAACAGCTCGGAGCCCTTGGCAACATAATTTTGTCCAGCAAAAAGCAAGAACTCGTACACGATGACCATGAAAAGCTGGCCCCACAGAATCGACGTGCAAGGAAGAAACCCATAAATGGGCTCGCAGGTAACAGTCGTTTTGATGGGGTTCAATCCATCAAACTCATTCTCCTTCTCTCCAATTGATAGAAGATTTGAATTCTCTCTCACTAAACGGCTATTTCCTAATTGGATTTGTAGAGTTGAAATTAGAATGAGAACAAAGAAAATCAGTGAGATCCTCATTTTTACCCAGATGAGAATTCTGCAGAAAAATAGTGAGACGAAGACAAAGAAGGAGCCTTCGCATATATAAAGCCTGCAGCTAAGCTAAGCTTCCATGGATGTTTACTTGAAGAACATAATCCAGTTCATTTAGTTTACTATTTTAGACTTTTCTACGTGGATTATTCTACAAGCAACTCCTAGGATGAAAAGCCGCCCTACATCACTTGCAAATCCAGATCAAAGGATTTGTTCTTCATTTCATAAAAAAAAAATTTAGGAAATAAAACTTGTACTTAGTCCAAACCCAAGTTTCGTCCTATCCAAGTCACGTTTTTATAAACAAACGAGTGGAGAGAGAGAGAGAGAGAGAGAGAGAGAGAGAGAGAGAGAGGGGAGGTTCCTTCTTGAGCACTTGATGATTTTGACTAGGTTCAAACTAAACTAACAGTCTAATATATGTGGTTGTTGAGTTGAGGAAGAAGGAAGGGCGTTTGAATCTATTCTTGGAGTTAGGTTAGTTGGATTTCGTAATATCTTGAATCCAAAATAACTGGAAAATCTCGTAAAACTCGAAAGATTGGAATCCTCAGAAAGCAACAGCAGTGGATGTAATAAAGGGTATTGGAACGTGGGGAAAAGAGAATAAATTTAAGGTTTGAAGGAAGCTGTCAATGGAGGAAGTGAAGATATAAAATGATATTCCGACAAGAGTAGAAAATGGGGAAATGGGTTGCATAAACCATGGCTTCGTTCATGGAGATTCCTCTGTGATTTCTGTTCTTTCGTCACCTTCGGAAACAAATTAAGCAACCAAAAAGGGAATATCCAGTTTGGACGAAGCTACTGTGTTGAAGAGACGTGAGATTTCAACTCTGCTGCGTCGAGATCTGCAATACTTCTACTATTCACCACAAGCTCTCGCGTCAACCTCACTGCAAACTAGTTTTATTACTCGCAAGTAAAATGTGTTTGTCTTATTTACGCGACGTGGTTAACTCTTGCGCAGGATTTACGTTACCAAATACAATTGAACCTAATTCTAGACTCCAGAAAATCAACATACCCTCCTCCGCTCCCTCCTTTTTTAATTTTTTCATCCATCAAATTTGTTAATCAAGCAATTATTTTATTTATAAAACTCGTGTTTTATAAATGTTTATGTTTTTATGACAAATTTGATTACCTATGACCCATTAAAAATCTTTAATATTAATTTTCTTTCTCAAATCGATCAACGTTTTTCTCATAAATTAATTGGTGACCAAACAATTAAAAGTATTGCATATAAAATTGAATATATAAGCTCTCTTGGCACTTTAATCTACATTACATACATTGGTTCAATTGAATCTTAGAAATTGAAATTTAGCTCATAAATAACAAATAGAGAAATTAACAAAACAAACTCTATAGCAAAATTAACAAGACTATGTCATTCAACCCATAACGAATGTCTGTTATAAGGTCAGGGACATACGTTTCAGTTGAGAGACATCCGTCTTTGGTTGAGGGAAGTCTATTTTATGTTGAGGGCATTGTTGGACGTCTTTGAATGCTAAACGACATCGTTTCTCATTTCGAAAGACGTCCCTCATACGTTAAGTGAACTTCAACAATTCAACTCTGTCTATATAATTGGGAAGAACGTTCGCTGAACCCTAGCTATTGCCGAGATACATTTCAACTTCCTCTGACTAATTCTACTTTTCGAAATCTCTCCTCACATTTGTAGAAGCAGAAATTGGCGTGAAGGCCAGACATGTCATCACTCAGAGGCAGGCCTAACAGAACCGCCGAGTTAGGCGACTTGATTCTCGAAGAGAACTCAATCGTCCAACCCAAGGAGTAGGTGAAGCGAAAGTCTTAAAATGAAATTAAACTCAAAACTTATATTGCATGGGCTAAGATCCACAGAGTGATCAACAAGAGCTCAGATAGTATAATAATAAACAAAGAAAGTATTGTGCAAGAATTAAACCAAACAACACAATAAATCCCAATCGTACTAGAGACAAAGGGACTTGGACTGATGAACCTTCACTCATCCAAGGAAGGTCGAACCACCTACAAGAGGGATATCAGTAATGCCCCACGAAAATCGCATAAATACCTGCTCAAAATCTTATAGATTAACTTGGGGAAAAATAAAGTTTAAGGAGTGAGTGGCAAACTCAGTATGAAAATCTATACTAAATACAATGTATGTGAAAAACAGTTTTTCTCATCCTCTAGAAAACGATGTCGTGTTTCTCCTTTACCGTACATAGATTTTAAATTGAAAAATCTTTATAATTTTATAAAAGAGGCTTAAGGTCGTCGATGAGACTTTTATTAAAAACTTACTGTATATGTAGACAGCTATACCTCAATAATATGTCAACACCGTTTTTCAATTTGAAAACGTTATCAGTGAAAAAGGATGGCCACACAAAAACCCATCCGACACTCATTAGAAAATAGGTGGCCATCTATCAATAGCAACATCTCATGAGGCAGAAAAATAGAAATGACGACGATCCAGAGATCCAGTGCGTCAACGAGTTGTCGGCGAGCTAAAGCTCGCGTCGACACAAACCGTACGATAAAATAAAATGGATAAGGTTGCTGGCGACAGATTGCTCCTCAACTAGCTATCTACAAGTTACAAATTGGCAGGGGTTGTCAACGCGCAGAGATACGAGCCATCACATCACCTGTCAAATGAAACGGTACTAGGATAGAAAAACTTAACGACTAACAACCTTCTAATCTGTGCAACGACCAAGTTCTGGGGCTCAAAACCCAAGGACGCGTCATCACCATCCCATCTCCATTTCGACTTATGGGCTCAAAATCTAAGGACATGTCATTGGTGCACTATCATCCTTTCGCACTTACAAACAATCAACCTTCTCAGAGTAGAAGATTGCACATGATAGTCTCATGATGCTTTAACGCCAAAATTCCCTAAAGCATCAAGAGAATTCATCCTCCCAATATATATACAGATTATCAATCAAAAACCATGTACGAAAAGTAAAAATGAGAATATATATATATATATACACAAACGTGTTGTCGAAATAGTTTCTGTCGGGTTTGCAAGTGTGGTATCCCACAAAATATCTATTCTGAAAACATGATGCAATGCAGTACAGAAAGTATAAAAATTCCTACCTCATAGATGACCAAAACACTCTTACTAACTAACCAGCTCTAGCCGCTATCGGAAGTGAGGGTTGAACTAGCAACATCTATAAGAACCTATAACAAGGCGATGTCAACATCCCAATAATCACACAAGGGATAACAGATAAGTCTCAATCAAGACTAGGAATCCAAGATGATCTTTAGGGACAACCACTAGTTCCAAACTAAAAATCAAATCTAGGAATATCCCAAGAGTTTTAGATCGAAACATGAAACAAGACCCAAAACCATGTATGGCTGGTGAAGCCGAATGGAATTTGCCAATCCCAACTCCAAGAGAATAAATAATGTTGTTGACCAAAACATAACCATAATCGACCCTACACATTAGCAGACAACCCAAAAGATCCATCGGTTAACAAGACAAGGTGATATCAACGGAACATGATATGCTCAACTTGAACAACTCAGCAGTCGATAAGACATAGGTGAAGTCATTCGAACCCAACCATGGACAACAAGGTACAAGGGTCGTTAACCGAGACCACGCAACAATCGATAAGGCAAACAAAGGTTAACCGAGACCTCGCAGTGTCGACCAGACTCAACGATGGTCAACCAGGACCATTTAGTGTCGACGGTCGACCATAACCTCACAACGGTCGATAAGACATGCATGCAACCATCCAAGACTCAATAGTCGAGGAGGGTCGACTAAAGTCAACCAAGTATGACTTTATTGGAATTCAGCTCGAAACTCATAAAACGAACTGACCCTAAAACCTTACCAAATGACAATAATTTCCATCAATGAGTCACAAGGGATAGATGAAAAGTGTTAGCATTTTTGTTAGGCTTAGTTTTATTTTGATGATGACTAAATACTTTATCTTGTTAGAAAATAATAAGTTGGTTATTGTGTTTTTATGGATTCATAATATTTTTATCATAATATTTATACTAGTATTTATTGGAAATACCCTCAAAATAGGTATTATTATGTGCTAATATGTTTATCTAAGTCCATGTAATGAATACATATCAATTTGGGACTTAGGAAATTCAAAGAAAAGAAAGGAAAATGTTTGTGGATGGGTTGCAGACAAGAGAAGTGACCAAAACTGGGTTTTGGTCTTGCAGTCGATGTAGTGATCGAGGAACGCGACCGAATTTATGGAGGTTTTGCTTCTAGAGCTTCAACGTGGTTTTTCGGATGCAACGTTGTTAAGGATCCAGACGAGTTACGTGATTGAAAAACATCAAGTTTCGAATTTGCCATTTTTGCACATTTTGCGGTCATGACGCAGTTGAAGCTACGAATGAAGAACTCGACCGAAAATCTCCGAAGTTCACTTCTGTAATATTTGGCGTTGTTGTGGTAGAGACGCGGTCGATGTTTTCGGGCGAGGTTGGCGACCAAAAGAACAAAATTAGGAACTCTGAGTGTTTTCAGAAGCTCAGCGGTCAAGTCAGCGGTCGAGTCAGCGGTCGAGGCATGTGACCAAATATGCACAGTTTTGCACAACAACTCTTTTCCAATGGTCAAATTTTAATGGATATATTTCTAACGGTTGGATTTGGTCAACTGAAAAGATTGGGTCGACCGAACTTGATAATTCAATTTGGGAGAGTTTGGACTAGTTAGTGGTTTTACATTTCCAAACACACTTGAGCGAAAGTGTAAAGGGTGACGCCCTACTAATTCATCATATAAGGGTGATGCCCCGAAACAATCAGCAACTCAATTGAACGCCCGTAAGTTCAATCAAATGGTGACTTCCTAGAAATAGTCAAGTAAACGGGTGACACTCTGAAATAGTCAAAGGTTGACGACTTGGAATAGTTAAAGGGTGATGCCCTTAGAATCAGTTATTGTAAACCGTTTGGTTGACACCCGTAAGTCAATTTAGTGAGTGATCTCCAGGTGGAATCTTAAAGCGCAGACGTAGGTGGATTACCAAACCAAGTAAACAAACTTTGTATGCACTCTTTCTTTTTCCCATATCTCTTTACTTTTATGTATTAAATTACATTTGTATGCAATAAGTCACTTAGGAATTTAGAGAATAAATTATTGCACGAAAAATATTAGAACGTTATTCCCTCCTCTATAGGTGTGCATATAACTCATCAAAAAGGTCTCATACTATATCTAAGAACCCAACTGATGCACAAATAACCCAAAACATGACAAAATACACTGCGTTCAACTAGGGACCTCTTGCGGTCGACCTGGGACCTTCCCTAGGCAATCTGCCTAGTTTGCAGTCGAAGTAGTGTGAACTCTCACAAACACTCAACTCTCAAAGTAGTTTGCAACTTGCGCTGACTTCATTCCAGAAAATGGAAGTGAGAAGGATACAATAAAAGACAAAGAAGTAGTTTGAACTCTCACAAACACTCAACTCTTGAAACACACTTAAATTAGATTATCAACAATTCGAGTTAATTGTAGGTTTTTTCACTGAAGCAAAGAAGTCAAAGGCTATAAATTTCAATTTATCAAAAGTTTTTTTTACGACGTTCATATGTGGGGTATTTATACCCCCACTACTAAAACAACTCTTAAAACAAACACACACTCACAGCTAAAACATTTCCAACTGAAACATTACAACACAACATTAAAAATTAATACAAGTTCAAATAAAATACTAAACATAACTTCCAAACACAATAAGGACTAATACATTGATGACCGAAGAGCTTCACGAGACAAACAAACGTTGAAAGGCTGACATGTAATTTTACATGCGTTCTCTCCATGCAATCCCGCAACAAGCACCATAACATTTTATGAGAATTACCAGGCTTAGTGTAATACCTGGATAAATCCCTCTATATATAATGTAAAGGATTATACGAAATTGATATTTTGATAAAAGAAAATACGTTTCAAAATATGTGTTGTACACTTGATACAATGCAATGAAATCTAAGGTGGATGTATTGTGACATTAATTATGGTGTGAAAGAAATTTAGAAGTAAGGGAGAATTAAATTGATCGATTAAAATGGGAGGTATTAAATTAATTAAGAAACAATGTGGAGAGAGAAGAACAGTGGTGAAGGAGCGGCCGCAATGGTGGATGGGAGAATCCTGTGGGACCAGTCGACTGTGCATGTCGACCGAGAATTTTCGGTCGACAGTGCCATTATGATTTGCTGGAAAAAAAAAAGATTTCCGCATTGAAGCAGTCGACATTACTATCATCCGCTCCCATGCAGTTTTACGCAAACTGTGTTTTCATCAGCAGCTAATTTTCACCCGATGGCCTCAATCTTCTCGAATTGATAATGTTATTAGGTGGCGACATGGGATTCGACCACTTCCTTTGTTCTTGGTGAGTGTCCATCAGCTTCAGCTTCCCTGTGAAGCTTCGTTCTGTTTATAAAGCGATGGCGGAAGATGTGTAAGCACTATGGACTTCTAGATTACAGAGAGCTGAGAGAAGGTAAAAAGGAGAGTAAGGAGTGTTCTATGAGCAAGAGGGAAGTGAGTGCTGCATTTTCTTCTAGAAAGTGAGAGAGAGAGAAGAAGTAGGGGTTGTGCTTGCTTGGGTTGTCTAGATGAAACTATGCACTGCTGCTGAGGAACGAGGAGTCCGATTGTGAAGACTTGAAAGGTAAGAAATAGGATGTAAGTTTGGCCAGTGGAGGCCTACATCACAGGACTATTATTTGTTAAACTCTGCCTTGGATATTTGCTGTGATTTTGTTACCGCTATTGTTAGTGTTAGAGTTTGGGGTGACCCGAATTCTAGTTGGGCCGGGTTAGACCCATATCCAATATTAGGGTTAATTAGTTTCTCTATATATTGATGCTTGAGTCGCAAAACTCATTGTACCTTGATTTCATTCATAGTGATTTCTCCTCTGCCCGTGGTTTTTTTTTTCGTTAGGGTTTTCCACGTAAATCTTGGTGTCCCTACTTTCGCAGTTTTCTTTTTCCGTTTCGCGTTCGATTTTCAACAATTGGTATCAGAGCTAAGGTTGAGTTCCTCTATACCAATTCTCAACAATTGGTATCAGAGCCCAGGTGAAGTTATCTATATCAATTTTCCAACAATTGATATAAGAGTGGAGTAAGAGTTACGTACTCGGATCGAACGAAAGTTGGGTTTATAATTTTCTTGTGAAAAATTGTATTTTGGGGAAAAAAAATTAAAAAAATAAATAAATAGAGAAAAGACAATTCTTTTCTCGCTGTGCGTCGCCCTTCTTCACCATCGAAGCTGCCCGATTCGAAGAGCAGCACCTAACCGTCCGTCGCCGGAAGAAACAAGGGAGGTCTTCCAGCCGTTCGCTGCCGTCCGTCGACCAATCCAGAACACAGAGACGAACTCCATTCATCCGTCGCCCACTGCCGTTCGTCGCCAAAGAAACAGAGCAGCGTGTCCGTCATCGTCTGTGAAGAATTAGCAGCCCGTCCTAACGCAGAAAACCGTCGTTTCACAGCTCTCTGCCTCATCGTCAGTCGCCATCCATCGTCGGATAGTTCAACGCCTCTGTCCAGCGTCACCTCTGCCTCCCGCACTGCAAATCGAAGTCGCCGGCTGCTGTTGTTGTCCGTCACTCAGCTGCCGCTCCTCGTCGCCTGTTCTCCTGCCAGCCGTAGTCCGCCGGCTTGCAGTCGTTGCTCCGAACGCAGCAGTAGAGATCGGCCAGCAAGTATTTGCAAATATTTGCTGATTTTGGGAAAATTGCTAGAAATTTTTGGTTAAATTTCAGAAATTATTTGGGGGTGAAATTTGTGGTGGCAGATATTTTTAGGTTCAGAAATTGTGAAGATATTTCTGAAAATTTTGGGCGCGATGAGTTCAGTGAAATTCGGTATTTTGTTGTTGGATCAGAATATGCGATTTCAGTTATGGCAGGTGAAAATGCGAGATGTACTCGCACAGATGGATTTAGACGACGCGTTATTAGGGCTCGATAAAATGCCCACGTATTAAGTGAAGATGAGAAACTTTGAAAGGATCGAAAAGCCCTATCATTGATACGTCTGCATTTGTCAAATCAGATATTGCAGGATGTTTTGAACGAGAAGTCTGCTGCTGATTTATGGTTCAGATTAGAGCAGTTGTGTATGAAGAAAACCCTGACGAGTAAGCTACATTTGAAGCAGCGGTTATATTTTCATCAGTTATTGGAAGGAGCCTCTATTACAAAGCACTTGGCTGCATTCAAGGAGTTAGTTTCAGATTTGGAGACTATAGGATGCAAGTACGATGAGGAGGATTTGGGGTTGATTCTGTTATGCTCGTTGCCTGCTTCATATGGTTCTTTCAGAGATACGATCTTGTACAGTAGAGACAGTCTAACTCTGGAAGAGGTTTATGGTTCTTTGTTGTCAAAGGAAAAGATGAAGTAGCTTGTTAAGAAATTCGAGTCTCGAGGTGAGGGATTCGTCGTTCGGGGTAGAACAAGAGATTCAAACAACAAAAGCAGTGACAATGTTCAAAGTTCGAAGGGCCGATCAAAGTCAAGCAACCGAGATAGAACCTGTTACTTCTGTCAGAGAAGGGGGCACATCAAAGCCGAGTGCCGTAAATTGCAGAATGAGTTAAAGAGAGCTGAGAAGGGAAAACAACCGATGATGTCCGGTGCAGTAGTTGTTGCACAAGATGAAGACTATAGTGATGGAGATCTTCTAATAGTGTTAGAGGGAAACTCAAAGCCAAACAATGAGTGGATTCTGGATTCAGCGTGTTCGTTTCATATGTGCTACAATCGGGATTGGTTTACAACATATGAGACCATTTCAGGAGGTGCTGTGTTAATGGGAAATAACACACCTTGCAAGATAGCTGGTATTGGTACCGTCCGAATCAGAGTGTTTGATGGAGTTGTGAGGACACTGGGTAGCGTGCGACATGTTCCCGAGTTAAAGAAGAATCTGATCTCGTTGAGTACTCTGGATTCTAAAAGGTACAAGTACAACGCTATAGGTGGAGGTATAAAGATCAGTAGAGGTGCTCTCGTCAAGTTAAAGGGACACAGAAGCTCTGCAAATTTGTATGTATTATAGGGTTCTACGGTGATGGGTAATCAGGCTGGAAAGTTTGTGAATTCACCTTCAAAAGGTTTGTTAGAGAAGACTCAGAGAAAGTCAGGTTCTCAGGTGAAGTTCAAGTTGGGTTTTGAATCCACATCAGAATCGATATGTCAGCCTATTACAGATGTTCAGCGTTATGCAGTCACCACATCGTCACTAGTTTCAATTACAGTTTCACGTCAGAGAGGTATCGTCAAAAGCAGAACCAAAGGAAAGAGTAAAGCTCCACGGTGATATAGTGAAACATCTACGGTGGGTTACGCATTGAGTGTGTTCGAGAGTATAGATTCAGCACATTCACATACAGTTCGTTGCGACATCTCTGATAATTCGGTGGTACAATGGAGAAGATGTGAGTTCTCTCCGAGTGTGTCTCTCAAGTTTAAGCGGGGCTTAAACTTGATTCGTACCAGATTTTGAGTTGGCCCAGCAGGGGCCTTTCTGGAAGAGGAGGTTATTTTTCGTTGGAGTTTTGCAGTTCGCCTTACATTGGAATTTCTTTAAAGGTGGAGATTGTCAGAGTTCAGTGTTCTGGATTTGTTTTGGGGTGGGTCGTGAAGCATTGGATCTCTCAGGTGGAATTCGTGTCAAGGTGGAGATTGTTAGAGTTTGGGGTGACCCAAATTCTAGTTGGGCCGAGTTAGGCCCATATCCAATATTAGGGTTAATTAGTTTCTCTATATATTGATGCTTGAGTCGCAAAACTCATTGTACCTTGATTTCATTCATAGTGATTTCTCCTCTGCCCATGGTTTTTTTCCCGTTAGGGTTTTCCACGTAAATCTTGGTGTCCCTGCTTCCGTAGTTTTTTTTTTCCGTTTCGCGTTCGATTCTCAATAATTGGTATCAGAGCTAAGGTTGAGTTCCTCTATACCAATTCTCAACAGTTAGATAATTTCGGTTACTGTCCATTATAGTGGGATTGAGAAGCTAGACAATGCACTGTGATTTATTCAAGACTTGGTTGTTAAATATTGTCTTTGTTACTTGTTGTGAAGCATAGTTCTGTTGATTGTTAGATAGTTTTAGCTACTGCCTTTGAAAAAGTGATGATGGAAAATACATCAACTTCTCTATTAAATTAATTACTAGATAATTTCCTGTTAAAAGTGGATCCTTACTATGTAGCGGAAACAGGATTTTTGAGAGGGTTTTGAGTACTTGTTAATTCCTATGATTGTAGTTGTGTTTTGGTAAGTTTTCCTCGGTTTGTGATAAATATTTCCTAGCTTCATAAATTGCTCCCTGTTAATAAGTGCATGGTTTATTTAATAGTTATTCTTTAATAAGCTCTCAGCCAATACATGCACGGTTTATGTGTTAGTCATTCTTTATTAGCTCTCTGCCAATACATGCATGGCTTATTTAATAGTTATTCTTTAATAGCTCTCTATCAATACATACATGGTTTATTTAATAGTTATTCTTTAATAAGCTCTTTGCCAATACATGCCCAGTTTATGTGTTAGTCATTCTTTTATTATCTCTCTGCCAATACATACACGGCTTATTTAATAGGCATCTTTTAATAAATTAGACCTCTAAATTGTTTTCCAAGATTCATCGATAAAATGTTATGTTTCCTTTCTGTATATTGGTGTGAACTGAATGTGACACGACATATATGCATCATGAATAGGACTTATAAAAAATGTTGACATATGTACGACATGATAATGAAATGAATGAATAAACGTAAATAGGCATGTGGGGGTTCGGGAGATTAGGTGACGGTTCATTGGTGGTGACACCCTTAATGGATGCAACTCATCCCACGTAGGGAGGAAGTGACGGTTAAGCCACATAGATCATAAAATGTATCATCTTCTCTTGTGTCAGAAATCCCCAATGCTTGAACTAAAAGAGATTGGTGATGATCATTGGTGGTGACACCTCCAATAGATATATCTCCTCATCGGAGTGACGGTTAAGCCACATGACCATAGGATGTATCCTTTATCTAGTAACAAAATGTAAAGACAGAAAAGATTGATTCTTTTTTTAGATAGATTGCATAAGCATGTATTGAGCATGAACATTGTATTCCATTTTATTTCTTACTGAACGTTAGGCTCAATGTTTTATCATGTGATATAGGTGATTGTTATGAGACCAGTGATATGCCAGTGGAGGAGGAGACATTGCAGGATGTGCTCTTAGGTTATCAGCTGGATTCAACATAAGGGTTATGACTCATGGAAAGTAAATATTGGTTATTTTGAATAGTAATTGTGTTTTTTTAACACGGTAAATGTTTTGTAAAACAATGGACTTTTGTTTAAAGTATTAAAACCATGCTTTGAAATTATTATCGGATTCTGCTTAATTATTCTATTATGTTTTCTTAGTACACGTTTTAAATAAAATTAAAGAAAAATTTTTATATGGCTAAAGTATGAAAAGGTTTTAATAACGCGGGAGAGAGGGTCTTGAAGCACATCAAAGCTTCAATCTAAATTTGAGGCATTGGTTGAATTGAATTCTATAAACTGAAATTTATTGATACTAGAAATTAAATAACAAATAAACAAGCTAAAGAAATTCATGACGAAGAAAATGAAATAAATAACAAAAAGAAAATTGGAGAGAGTTAGAAAGAAAGAAGTAGATTTTATAGAGAAAAAAGAATGGTCGATTCATACCTCATCAACGCCCAGGCCACTGTTATCGCAAGTAATTTCCATCTCCAAAAGCCTCCTCGTCTTCTTGTCTCTGACCATGGCCTTCTCATATCTCTCTGGTCCCCTCTTTGATTCCTCCCGTTGGTCTTTTCTTATTGTTCTCTGATTTTTGCCGTCAAAAGATGTCCAAAATATTATGAGCGCTGAGGCTTCCAAAGGACTTGCAATATTTCCTTTGAATCTGACTTGCGCGCTTGGGCTTCCAGAATCGACGCCCAACTTAGGATGTCAAACCAATTGATACCCTAACATGTTTTTTTCAGTAATGTGACACCCAAACATTACACCTTGCACAAAATGAACCCCGACGCTAGAAAAATACATGTGCAAGTGAAAAACTTGTCCACCATCACAAGCTGCAGTGAAATTTATGGCCTGATGGGCACACCACAAGTATTGCAAGAAGTTTGGAATTTCTTCTGCTTCAAACTGGTAAGATTTATGCAAAACTAGAAATTAAAACCATCCATTGCATTCTATTTCACACAAACAATGATTGTAATAATTCATAACTATGCATAATTTTGTCTCTTGACCAACTACATTCACAACGCAATACATATGCAAGTGCTTCCGCTTGGATCAGCCGAATTCGAAATCAGTTAAAACTAAAATCCTCTGAGCAGATCTACTTTTACAGGCTTCCACATCGTATTTAGAATATATGCGTCCTCTCAAATCAAAACTTGTTTCGATGGGTGGTAGTAAATGCGATATCAAAGCTTATCCAAGTGTGGATTTTACTAGTACATTCTTCCTCTTCCGCGTCCTCCCCAGCTTCTCCCACGTCCTCCCCTTCTCCCACCTCTGCCGCCCTGTGATAATCCTTCAAATGCTCTATTCACAATCTGATTTTGCAAACTACCACCTCCACGACCTTTCTTTGATGGCACGTTACTTGATCCATTGAGGACACCCCCAATTCTTTTAACCCTGCACAGAAGTTCTACTTAATACGCGTCGAGCTAAATGATTTACACAATAATTATATATAAATAATCTCAAAGGAATGTTTCAAATCCAATATCCACTCGTAATAAAATTCCCACCATTCACCCCAAGCTAATTTAGATGTCTTTCAGGGTAGCTATCAAGAAAAATGACGAGGCAGCCTTAAGATGGCCTCAGATGACAAAAAATATTTTTAAAATAATGAAAATAAGTAAAAAATAATCATTAAAAGATAAAAGTTCACAAACAACAAAAACTACACGGAAAGCCTCATTCAGACGGCCACATACAATAATTGTATTTTTTGAAATGGGCAGATGGCAATATGGGGTTAAGAGGGCAAGCAACTCACTAACAGCAGAGAATAGTGAAGACATAACTCATAATCTTACCCGGCAGTGGAAACAGGGGCGGGCACTGCAGGTTTTGTTGTTTCTTTCCAAGACAAGCTGATGCTCTTATCCCCAATAAATGAAGGCGCTTTAGCATGTAATGGCTGTATATTAGAAGCACCGATCAGTTCTGACAGTTCAAATGTTATACTTACAATCACAAGTATCCATCATAAAGTTTCGCCCCCTTCACCTTTGCCATTGCTGAAATATTATTACAAGTTCGTAATCCAGTTTTGGCATTCTGCTGTTGAGTTTTCTAAAATAAATACAAAAATGTTATACATAAAAGAAATAAAGTGCAGAAAAAAATATCACGTCATAAACCCTCTGGAAATACACTTACAATGTTATCCTTGGCTTCATTAGACGTGGCTGCTGCCATTGCCTTGTTGTGTTGATCCATTCCTTGTGTTAATTTTTTCATAGTAGCCTTAGTTAACTCCTCCACATTACTCAACCTGTCTCGCCCATCAATCAAATTTATGCATCATAAAAGTTAAAAAGATGAAACTAAATTATATAGATTTTGAAGCTTGAATTGGTCTCTAATAAAAGAATACTGTGGGAAATTCCCTGAATCAAGTCACATCGGCAATCTAAATATCATCTTTTTGGGCACAATTTTTTTTCATGCGAAAGTATCTAAATATTTGATCACAGAAATAGTCATTCTCACCAAGAGCAATATGCAATATGCAATATGCCAATAGTATTGTTTCAACCGAGATGATTTTGCAGCAAGTCAACAGTAAACCAGACAACCTTCAATTTTATAATAAAGAAAGATGTATATTTGTCTCTTAGACTCGTCAATTTTTTAAGGTACTTCAAGAAAAAAATTATTAGTAAGTAAAGACATATTACCTCTCAGTGAAGTCTTTGTATTGCTCCGAGAAATCTTCCCCTAGCCTATCTGAAGGCTGGCCAGTCACGATCTTGTACCCACATATGCTGTTTGTGGCATTAGGGACCTACATGTCAAAATAGCCCAATTGATATATATTTTTTCCAATAAGAAGATAAAACAGTCTCATTAATATAGTGCATCTGTACAGCATCCAACTAAATTCAATACATTTTTTTCCAGTCTCTACTATGGTCAAGTTGTTTAAGCAACTAACCTTGTGAGCTAAATGGTGGAATGTGTATAACAAACATTCAACATAAGTGAAGTTCATCTCTTCTCCAGTCTTCCTTAAAGGCATGTACTTCTGAGAATGAAAAAATTAATTAAACGAAATTGTATATAGTATAAATTGACAAATAATTGCTTAGCAATACTAAAAATTTCAATGATCATAGGGCTTGGCCAAATGTAGTAAAAGAAACAGCCTATCTTTCATAAGAAATAACATAATTCAGAATATGACACTTTTTATGTCTATTGAAGTTAAAGATATAAAAGGTCCCTCCAAAGAGGGCGACATAAATTTATATTAATGATCCTACCTTCACCAGCTGAACAACAGAAGGAAGAATCTGGCGTGAATCTGGAGGTGTTGTGTATGGTGAAATTTCTGCCAGCGCCTTAAGCAAATCCAGTTTGCGTTCCTCAGGAAGCTGACATCGAGTATCACAAATAGACTTAGCATAAGTTATTAATGCATACATGAACTAATTTTCTTCCCCAAAGGGAAACCTAAATTATTGATAATCTCAAGTGAAATCATTTTTTTAATACATATATAAACAAGATCACACAAAGGCAAAAAGTTCAAAGCAACTATTGTGACTAAATGACAGTAGTTTTTAATTAATTGCATCAGTAGTTCATATTAGAGAGAAACTTTTGAATCCCGATTATCATTTAAACTAGATGTCAAGCCGTTTGGGTACTTTGAAATTACATGAGGTTGTGACGCTTGATAAGGTGGGAGCTCGTTTTGATATCACTTATAAAAGATGGCTGGAAAGTAGGGCAATTCAGGTTTTTTGCTTAGCTGAGCTCACAATATTGTCAGACAGTAGTGGGAGTGCATCATTGGAGAGGATATAGGAAGCAGGGAAGATACATTCAAATTATTAGGCTGATTCTGTGTTTTTCTAGTAATTTTGTTAGAGTAGCTGTAGTTTTTCCAAGGTTACCACGTGGTTATTTTTTAGGCCACATATACTGACCTATGGCTGTTTTTAGGTTTATGATGTGAATTCTGTTGCTGGTTGATATTTTGTAGTAACTGTGAAGGCTTGTTGTGTTGAAGGGAGACGTAGATTTAATTTTGTTCGGACAATTCTTGTGGTTTTCACCTCCATTTCGTGTTTGAGGTTCAACACTTTTGGTATCAGAGCCACCTTTAACAAAGTTCGCTCACTTCTTTGCCCTAAAATCCCTTTTTCCAGCATGAACCGTTGATGAAATATTTTGTAAGAAAGTGGTGCCTTACATGGAATTCCCCAAAGTATAGTTAGTAATTGAGATAAGATTTTTACAAGCAATTCTGCCAGGAATACTTCAACCACAGCATACCTGTTTGAGAACGAGTTGAGCCTACCATCCCCAAACTAACGGCCAAACCGAGATACTAAACAGTTGCCTAGAAATTTGCCTCATTGTTTTGTTTAAGAGAATCCCCCCAGTGGAGTAAATGGTTGAGTTGGGTAGAATATTAGTACAACACCAATATTCAAGGGGTAGTGCACATGACACCATTTCGTACTTTGTATGGCCGAGACACACGATTGTCCTACAGTATTGTGGGGCCAAGACAACACATGGGTCGATGGATCAACAATTACACGAACGGGGAGAACTACTTAAAGTCCTTCAGTTAAATCAACATCGCACTCAGGAATGAATGAAAAGATGTGCATATACTTTCCGAGTAGATAAAAGGTTTGTTGTAGGTGACTTAGTAGGGGTGAAGTTTAAATCATACAGCCAAATTTCAGTTCATAAACAGCCTAATACAAAGTTAGCCCCTTGTTATTTTGGTCACGATGAAGCAATCTCGAGGACATGGGGGTTGCCTACAAGTTGCAATTATAGGAGGGATCAAGAATCCATCCCCTTTTTCATGTTTTCCCAACTCCGTAAAGTGATGGGAAATCGTCTTCGTAGATAAAAGGTTTGTTGTTGGTGATCTCGTATGGGGTGAAGTTTAAAGCATACAGTCAAATTTCAGTTCATAAATAGTCCAATACAAAGTTAGCCCCTTGCTATTTTGGTCACGATGAAGTAATCTTGAGGATATGGGAGGCTGCCTACAAGTTGCAATTACAAGAGGGGTCAAGAATTCACCCTGTTTTTCATGTTTCCCAAATTTGTAAAGTGGTGGAAAATCGTCTCTACTTCCCCGATTAATTTTTAGGACATCAGTCAGTGCACAAAGTTTTGTTTCCAGAGACTATTCTTGATCGTCATTTGATATCCTACCAAGAAGAGATTTTAGTCAAATGTACTAACTACCGAAGATGCAACATAGGAGAAGGTTAGCAAGATGTGTATCTGTTACCAAGATTTCGACCTTGGAGACAAGATTCTTGAGGGGGGGAGTAGTGTTGCAACAACGGATAAGGAGAGAGTTCGTTTTGGTATCACTTATAAAAGAAATGAAAAGATAGCTGAAAAGGAGGGCAATTCGGGTTTTTCCCTGAGTTGAGCTTGCAAGATGGTTAGATGGTAGAAGGAGTGCATCATTGGAGGGAGCTCGAGGGGATATAACAAGTCGGGAAGATCCAATCAAATTATTTGGCTGATTCTGTGTTTTTTTAGTAATTTTGTTATAGTTGTAGTTTTCCGAGATTCACTCGTGGTTATTTTTTGGGCTAGATTTAAGAACTATGGCAGTTTTTTTAGTTTACGTTGTGGATTTTGTTGCTGGTTGATATTTTGCAGTAACTGTGAAGGGCTGTTTGTTGAAGGGACAAATATTTCATTATGTTCTGATAATTCTTGTGGTTTTCACTCTTTTGATATCTAAGCCAGATTTAACAAAGTTTGCTCACTTCGTTGCCCTCAATCACCCTTTTTGGGCTCGAACCATTGCTGAAATATTTTGTAAGAAAGTGGTGCCTTATATGAGATTTCTTGAAATATAGTTAGTGATCAAGACAAGATTTGTACAAGCAATTTTGGCAAGAGTACTTCAAACTATAACATATATGTTTGAGAATGAGTTCGGAATACCATCCCCAAACCGAGATACTAAACCATTGCATAGAAACTTACCTTCGTTTGTTTGTTTCAGAGAAACCCCGCCAATGGAGTAAATGGTTGAGTTGGGTGGAATATTAGTACAACACCAATTTTCAAGGGGGCAGTACCACATGACACCGTTTCGAGACTCGTATGGCCGAGACCCACCCTCTCTCCTACAATATTGTGGGGAAAAGACAACAGTTGGGGTCGATGGATCAACAATTATAGTAAGTCCTTCGGTTAAATCTACATCGCACTTAGGCACGAATGAAAGATGTGCGAATAATTCCTGAGTAGATAAAAATTGTGTTGTTGGTGATCTAGTATGGGTGAAGTTTAAACTATACCGCCAAATTTCAATTCATAAACGGCCTAATACAAAGTTAGCCCCTTTCTATTTTGGTCACGATGAAGTAATCTCGAGGATATGGGAGGTTGCCTACAAGTACAATTACAAGAAGGGTCAAGAATCCATCCGGTTGTTCATGTTTCCCAACCCCGTAAATTGGTGGGAAATCGTCTCTACTTCCCTATTATTTTTTAGAACATCAGTCAATGCACGAAACTTTGTTTCCAAAGACTACTCTTGATCAGCATCTTATATCTGACCCAAAAGAGATATTAGTCAAATGGACTAACTGCCCGAGTGAGAATGCAACATGGGACAAGGTTAGTGACATGTGTTTTTGCAGGATTTTGACCTTAGGGACAAGGTTCTTGAGGGGGAAGTAGTGTTGCGACAACAGATAAGGAAGGAGTTCATTTTGGTATCACTTATAAAAGAAAGGAAAAGATGGTTGGAAAGGAGGGCAATTTGGGGTTTTCCTCAAGTTGAGCATGCAAGATCGTCAGACAGTAGTAAGATAGCATCGTTGGTGGGAGCAGGAGGGGATATAGGAAGCAGGGAAGATCCAATCAAATTATTAGGCTGATTCTGTGTTACTTTTAGTAATTTTGTTAGAGAGTAGCTATAGTTTTTCCAAGGTTTCTTCATAGTTATTTTATGGGCTGGATTTACGAAACTTTGGTTGTTTTTTAGTTTACGTTGTGGATTTTGATGCTAGTTAATATTTTGTAGTAACTGTGAATGGCAGTCTTGTTCAAGGGAAATGTAGATTTCATCCTGTTCTGATAAATCTTGTGGTTTTTGTCTCTTTGAGGTTCGCATATATAATAATTTGTTTTCGATATTGCTATCATATAACAAGGGTTTCCATCACTTGTCAGTATTTTAACTTCTGTTCAAATGACAGCATCGTGCCAGCGACAATTGTATTTTAATTACTTTGCTTTCTCGCATAAGGTTTTGTACCATTCTTATATGCTAAATTAATAGCTAATCTTACTGAGTCGAATCAAAATTATGTATATATGACATCAAAAAAACAAATGGTAATTCAACAAATAAAGAAATAGAGTCCTAAACAGTCAAGAAAGGTTTGCTCACCCGAAAGCAGCAAACATCACATAAATGTTAAAGTGGACCAAAGGTTTCCCACGAAATGAAATAAAACCTAATACCCTAAAAGAAATCAAAATTGTTTGAATCGCCCCAAAAAGACAATCAAAATTTTTCTTTTCTTTTTTTTTTTTTTACATTAAAAAATACTTACATAACATAATTACAGTCCAGCAGGGAAAAAAAAGAAAAGGAGAAAAGAACAATGATGACCCTAGGACAAGGTTAATTTTTCAGATGATGCAGGAGTGGAATATATGAATCGAAAATAAAAAATTAAATATAGGCACAAATGTGCAAGTACACCAAAACTATTACCTTATCAAAAACTGGTAAGACGTGTTTATTAAAATAGTTCAGGAATTTGCTACTTGATGCTCCCCTCTGCACAGCAAACAGAAAGGAATGATCTCAGAAACATATTTGATAGAACTAATAGGATAAAATGCCAAAATCTTACAATTTTAAAATATGATCCATACCACAACAAATGGAAGAGCCATATACAAACATGATATCAACCTGTCAATGTGATCTGCATCTGCAACCTGTATTTGACATTGTCATATGTATCACAAAGGTATCACAATATTAAAAAGCAGCTATATCCTTTTAGTAGCACCATAGCGTTCAAGTTAGAAACCAAGTCATATGTCACTCATTCAATAGCTAAAATAATGAACCAAAACTCACTTAGTGCCCTAGAATAATCCATATTTTTTATTGATAAAAATAAACATATTTAAAAACCAACTATGCAGTATCTGACACTTTCAACTAGAATAAAGAGCAAAAAAAGAGTTTGTAGAATTCACAATATCAACATGGTCAATACAGGATTACAGAGCCACGACAGTTTTCATTTCTGCCATGAGTAAAATTTTCAAAGGTATAATATCGTTGAATTCATGGTGAGCGGAGCAGTGCATAACAAAACTCATGCTTTTTTCCCCGTGGCATCCTCTTTTAAGTGGAAATACATGGCCCAACTCAACCTCCTTCCCACAAGTCCAAGTTCTAAAACTTACCTTTAAACCAGAAAAAAACTGACTCTAACATCTATGCCGCTAGATCACCCTCCATAATCTAAGTTCTAAGCCAATTGCTAATCAACATAAGCAACTTCTTCAAACTAATCATTGACTAATTACTAATATTTGAGTCATCCATGATTTTGTAATACAGATTATGATTCTATCTAGTGGAGCAATTTCTTTTCCAATGTTCCCTACACGGAGAACTAATTTTCTGAAGTTCGGAGGACCTAAAACGGTCTCTTTTGAAATAATCGGCCATACTGATACAAAAGTAAGGATGTAGATTACAACTTGGTCCTTTAGCCGAACCCATATCTAGACAGTTAAACTGAAGAAATGTCTTACTATTGATTGGGCCATGACGTTATATGGATTTATCTGGAAAAATTGGTATTTACCACAAAACTATTGCAGCTGACTTTTTGCGAATATGGTGAACTTAAACAGAATTAGTTATGCAAACTATTACTTTTCAAGCTACTGTGTTTAAGTAGGATATAAGTGAATAATACAATAGACCTAAGTAAAACAAAATGGGCAGTTTGTTGAATTAATAAGAAAAATAAAAGTGAAAGTTATAAAATCAAAAAATAAAAATAAAATTCCATTACTTTTAAGAACGAAGACACTTAAATTCATTAAAAGATGTCACTTGTATTCTACTTAAACACAAAGTAGGCTACAAAGTAATAATTTACAGAACAAATTTTGTTAAAGTTCAGCATATCCACAAATCACAATATGACAAAAAGTAAAAGAAAAAAATATATGCAATCAAACTTGAAATGATCACAAATAACTATGCTTACATTGAATTGTGCATCTAAATCAGCTTGACCTTCAATAATTCCAATAAGTTCTTTCATACTCTCTGGAGGAGCTTTTTCTCCAAATATGCTCAAACTTCTTAGAAATTCCATAAACATTCTAAATTCTGCTCCAGTTACATCTTCTAAACACTGCATTGCGACTGAATAATATTACTTTTACATCTTTTTAAAACTAAAAAGTAAAAAATATATATAAAAAAAAAGTGAAGTTTGTAAGACTAAACAGATACTATCATGATTGGAAAAAAAAATATATCCAAAGAATTGTTGAAGTATATTATTTCTTCACTAGCGAATTTTGCAATCCTGGGATACCTTTTTTATTAAATCAGTTATATGTCTCTCCATTTCCTCCGGAGGTTTCAAGAGTTCAGCTTTTAGAGGGAAAACCTGTCATGGTTATATGTACATATATTAAAAAGATATATCTCAAAATACTTAAAATAGAGACCACTAAACTCTTTGTTTATACCTTCTCTCGAATAAAACTAAGGACCTTCTCACGGATAAACTCATCCAGACTAGGTACATCAGCACTACCAACATGCTTAAACAAGGCAGTCAACGAAGCTGCATCAAGAAAATAAGAAATTAAATGGTGTAGATTTAACAAACCAATCAACAATCAATGCGGCAGACGAACAGAATTCCATATTTAAAACTTTCTTCTCTTTGACAATGCCAACCATACCAGTACAGGAAAACAAAAAAACCACTGTGATCTTGAACACTGAGAGTAGCAGTCTAAAGAATTTAATTTATTCGATAACAACAATTTTGGAAATGGATGGTTTATAAACAAAGTGGAACATGACAATAAAAATACTGTATGAAGGAGCTAATTCACCTAATCAGCCATCTGACAAAGATTGACAATATGATGTAGGCAGCGGAGATAAGAACAAGACTTAGAGATAAGAGGAGAAAGAGAAGAAGAAGTTTAGATAGAAGAGAGGGATTGGTAAAATAGAGACTAATTTCATTTCTGTAAATATTCATCATCTTCTATCTTTTCCAAATTACAATGCTAGAATTTAAATAGAGAAACTTAACATCACTTCAGAAGTTGAAAGGATTACACTCTAGAAGCTAAAAGGGCTAGTTTAGAATATCAAAGCTAACTCTAGAAGATGAAAAAGTTAGGTTTGACAAAAGACAAAATAGATTAAACTTAAAGTAAATAATAAAATTAGAATAATAAATGATGTTCTCATCACAATCATTACAATATTGCTAATGCACTTCAGAAACTGATTTGTATGGCACTAGTTTTTGTTCCATTTTTTTCTGAAACACAATATTCTGAGCAACCAAGAACTACGTATATGTTTTTTTTAAGATTGAAGGAACAGAAAAATAATAGGTTATTCTAAAATAATCAGCTAAATATCTGTTGTTTCAACAACATAAAGACAAGCAACTAATTCGTCCATGAAGTTCTAGTAGAAATATAAAATACTGTCAAGACATAACTATTTTTATCAATACAGAAGAATAAAATATGCTAGATTTCATATAAATTTAAGCTCAAGTGGCAGAATTAAGTAACATACTGACAACGGAAAGGAAGAAAATTTCATAAAGAGTAATTACCTTTGGCATCTTGCCTCAATAGGGCCATAAGGGCTTTATGCACAGCATCACGCTCCACAAATTCCTCTAAAACATTGGAAAGGTCATTAAATACATTTTTGCACTCGGCAAGGCAAAAGGATTTACAAGCAAACAAAGAACAGCAATCTACCAGATGTAAGGATTTGCACAAGAATATCAACTACTTTCCCAATATTTTCTGGCGTATCCTTACAGAAAAGGGGAAGTCCCCGAATAGCTTGCACTCGAATCTGCACAATCATTTAAAAACATAACAAAACAAACTTCAAATAGTTCCAAATAATGCCACACTCATACTGACTAAAAAGTAGTAAAACCATGATTTTCTGAAATATAAATGAGAAACAAAAGAAGTTACTTGTATATCTGTACTTTATCGTTTAATGTCAGCAATTCATCTATCTATCAAGCAGAAAGTAGAAAATAGTGAAAAAAAAGTGAGTAAACTGACCGCAAGCTCTTCTTCCTCGATCAAATCAATATGGGAGTCGAGTGCGGGGCCAGAAAGGTTGGGGAAAAACTTGAAAAACCTTGGAATGAGCTGGGCGGCCAATTGCTTAGCCTTCAAACTTGTTTTAGCCGCATCTATTATTCCCTGGTAATCCTTGACGTGCTGAAAAAGAAAGAGACAAAACCATCAACGAGAGCCCCGTAAAAGGAGAGCAACAGCCAAAGAAACAAAGAAAAAAAACCCTAGAAACAGAGAATGATGTAAAAATAAAAGGGAGGAAGGAGAACCTGAGACTTGTCCTTGGCTTCATTGAGACGCTCGCCGAACTCATAAAGCTTCTCGATGTGGTTGGCCTCTTGGGAAGGCTCAGTCATTGGCGCTGGGTACACTCTAAATCTCACGCTGAAATTGAAGAAACAGAAGTGAGGAGCGATTGAATAAATCTTCTAATAATGCCATACTCAAGTGGAATTGAAAGCTGTGAAAACCCCCCACACACGTCTCTTCTCTTCCCCTGGACTGTCCGGAGAGACTTGGCGCTGTTAATCTCGGAGACGGAAAGAGAGAAGTGAAGACGGAAAGAGTAGAGGATTTCTCAAACTACTCTAATCTAATCGGTTCGGTTCGGTCCGGTCTGGTCTGGTCTGGTCTCAATGGTCTGCGCTGGGAAAGACGAGTTCCTGGTGAAACGGCGTCGTCTTTGCTCTCAGGCTTAACCGCTCTTTAAATAGTTGGTCATATTTTATGAAATAAATAGATATAAAAAGAAAAGCATGAACAATTATTGCAATAAATAAAGAAAAGAGGCACTCTCCCACTCTCAGTCTCGGTTATTGATTCTAAATAATTAAAAAATATTTCATTGGATGGTAGAAATCAAAGCTTCAATGTATATAGAGAGGTTGGAGGGGGTCATGGAAGAGGCATTTCCAAGGCCTGCAGAACGTCCTTAAATTCAAACTCCCGGGTCTCCTTGTTGAAGCGCTGAACCAGCTTGTATCGCGCATCGTTCAAATAGAAGGAGTGGGCGGTCTCCACAAGCCATTTTGCCTCCGCATCGCTCAGCTTGCTCGTCAGCGTGATGTCGCCTCGAAGAAGCACCAAATCCTTGCTCTCTGCAAATTCTTTGTAGTAGGTCACCGTCAAGTATGGGGCAGCCTGAGTCCCCCTCGCTTTGTAATCTTCAAGACCAGTGAGGAGCATGTGAGGCATTTGCACTGCAAAAACACACCAAGATGCAGCAGCCAAACTCATATTCAAGACACACCCCCACTTTTGGGTTTTCTAAATCGTATCCATTTTGACTTCCAGTACATATAATTTAAGGTAATAGGGGAGAGATAAGTATGACCATGATCAGCAGTGCAAAAATGGCCAATCCATCAGACTAAGTACCGAACCTTGGGCAAACATGGTCGTAAATCCACTTCCTCGCCACAAAGGAATCACGAAATGTCGACTGCAAGTCCAAAAAAGGATTCAGCAAGGCCAAGGGTAGAAAATAAAACTCCAGTTTAAGACCAGATTACCAGTCCAGGGCTCTGTGCTCCAACAAATGATAAAGGTTGGATTTCATGGATGAGCTGATGTGACCTCTTCCCAGGTGATACTGGATATGGACACAATGCTCTTATATCATTAACTTGGTCAAAACCTGCTCATACAAACTCACTATTTTTTTTTTTTTACAGCATTCCAGATTGTTTAGCTCAGCTTTATACCTAACTTATTTACTTGAATATGTTGAAAATGGCAAACCAGTATTTGAAGCTCATAATCTCAAATACGTTAACTGATATTAATGACTTTGAATAAAGTTTTGTCAAAGTTAAAAAATTAAAGTTGAATTTATCAACCCCTAAAACTACAACCAAATGTGCTTATCTGAAAATAAGAAGTGAGTTAAATAGTTGAAAATGTATAGGAAAAGGGACAAAGGTTTAAACTTTACATCGTCCCAGATTGAACCCAGCTCCTCCGGAGACTTGTCCTTTGCTCTCTCCACGTCCATGATTGAACCCAGAGGCTTGCGCTGCAATGGAGTGAACCCGGAGGCGAATTTCGCAGTTCTAAAGAAACCAAGCGATCTCCATTTGAGGAAATTGCCTGGAATGGCTTCCTCTTGCAGCTGTAACAGATTCGATTTGACAGAGAAGGAACCGAAAGATTGTATGGAAAGTAGATTAACGCGAGTAAGAAGGGTGTTTGCGGAAGCAGCTGCGAATCTCAGTATTTTGGACGATCGACTCGGCATTATCCCAAAGCTAATGGAAATCCACAAGTCAATGGGTTGCGAAAATGAATTTCAGAGCTATACGGATGGGAATGATGAAGTAATTTTTGAAGAAGAAGAAGAAGGAGGAGGTAACAGAAATCAGAAGGTTGATGAACAGAGTTGGGGAGAAAGTAGCGAAAGAGGGAGGGAGGGAAAAGGAGTAAGAGGGCTTGGACTCTTAACAGATCCAGCCCAAGTCTAAGGTGACTAAGACCAACACCATTCATTTCATTTCTACCAAGTATATAATAATCTCTAAGATTATGACATTGGATAACATTTGTGATTAATGTACATGACATATTCCACCCCCTTGCCAACTCAACTCCACAAGTGAGTGTTTGTTTCCTTAACAATTAAATCAAATTCAATAAAATTACCAAACACCCCACGCCTAATCAAATTCAAGTGCTAGTACATGTACGCCCACACACCATTAAATCTAGCGAACGTCCATCTCCACCCTCCATTCAGCTTCTGGCAATGGCGTCAATGATGGGAGTAGCAGACTTGAAAAGGTGGTAATAAGCGGCCTCCGTGGGATGTATGGAGTCCCAGAACACATACTTGGTGGCATCAGGACACACGTACGATTTAGGATTGCACAGAATCGATGCTTCCACTAATCCTGTGCCGCAGCACCCCACGCTGCCCTCCTCGAAACCTACAGATCACAGCCGTCTGGTTACTTTTCTGAGATTCAAGTTTTATCCACTATGATTAAACGCTCACCGTATTTTCCCAGCCCTTGGATCATGTCCATCAACGGCCCGTATACGTCGATGTAATATATTTTAGCTCCAGAATTGGATAGCTTAGTTTGCATGGATCCCAGTTCTCTTTGAAGAATTTTATTATAATCACTTGCTACGGAGGAATAATAATCAATACAGCCTCGTTGGAAAAGGGCAGTGTAGGAATTTAGAGTGATAACCACCGGTAAACACCCCATCGGAGGAAGCCCGACCACCGCAATTTTCCGAGCTCCTTCCTCCCACAAACCCTATTTCGAAGATCAAGGGTTAGAAGTTTTGGAGGAGTGTAATTTTTATTTTACGAATAAATTTACAGAGAAAATAAATATGTCTTGAATGCAGAGTTGGGGTGAAGTTGGTACAGTTAACAGCTAATAGGGCTTCACTGTATCCCCGGATGGACCCTGCTCCACCACATTCACATGATTGAAAGGTCGAAATCAAAGATAATAAAACCCTAAAAGAAGAAAATATTCTCCTGTTTTTTTCCAAGTAAATTCATTTTCAATGGTATTTATCGTATTTAAAAACGTTATCCCATTTGATGGAGCAACTGAGACTGTGTTTAAAGCTCAGATTCATTCAACCACCCTCGACCTCACCTTTTCCAGCTGCTTCCCAAAAAATATAGAATTTCGTGTTTTAAAGAATGGTTTCTAATTTAATGTTTTCGTATTGATAACGAGATTTCAAAGTGAATTGACGTTAATTAATGAAGATTACAGAAGGATACCTGCAAGAAATCTTTGAGATGGTGGATGAGGAAATGGTGGTAGGATGAGACTGTGAAGTTCTTCCGCCGGAACGGCAGCGTGAAGTAGTTGATGACATAATCGTTTGTGCCCGCGCTGACGATGAATAAAGCCTTGTTTATGTGATTTTCTGTTCTTTCCTTTCCCATCGCAGATTCCAGTTTCGTCTTGTACTCTTTCAAGTGCTCCATTTGCCTTGCGATCGGAACAACATTCTGGAAAACACACAGAGAGGCTTTAGAGACACAAAGAGACTGTAAATTGAGAGAGAGGGGGGCGGGAGGAGAGACTTTAGAGAGAAACTGAAAGAGAGTTATACGCTAATTGTTGGGGTAAGCGGGTCAAATCCAGACCCAGCCGAAGCAAAGCTAACACCAGAGACGAGCTCCTTGATATCAAGAGTTGGGTCTAAAAATGGCGGCAGGTAATCTTTGATACCCAGATAGGAAGCTAATAAAAAAAATATTCTTCAGAACCCAAAATGTGAACATCAATTTTTGTTGGGCAGAAAGAATTAACGATTACCAATGTAATCAGTGCTTAGACGGCCATTACAGAATCTTCCAGTTGGAGTTTGATCCAAAAAGTCTCGACCATAAGGACGAAAATTGCCCTTAAAAATGGTGGGTACGTAGTTATTATTTCCAGGGTCGACGGTAGAGTCTCCAAACACTAAAATGGAAGAGACTGAACTATTAGAACTTTTCTGCTTCGCTACAACAGGATGGGGTTCAGAAATGAAGAAGAACACAAAGAAGAAGCAGCAGAGACGAAGGAGACACAGCCCAACTGATCTGCCAGACACCTTCATCTTCAGGAAATAAAAAATAATGTATGTGAGAGGGATGGAATTGAAGTGGAAGGTAAGATGGGTCCTCTTATAGAACTTGTAGGTGTGGGTGTGCACATCTACTCTAACAACCGTAATGACTCCAGAGTATGTGAAACCACCCGTCTCAATCGAATTGTACAGTGGCCAAGACGCGCTGTCGTTGTAAATCGGACACGTCGAACACATCGTCATTCAATTATCGACATTCGCTCTCTGTCTCTCTCTGCAGTGGCTCATCTCTTCAGGGAGCTTAGTCTGGGCCATTAGAGGAGAGAGACACAAAGAGAGATGGGAGTTTGTTCAGAGAAAGTTGACTGACAAAGTTGAAATCCATGGGTTTCTATGGCTTTGCCATGGGTCTGTTGCTGGAGTTCTTATTGGCTTTGATCATCTTCTTTTTGGAAGATGGCGATCGTTAAATCTCCGAGTTCAGGATCGAAGAAGAGTCCTGGGTCGGTTTCGAGTTCAGACCACGGGAAGACTAAGCTTGTTTTGACCGTCCCTTTTCATTGGAGGTTCACCATTTTCATTGCAGGTTCACCATTTTCATTGCAAGGGTGTTCAACGGAAGGAGAGACAGAAGGTGACGTTGCAGGTGTTGAATAAAAAATATATAGGTGATAGATAAAAAGGTAGTTCAACTTGGAGTTATTAGATGAAAATAGCCCTTTTTTTTTAATTGTCTTAATTAGCAGAAAAAATCTAATATTTTATTAAAAGTTAAGCATGATAAAATATGAGATAAACACAATTTATAATTGTAATATAGTAATATAATTCAATAATAATTATGCTAAAATAAATAGTAAAAATATAAATACTTACAAATATCTTTAACAAATCTAATATCACGAAAAATAACTTGTAAATAAAAATTATTTAAAAAGCTCAAAAATATTGTTGGCCAAAATTATGTCGGAGTGGTCAACTGAAAATTCTGCTGATAAAGTTTTGAAAATGAGTCATTTGAGGTGAGTTGACTAAAATCAATATAGATAATGTAATGATCCAAAATTTTCCTTTTGAAACCAAACTTTATTTGAATGTTTTTTTATTTCAAACATTTTAAAACCTTCTTAAAACATATACATTTAAACCATTAAAACTTTTTTCTTCTATATTGAAATTATTTACGCAACGGAAGATTTTTAAACATTTAATTTCTTAAAACATTGCACAACGGAATCATAATACTCAAATAATGTAAATCATAACTAAAATCATTTTTAATAAAAGTCTATATATCATACACTTTTCATGAAAAACTCATAATGTTGTATTTATTTTCTAAATCCACGTGAACTTCTTAGCTGTAACAACTCCAAGCCATCATTGTGGAGATATTGCTTCAACTACATCTATTTACGTAACGACCTAGATTTTTCGTTTCTCTTAAAAATATGTTAAATTTTGGGTAAATGACAAAGAAAAATCGTTATTTAGAAATCCTTTAAAATAGTATTAGAGTCTTTTCTCAAAGGAAGTCCGGTCGTTACCAAAACGTCATCTCAACATTCATTAAATAGTGGAAAGTTATCATTTTAGAAATTAACGGAAACGTAAAATAAATACTTCTCAAGATATATCGGAAACGGAAACAGAAATATTATTTAAAACATAAGTTAGAGTTTAAGGTTAAAAACATAGCCTACTAAGTACTTAAAACAAGAGTTAGGGCAATATTTAACGTCTTACAAAACACGTTTGTCGTTAAACCCTTACAAAATAGGTACTTCCTCTTTCTTTAAACCATGCCTCTACTATGGTCGTGTTTCCTCCGGATACACAGCAGGCTCCACGGGTAAGGCCTCCTCAACTCCTGGTATAATCATCTCATTACATACACCACAAGTAAGGACATGAGCATGAAGCCTAGTAAAGAAATGGGTTAATACAAATGCATATGTCTCTCTTTAGTTCCTTTTTGGAATGGGAGCCACCCAACCCAATTCTTTTCATTACATTCGTTCGTTCGTTCTCTACTCGTACCTCGAGCTGGAGCTTGGAGGATTTTCTTTGTGATGGAATAGTAATCGGACCTAACCTTTTACTTGCAACTAGAACTCTCGAACCCCATAAGCGAGGGGCTTCGGCTAGTTGCACACTAGATCTGCTACCCATCCGCCCCCCAACTCTCTTTTCCTTTCTTTTCTTTCATTTTCTTATCGTTTTTCCTTTCCCAATATATGTTAGTACCACCCCGAGGGAGTACTTCCTAGTTTGTTTCTATTAACGTGAATGCATGATGACACTTTCAAATTGAATAGTGCATACATGGAAGAGAAATGACCATGATTTAAGGAAATGACAATTAATAAATAAATGGCAAAATTCCAACACGTCTGGAGAACAGAGTGTATTTGAATAAAGATAGGGCAACTATAAAAGCAAACACACGGAACGAATTTAGCGACCAACTCATGGAAGTAATTTCAACAATAGATTACTAGAACATGTTGAATAATTAGCTAATAAGAACGTGCTTGATTTGTCACTACAACATGATCAACTAGGGCTAACTAGGCATAATCATCAAAATGAAACAGAACTTACACATACTTAATTAACAATGGAAAATAGTAGCGTGCTTAATAATCAAATGCAATTAAAACGTGCTAACGATTTACATCCTATTATGCTCAATGAAATTATACAATAGCAAATTGAACAACGAAACAAGCTTTGACAACATAGAGCAGCGTACGATCAATGAAATAAAGTAATGAAACATGCTTTTTAAAACGACAATAAACAACAACAAAAATGTCAAAAACAGAACAGCGAAACGTGCATTTTAAATGGTTATCTACAACAGCAAAAGTATCGAAAGCAAAACAGCGAAACGTGCATCTTAGACGATGATATACAACAGCAAAAGTATAAAAAATAGAACAGCAAAACATGCTTCTTAATGATTATATATAGCAGCAAAAATATCGAAATAGAGCAGCGAAACATGCTTCTTAAACAACTAATATGACAGCAGTAAATAATAACGAAACGAAACAGCGAAACATGCTTTTCAACAATTAAAATCTACAACAATGATGTTGAACCAGAACAGCGAAAAACATGCTTCTTAAATGATAATAATAGCAGTAAGAAATAACAAAAACGAAACAGTGAAGACATGCTTTTTAAGTGACTATAATAATAGCATAAATGAATAGCTCAACATCGACTGATACAGTAGCATAACACGAACAACTAAACATGCTTTTAATCGGCGAATAAATACCGCAGCATAACACGAACAATTAAACATGCTTCTAATCGGCGAATAACACAACAGTATATTCTGAGCGAAATAAACTACAGATCACGCTTTTGAATGGCAAAGTAACCGTGGCGTAATACAAATAAAACAGAACTACGGATCATGCTTTTACATGGCAATTATCGGCAACGTATAGAGAAACGGAAAGAACTACAGAACATACTTCTATACAACAAATGTAACAGTAGCGTTCAACAGCGAAATGAAAGTTAATTGTGCTCCTACATCCAACAAAACAAATAATAGAACATGCTTTGCTACAATAAATATGACAGCAGTGTACAAACAATGAAGTGGAATAACAAATTATGTTCTCAATGTCTAAACGAAACCAACTATAGAATGGAATAAAGCGACTAAAGTAAGGCGACATATTAGTGACATATATCCATAATCAACATGTATTCATAGAATAGCTGAATGGCAGGACAGAGGGTACCACAATAGAACAACACTATGTAGCAGTATATTTACAAGTTAGGGTCATTGCTCATACATTTCATTTACGTTCATCCTTAACAGATTCAGTGATTCACACAACTCCTTTGTTCTCACTTTTCATTCATCTCCATTCTCAACAAAATAGATTTATCTTCAATAAAAGAAATAATTTAACAATGAAATGAAGTTCATAACACAGAATATCTAAAGAGTGGCTGCAAGCAAGATAGCTATCAGAATACTACTAGAAGGTTTATAGACATTCAAGAACAACTAAAAAAACTATAGAAATCCAACATTAAGGAAATCATACGCACACACATTTTTACTTGGGTGTAGGGCCTCCACAGGGCCAAGGACTACCCCATTCTTTACCCTTCTTGACGATTCGACACACGGACAACAATACCTCCCTCTGACCACACTCCATGTAGGAACTACTGTAGCAGCAAGGAACTTGGATGAAGAAGAAGATGCACTCAGGGGAGAGGCATTGGATGGAGCTAAATAGGAGGGAGTCCACCTAGGTGACAGGCCGTACATCTGGAAGGGGAGATGCAGGCGATAGTTCCTGCTGGTTTGGACGTGGTAGAGGGCGATTTGTGTCGAGGAGCTGTGTTTTTATTGGTGGATTCATTGATTTGCTCTGATTTAAATTATTTTCTGTCGCAGATCTGAGATCTTCCGGACGAGTGCAGATGCATAGATCTCGTCCGCATTCGTCTGCATGAGTAAAATTCCGTAGGCAATTTCGTGGTCACGGATGAGAAATGGCGTCCCACCCTCGTCCGTACCGTCCACAGTATATGTTCGGACGCCATTTAGCGTTCGCACGTAGTGTCTGCATATGTCCATGGATTGGACAGAGGAAAATCGAACGAGGCCTCACCTCGTCCGCACTTGTCCGTGAGCATCTAAAGGTGTCCAAAAATTGGACAGATTCATTGGCAACGCATCCTGTCCTCGTCTGCATCATCCGTAGCTCATCCGCAGAGCGACAGGGTAAGTTCAAGACGCGATCATTCATCTTGCCTTTGTCCCCAAGTGTATGTGCGGATGTCGATTCTCATCCGCGTGGTGTCCGCATGCGTCCGCTTAACCAAATTCCCATTTCCTTCACTTTTTCCTACTAACTTTTATCCCGAAAATAATTTTCCCATATATACTCGTCATAATTTAACACGTATAGAGACAAAATATGAAATATCATTATCTCTAAGGTTTGATTACATTGCGTACACGGCAAAATTAGTATCGGGGCGTTACATACTACCCCTCTTACAAAATTTTGGTTCCCAAAATTTAGCTACTGAAGAACTCGGGATGCATAGTCCTCATGTCATCTTCTTTTTCCCATATGGCCTCTTCACGGCTGTGATTCTGCCATAAGACCTTGACTAGCGGGATTCGTTTGCGTTGTAGCTCCTTTACTCTTGAGTTGAGGATTTGGACAAGCCTCTCATTGTAGCTCAAGTTGGGCTGTACCACGATATTATCATCGGAAGAATTCAATACAGCTGCATCACCAAGACACCTCTTGAGCATAGACACATGGAAGACGTCGTGTATACCCACCATCGAATCCAGCAACTATAGCTGATAACCGACCGGTCCTACTTTTTTCGTGATCATATAAGGTTCCACATATCTGGAATTGAGCTTTCCCCTCTTACTAAACCAAACAACGCCTTTGAAAGGAGATACCTTCAAGAAAACAATATCCCCCTCATCAAATTCTAGGGCCCATCATTGGTTGTCTGTGTAGCTCTTTTGGTGACTCTGTGCTGCTAACATTCTCTGCTTAATCAGGGCCACAGACTCTGCAGTCTTCTGCACCATTTCCGAGCCATAGAATGTAGCTTTGCAAGCTTCGTCTCAGTACAAGGGGGATCTGCATTTCCTCCCATATAGAGCTTCATAGGGTGTCATATCTATAGTGGCCTAGAAGTTGTTATTGGATGCGAACTCGACCAACGGTAGAATTTTACTCCATCCAACTTGGAATTCAAGAACGCATGCACATAGCATATCCTCGAGTGTTTGAATGATTCTTTCGCTTAGGCCGTCGGTCTGAGAGTGGAATGCTATGCGGAATTTTAGTTCAGTGCCCATAGCTTTGCTCAAACTCTTCTAGAACGCCGAGGTAAAGCGCGGGTTCCTATCTAATAAGATGGAAACTGGAACGCCGTGAAGTCGGATGATTTCCTTGACATACAAGTTAGCAAACTGATTCATCTTATACGTCATGGCTATTGGCAGAAAGTGTGACATCTTAGTCAACCGGTCCACGATTACCCAGATGGCATCGTGACCTTTAGCTGTCTTAGGCAAACAGGTGACAAAATCCATGGTGATATACTCCAATGGAGCACCCCACCTGTTCGCTGATGTTTGGCCTTAACACGCTGGCATACATGGCATTTCGACACAAATTCGGCAATATCATACTTCATGTTCAGCCAGTAGTAATGAGTTTTCAGATCTCGATACATCTTATTACATCAAGGATGTGTAGAGAAACTGGAAGAGTGAGCTTCTCGTAAGATCTTCTGGGGCACAATCGTATCGTTTGCCACATACCACCAGTTCTTATACTTGATGCTGCCATCTGTAGACGTAGAGAAATTCTGATATTTTGGCAAGGTAGGATTTAATCTGAAATCCTTACATGCAGCATCACCCTGCTGAGCTTCCCTGATCTGCTCAAGAATGGAAGGCATCAAAGTCAGCTTCGCCAATACCACATCCAACTGGGCTGGAATCATCTGCATATCAAACTCCTAAAAATCCCTCAGAAGTCCAGAAGGCATTCCTTCACATATCATGCTCATTATGACCACCTTGCTGCTGAGAGCATCCACAACGACATTGGCTTTTCCCGGATGGTACTTGATCTCACAATCGAAGTCTTTGACAAACTCGAGTCATCACCGTTGACGCATATTTAACTCCTTCTGGGTGAAGATATACTTGAGACTCTTATGATATGAGTAGATCTCACAGCGCTGCCCATATAAATAGTGTCTCCATACTTTGAAAGAAAAGACAACAGCTGCGAGCTCCAAATCGTGAGTGGGGTAGTTCTGCTCATGGATCTTGAGCTGTCGGGACGCGTAGGCGATAACTCTTCCGTGCTACATAAGAATTCCACCGAGTCCTTTCTTCGATGCATCACAATAAATACTAAAGTCACCATCCTCTGTGGGCAATGTTAATACTGGGGCAGTACTCAATCTGAACTTTAACTCTTGAAAACCGTTCGTACAATCGCTGGACCACCAAAATTGGGCATTCTTCTTGGTTAGACTAGTAAGTGGTAGAGTGATCTTTTAAAATCCATCAATAAAGCGCCTGTAATAGTCGGCCAAGCCCAGAAAACTCCTCACTTCCTCGACATTTTTCGGCTGTGTCCAGTTCACCATTGCCTGTATCTTTGCCGGGTCTACTGAGATACCATCTTCAGAAATTACGTGGCATAGAAAACCAATCATGCTCAGCCATAATTCACACTTAGAAAATTTTGCATATAACTGGTGCTGGCTAAGAACGAATAAGGCCACTCGTAGATGTTCGCGGTGCTCCGCTTCCGATCGGGAATAAATCAAGATATCATCAATGAAGACAATAATAAATTTGTCTAGATAATCCCGGAAGACTATGTTCACTAAGTCCATGAAGGTTACTGGGGCATTGATTAGCCTAAAAGACATCACCAAGAATTCATAATGCTCATACCTGGTGTGGAATGCAGTCTTCAGTACATCATCCGGTCTAACCTTCAACTAAGCTGATCGAAGGTCAATCTTTGAGAATACCCAAGCACCACTCAGTTAGTCAAATAGATCGTCGATTCTTGGCAAATGATACTTATTCTTAATCGTCACCTTGTTCAGCTCCCTGTAGTCAATGCACATTCTCAGCGTTCCGTCCTTCTTCTTTACGAATAACACTAGTGCGCCCCAAGGAGAAAAACTCGGTCGAATGAATCCCTTGGTCAGCAGTTCGTCCAATTGTACTTTCAACTCCTGTAGTTCGGCAGGTGCCATACGATACAGATGTTTAGAAATAGGGTCCGTACCAGGTTGTAAGTTGATCTCGAATTTGATTTCACGGTCTGGGGGTAAACCGGAAAGATCGTTGAGAAAGATATTCGGGAACTCACGTACCACTGCAATATCCTTCATCTTGACCTCAATGATTGTAGTAGTATCAATTACATTGACCAGGAATTCGTCGCACCCATTTTTCATTAGCTTGTCTGCCTTGAGTGCAGAGATAATAGCAAATTTTCCTTTCTCATTGGTTCCTTGGAAGGTGTGCAGTCCACCACCCGGAGGACGAAAATAGACTTCCTTTTTCTTGCAATTGATGATCGCATGATGTGCAAATAGCCAATCTATTCCAATTATGACATCGTAGACTTTTAAATCCATGATGATTAGATCAGCCCAAAATAAACGACCGTTAATATTCGCTGCATAAGCCTTGAGCATTTCGTCGGTAATTAAACGATCGCCGAAAGGTAGTAGCATGCGATGCGTATAGTTCATGCAATTGGAGAAGCAATTCGCTCGTTCACAGAACTTAGTAGGAATAAACGAGTGCGTAGCATCCGAATTGAAGAGGACATAAGCCACACACTTATTTATATAGATTGTTCCTGTGAGGATTAGGTAAGTTGCTTGTTCTAAGGTAAAATTCTTACTCTATTTAAGGAAGGAAACAATACTAAATATATGCACAATTATTATTTAAAATGAAATGTACCACTACCATTGATGGTTGAGTGTCGTCCTAGTCGATATCGTACATGCGAAAACTCGCAGGGTCACTCCTCCTGGTCCCGTAGGTTCGGTTGGGCAATTCCTGGCTTTATGCCCCGGTTTCCCACAAGAAAAGCATTTCTCTATACCCATCATACATTCACCTCGATGTGTCCTCTAACACTTCGGACAGGAGTTATATTGAGGAATGTTGGATGCTTGTGTCATCGGCTTCTTATCTGGCCTCTGTTGCGTTTCGGCCTCGGCTGGCGTTTAATTCCCTGGCACGTGGGAGGACTACTTCGTGATTACTGGGCAGAATTAGCCTTCCATGCTCTTTGGCCAGCTTCTCTTTGTCTCTTCACTCCTTCCACACCCAATGCTCTTGACACCATTTTGGAATAAGTGACACCCTCGGTGCCAGCCCCGATAACTCCTTCCTGGATCTCCATTTTCAGCCCTTGAATGAAATGCTACACCTTATGCTCCTTAGTTGCCACCAGATGTGGAGCATAACAGGATAGGGCTTCAAACCGCTAAGCATACTCTGTCACGGTTCCCAATTGGCGCACACGCATGAATTCTATCACCTTCTGAGTACGGACGGTGTGGTTGAAATATTTCTCGTTGAATAGCTCTTTAAACTCTTTCCAAGTGAGGGCCGCCACATCATGGGAATTCTTGATTGTGTCCCACCAGAAACAGGCCTCGTGGGTCAGATAATATGCAACACACTTAACCTTTTCCGTCTCACTGATTTCTGCATAAGTAAAATTGTCTTCCACGGAATGTATCCACTCCTCTACTCCCGTAATGTCGGAGACATCCCCGTTGAAGCAGGGTGACTTGAGTTTTTGAAATTTTTCCCACCCGGCTTCCCTCAAAACTGGTTGAATCGGTCAAGCCTGCAGTTGATTCCCATCACCATTTCCATGGTTCTGCCCCATAAACCTCTCCATGTAGCAGAAGTGCTGCTCCATGAATTGAGACTATGTCTCCATTTGTTACGATTGTTGCTCCACAACTACTGCTATGCGCTCAAGGGTCTCGTCTCGGCCAGGATCCTCATGTCGATTAGGCGCCCAGGGCCCATCCTCGTTAACCGACATATTACGTTGTCCTCTTCTAGCCATCTAAAATCTTCTACGAGCACACGTTATAAGGTAGAGTAATAAGTTTTCAGGAAAAAATTGTAGGTTTTAGGGAAGAAAAATTGTAATAACTGTAGGGGAAATTTTAAGGGAAGTATTTTTCGCAATTCTATATATTTCTGCGCTATGGGGCAATTAATTAAAGCGAGCAAATAGCGCAATTAATTAAGGTGAGCAATTCAATACTTATGAAGGAAAAACTTACAGTCAGAGGGGCATTGACCGACAAGTCTGGGTTATCCGCGATGAAACGCGCGAGAGTAGCATGGCTCTGATACCAAATGTAACAACCCAGATTTTTTGTTTCTCTTAAAAATACGTTAAATTTTGAAAATTTTGGGTAAATGACAAAAAAAAATTGTTATTTAGAAATGCTTTAAAATATTATTAGAGTCTTTTCTCAAAGGAAGTTCGATCGTTACCAAAAAATCAACTCAACATTCATTAAATAGTGGAAAGTTATCATTTTAGAAATCAGCAGAAACGAAAAATAAATACTTCTCAAGATATACCGGAAACAGAAATAGAAATATTACTTAAAACATAAGTTAGAGTTTAAGGTTAAAAACATAGCCTACTAAATACTTAAAACAAGAGTTAGGGCAATATTTAACGCCTTACAAAACACGTTTGTCATTAAACCCTTAAAAAATAGATACTTCCTCTTTCTTTGAACCACGCCTCTACTCTGGTCGCGTTTCCTCCAGATACACCGCAGCCTCCACGGGTAAGGCCTCCTCGACTCCTAGTAAAATCATCTCATTACATACACCACAAGTGAGCATGAAGCCCAGTAAGGAAATGGGTTAATACAAATACATATGTCTCTCTTTACTTCTTTTTTGGAATGGGGGCCACCCAACCCAATTCTTTTCATTACATTCGTTCGTTTCGTTCTCTACTTGTACTTCGAGCTGGAGATTGGAGGATTTCCTTTATGATGGAATAGTGATCGGACCTAACCTTTTACTTGCAACTAAAACTCCCGTACCCGATAAGGGAGGGGCTTCGGCTAGACTGGCTACCCATCCGCCCCCCAATTCACTTTTACTTTCTTTTCTTTCATTTTCTTATCGTTTTTCCTTTCCCCATGCATGTGAGTACCATCCCGAGGGGGTACTCCCTACTTTGTTTCTATTAACGTGAATGCATGAGGACACTTTCAAATTGAATAGCGCATACATAGAAGAGAAATGACCATGATTTAAGGAAATGACAATTAATAAATAAATGGCAGAATTTCAACACGTCGGGAGAACAAAGTGTATTTGAATAAAGATAGGGCAACTATAAAAGGAAACACACAGAATGAATTTAGTGACCAACTCATGGAAGTAATTTCAACAATCGATTACTAGAACATGTTGAATAATTAGCTAATAGGAACGTGCTTGATTTGTCACTACAACATGATAAACTAGGGCTAACTAGGCATAATCATCAAAACGAAACAGAACTTACACATGCTTAATTAACAATGGAAAATAGTAGCATGATTAATAATCAAATACAATTAAAACATGCTAACGATTTACATGCTATTATGCTCGACGAAATTATACAACAACAATTTGAACAACGGAACAAGCTTTGACAAAATAGAGCAGCGTACGATCAACGAAATAAAGTAATGAAACATGCTTCTTAAAACGGCAATAAACAGCAGCAAAAATGTCAAAAACAGAACAGCGAAACGTGCATCTTAAATGGTTATCTACAGCAGTAAAAGTATCGAAAACAAAAAAGCGAAACGTGCAACTTAGACGATGATATATAGTAGCCAAAGTATTGAAAACAGAACAGCGAAACATGCTTCTTAACGATTATATACAGCAGCAAAAATATCAAAAATAAAGCAGCAAAACATACTTCTTGAACGACTAATATGACAGCATTAAATAATAACAAAACGAAACAACGAAACATGCTTTTCAACAATTAAAATCTGCAGCAATGATGTTGAACCAGAACAACGAAAAACATGCTTCTTAAATGATAATAATAGCAGTAAGAAATAACAAAAACAAAATACGAAGACATGCTTTTTAAGTGACAATAATAACATCAGAAATGAACAGCTCAACATGTTTTTAATCGACTCATACAGCAGCATAACACGAACAACTAAACATGCTTTTAATCGACGAATAAATACAGTAGCATAACACGAACAATTAAACATGCTTCTAATCGGCGAATAACACAGCAGTATATTCTTAGCGAAATAAACTACAGATCACGCTTTTGAATGGCAAAGTAACCGTATAGAGAAACAGAAAGAACTACAGAACATACTTCTATACAACAAATGTAACAGCTGCGTTTAGCAGCAAAATGAAAGTTAATCATGCTCCTACATCCAACAAAACTAATAGTAGAACATGCTTTGCTACAATTAATATGACAGCAACGTACAAACAATGAAGTGGAATAACAAATTATGTTCTCAATGTCTAAACGACACTAACTATAGAACGGAATAAAGTGACTAAAGTAGGGCGACATATTAGTGACATATATCCAGAATCGACATGTGTTCATAGAATAACTGAATGGTAGGACAGAGGGTACCACAATAGAACAACACTACGTAGCAATATATTTACAAGTTAGGGTCATTGCTCTTACATTTCATTTACATTCATCCTTAACAAATTCAGTGATTTACACAATTCCTTTGTTCTCACTTTCTATTCACCTCCATTCTCTACAAAACAGATTTATCTTCAATAAAAGAAATAATTCAACAACGAAATAAAGTTCATAGCACAGAATATCTAAAGAGTGGCTGCAAGCAAGATAGCTATCAGAATACTACTAGAAGGTTACAGACATTCAAGAACAACTAAAAGAACTATAGAAATCCAACATTAAGGAATCATATGCACACATTTTTACTTGGTTGTAGGGCCTCCACATGGCCAAGGACTACTCCATTCCTTACCCTTGTTGACGATTCGACACACGGATAGCAGCACCTCCCTGTGACCACACTCCATGCAGGAACTACTCTAGCAGCAGGGAACTTGGACGAAGAAGAAGATGCACCAAGGGGAGAGGCATTGGCTGGAGCTAAATAGGAGGGAGTCCACCTAGGAGACAGGCCGTACATCTGGAAAGGGAGATGCAGGCAACAGTTCTTGCTAGTCGAGACGTGGTGGAGGGCGATTTGTGTCAAGGAGCTGTGTTTTTATTGGTGGATTCGTTGATTTACTCTAATTCAAATTATTTTCTGTCGCAGATCTGCGATCTTCCAGATGAGTACGGACGCATAGATCTCATCCTCATTCGCCCGTATGAGTAAAATTCCATAGGCAATTTTGTGGTCAAGGACGAGAAATGGCGTCCCCACCCTCATCCGTACAGTCCGTAGTATGTGTTTGGACGCCATTTAGCGTCCGCACATAGCGTCCACATGTATCCATGGATTGGATAGAGTCAAATCAGACGAGGCCTCACCTCATCTGCACTCGTCCGCGAGCGTCCGAAGGTGTCCAAAAATTGGACACATTCGTTGCAGATGCATCCTGTCCTCATCCGCATCGTCTGTACCTTGTCTGTAAAGCGACAAGGTAAGTTCAGGACGCGAGAATTCGTCCTGCCTTCGTCCCCAAGTGTTCGTGTGGACGCTGATTCTCATCCGTCTGGCGTCTGCATGCGTCCGCTTAACCAAATTCTCATTTCCTTCACTTTTTCCTACTAACTTTTATCCCGGAAATCATTTCCCCATATATACCCATCATAATTTAACACGTATAGAGACAAAATGTGACATATCATTATCTCCAAGGTTTGATTACATCACGTACACAGAAAAATTAGTATCGGAGTGTTAAAATTTATCCAGATTCTTTACTCATTGTATCATCGTCTAGTACATTATCTACACCAATTCATCAACAAGTCTAATACTCAGTAAGAAATATATAATAAACATGATAATGCAACTTTCGCAAAAAAGCATCGTAAAGTTTTGACATTACATTTTTTTTGTTCTGTTTTGACATTGAGACACAATATTAACATTCAACATCATCTAACAGATCATCAAATTCTCAAATCAACTATAACATCATCTAACAAATCATGAACTATAACATCATCTAACATATAATCAAATCCTCAAAACAACTATAATGCTATCTAACATATAATCAAATCCTCAAAACTAATATAATTTTATCTAATATATCATCAAATCCTCAAAGCAACTATAACTTTATTTAACACAACATCAATAATCATCAAACAATATGACGTTCTCTAAATTCAACTTAGCGTTTTGTGGTGCATTCCCATAAAGGGCCAAACACATGTAGCACTTCTTACCTCTTATTCTTAGTATAATTCCAACAATGAATATTTACTTAACCCTTTGGTTCGTAAACCCCTTAGACATTGGAAAGAAAACTGCTATCCTTGTAGGTCTCCTTTGCATAAAATGGATATATACAACCAGAAAGTTTTTATCATATGTTAAGTGAGAAAACTCTTGAGGTTTCTCATTCGAATGAAGAGTTATCATTTGAAGTGAAGAGTCACTATTTCTCCACACTCATCATGTCCAAATTCATCCTTAACCTCTCAATCAATCTCACTTATTCAGTTGAGAGGTGACCACCTTTCATATTTCCAAACGACTGTATTAACACCACAAATGACTATTCCTCCACTGGTATTAATATTTTTGTGGCTAAGACACAGATGATTGTCCATCATTATCATCTGTATGACGTCGTCCTTACCTTTGCAAATGTATTTCATCGACTAGAATTTTTTTTCGCAAATAGGTGACCTTTTGTTGTGAAAGCTTAAGCTACCACTGTAATATTCGGAATTAAGCTTAAACTAAGGATAATTATAATTGTAATTTATTGGAGGTTTTGGAATGATTTTATTATGGAACTTAATATCATCATAAATCCCTCTATGTACAATGTAAAGAATTTTTGTAGAATCTATGTTGATAAAGTGAAAATACGTTTTGTAATAGTGTATGGTACACTTGGTGTAATGCAATGAAAATAAGTATGAAAATTAAGGTAGAAGCATTGTTGAATTTATTAAGGTATAAAAATTAAGTTAAAGAATGATATTAAATTAATTAAAGTATAAAATAGTAGAAGGGAGAAAGAGAAAATAATAGTTTAATAAGAGAGAGTTGCCATGTGGGAGAGGTCGAGATGGAGAATTGGTCTCGAAGACAGAGTGGTCGAGCATATACTCGACGAGTCTCAAAGGGAAAGAAATGACAGAAGTGGCGGAAAAAGTTGGCCATGTGCAAGCGGTCGAGTATATGGTCGACTAGTCCCACACATTTTTTTGAAAATGCTATTTTTGTAATACCCCAATTTTTTATATCAGAATTTAATAAGAATAATTGAAAAGAAATTGAGGATTTTTATCAGGGTATTACCAAGGACGTATTCGTATTATAATTTAAAGAAATTTATTTGGATGAAATTTGTATTAATTAAGTGGGATAATATTATGGGATAGGTAAAGTATGGAATTTTAATTTAGAAATTAAAGGATTAATTAGTAAGAGATTAAAATAAGAGGGATTAAATTAAAAGGTTAAAAA
>CM039483.1:530839-607119 GCA_022433065.1 Begonia loranthoides
GGGAATGAAATTGGCCTTCGGCCATTTCACGAGCAGAAGAGAAGACCAGAGAGAGAGATCAGGAAGGGAGAGATCGCAGTTGAGCGACGAGTGACGAGCAAGGGAGGATGCGATCGAAGCATCTTCCTCGCGGTGTGGTGATGTCTGAGCGGGCCGCTACTGGTAAAGTGAAGAAGCGAGTCGCGGCAGGCTAGGGCTCGGGATCGGAGTTCTGCTGGCAACGATTTCCAGCTTCGGGCGAGGTGTAGTCGAGGTAAGTCGATGGTTTTCCGCTCTTCTCCTTCGCGTTCTGTTGGCTGCCATTGATGGTTGGCGATGGCAGGGACGTTGGGTTGGAGATTTCGCGAGGGAACGATAGGGAGATGGCAGTTTGTGCTGGACCGGCCGAAGGCCTGGGTCCAGCTTGCTGTTGGGTTTGAACTGGCTCATCATGGCTGGTCCTTCCGTTGGAAATTGACAGCAAGGACATGTAGAGGAATGGAGGGAGATAGAGTAGGGCATAGCTTGGGTGTGCAGGGAATGGTGTGCCTCAAACGAATACTGGGATACAGGGATTAAGAGTCAGAGAAAGGGGAACCTTCTCTATAATCTAAGAACAAGCGTGTGAGGAGAGAAAGCGCTCTCAGGTGATTTCTTTTGGGGGCCGAATGAAGTAGGACAGGGAGAACAGAAGAAAGAACGAAGAGGAGCTCTCGGGTATTCATCAGCCGTGGGTGCTCTCTAGAGCTGGAGGAGGGTTGAGTGCTAGGGTGAAATTATGGGAGCCGAGGGTTGTGAATGTTGAGGGGGAGAAATCTGCAAGTAATGGACTTGTCTGTTCTTTGATTTAGTCTCTGTTAAGGAAATTTGGTTGTTGATTGTGGTTTGGTTTCTGCCAATAGTCATGGTGAGAAGATGTTGGGTTTTTGAATGATGTTGGATTGTTAACTCTGAAGTGTTATGTTGTTGGATGATTATTCTTTGGTTATATGTGAAGTATGAATTTATAGATAATAAGTGTATGTTATGTTAAGTTGGTAATTTGTGTTAACTACTGTCTCTGTTGGATGATTTTGTGGATTGAATAAACTATCTATTGGATGTATGTTCTGGTAAATCACTGCTATGTTGATAAGTGTTTAGTTACTGCCTTCATTGTTTTTGAGCTACTGCTTTTATTATTTTTGTGAAGCATGACTATATTGGATAGATTTATCCTGGTGGTATGGATGATAAGTATGGCCCTATTGGAAGTGTTTGGTTGTTGGAAATTGGTAATTGAATGTTAGAAGTGTGATGATATTTGGATATAATCTGTTTAGTTCAGCAGCTTTGGAAATATGCTCTGTTGGTTAGATTTAGTTATTAATTGGACGAATGTGTGACGATAATTGGAAATAAATATTGGGACTAATTAGTAAGCTAAGTAGTAATTAAGACAACAGTTCTAATTAGGAGAATTTTAGTAAGTAACGAGGGAATAGAAAAGACGTTAAGATTTAATAAGTAGATTAAATGATTGTATTAATGACTAGATGTTTCTAATTGTGAAGGTACAAAAAGAAGAAAGATAGAAATAGGTGTTGAATGCCTTAAGCAGTAGAGGTAAGTATATGCATGCGTTTTGGTCTTCAGACCCTACATCGTAAGAATAGGCTATGCATGTTTCATTGCTTACCGCTTTCCAAGCATGTCTACAGCTTTAAATGCACGTTTTGTTTACTGCTTCACTAGCACGTTTCGTTGTTTACCGTTCTTAAAGCATGCCTATAGTTATTATTCACACGTTTCGTTGTTTACTGCTTTTACAGCACGTTGAATGTTTATTTATGCTTTTAGAACGTGTATGCATTCACTAGCATTATTCATCACGTTTTTCAAAAGCATACGAAATGGATTTTATGCACGATTTTAGAAACAGATAATGACCGAATAATGAACAATAAGAGGTAAAGAAAAGAATTAATAAATAACGAAAAGTGAACTAAAGAAAAGAAAAATGCAACAATATGATGTGAGGCCGTTTAAGTTCTTCATGGACACAATCGCTAGCGAGCTTTCGGATTATGCCATCGTCGTTAGCAAGCTTTCAAATTATGTCATTACTGCTCGTATCTATTGTAATGTCCCTGCATTATGTCAGGACCTAAGTACCAATGATTAGTAGTTTTTCGGATTATGTCATTGCTGCTATATCGGAGGTAAACGAAGAAAAGAATGCCTAAAGGTTAGCAGGCTTTCGGATTATGCTATTGTTGCTATACCGGAGGTCATAACAAAAACAAAATGAAAGATAATAATTAAGACATAAACGACAAAAGATAAGAAGAAAAAGATGAGAACTTAAACTGCATACAATTTTAAAGATGCACCGCATGAACATATAGTAGCATGATAGGTAATCACTTATTGAGCCTTAGGCTCATAGGTTACTTACGATGTAGGTACAAGTACGAGAGAAAAATGACCAACAGATTAGGGAGCAGTTGATGAAGGACTTGCACAGGTGAGACTTGCCGCTGGTCAGGCTAACAAATGTAAAGAGAATTTGTAAAATATAAAGTAACAATTTAAGTAACTGTACGTAAATGAACTATTTATGTTTCTGCTACATTTTCAAAGAAAATTTATTTACTCTTCCGCTATGCTTTAATAAACTCGTTATGTCTTCATAAAAGATTTTATAACGACTTCCGCTACGTTTTCAAAGAAAAAGTATTTTTACACTTTCGCTAGATTTTATAACTATAGTTTTCTACCAACCATCATGATTTTACTAACGAGTCAAAGTAAAAGAATTTCTAACGGTTCGGTTCTGCACTCTGATACTATCTTAAAAAGTGTTTTCATAAAGGTTTACCTCGTTTTAGAAAAGTTTTAAATTTTAGCGAATTTTTTTATAAGGAAAAGAAAACCGGGTCGTTACAATTTTTCAATAGTGGCCGACTTGTGTTTCACCTGATGGAAATGCAGATCCCAAGAGTTTTGTTTATGAGATTTCTCCACATCCTCCCACTTTACACATGGCATTGTATACAATGAGATAGGTGAGATTTTGGGATTGAGGGAAGCTTCTGTGATGGAAAATAAAGAGATAGAGAGGGAGACATAAGAGAGTAGAGTGTTCTACGAGGGTGAAAGATTGAGAGAGTGAGGGAGTAGAGTCCTGCTGCGAGTGAAAGGTAGAGAGAGAAAGTGAGAGAGAGGAGAGTGAAGAGCTCTCTAGAGGAAGAAAAGTAAACACGGAGAGGAAAAGAAATAAAGAGAAAGAAGAGGAAAGAAAGAAGGTCGTGAGAAACAGGGAGAAAGAGAAAGAGAAAAGTGAGTGAGTGAGTGAGAGAGAGAGAGAGAGAGAGAGAGAGAGAGAGAGAGAGAGAGTGTGAGCTCCTGGAAGTCAAGAAGAAGAAGAAAAAGCAGGGAGTGGAAAGAAAGAAAAGAGATACAGAGAGGAAGAAGAAGAAACAAGAAGCAGGGGAAAGTCTCAAGTCTTCTTGGGTTCTCTCCGGTAAGGATTTCCTTCTTGTTTCCTTTATGGATTTATGTGATGATTATGGTTAAAAGTAGAAGATAAAAGGTTTATGGATATTGTTAATGGACAATTTATGTTCTATTGGATGAAGTTTCTCGTTGGTACTGCTTGGTTTATATATGATGGAGAGATGAAGTAAATGGTGGAATTATGCTTTTTTGAATGGGTTTTGGCTCTTTGTTTATGGTTCTCTGTTTATGGTTGCTTGATAAATGATTTAGGCCCTGTTGATTGAAAATGCTCCCTGTTGTGCAACTGCTCCTTGGTTTTGTGAGGTAGAGTTCTGGTGCATGCATGTTAATATTGAGTACTGAGTGTTTAGATGATTAATAGTTTGTTTAGTAGCTGAAATCTTGGTTATGGGAAATGTATGATTAAAGGACAAATTCGTGATTGGATATTGCCAAGTTTGTGGGTTTTGTTCATGATGGGTTACAGCTTGATGGAAATAGTGCAATAATATGTCATATTGATGGAAGTCTTATTCTCTGTTATTTACTGCCCTATTAAGATATGGTTATTGGACGTTGAAGAATATGGATATATTCTGTTGCTTGGAATGCTCTCTGTTTATTTACAGCTTCGATAAATGTGTTTTGTCGATTGAAGGCTTATGTTGTCTGTTGAATACAAATATGATAATAAGCTAAGTGAAGAAAATGTTAGGTTTAAGGTTCTGTAAATTAAGGTCGTTCTTTTATTGGTTATGTATTGATGGAAATAAATGGATGAAAGCTGTTAAGTGTCTAAGTTGAATTTGGGTCATGAATTCTATTATGAAAAATAATGGTATCAAAATTGTTAAGGATAATGAACTGTAGAACTGAAGTTAATAATATGTGATTATTAATGATTGTTTATTTAATGATTTTGAAGGTATTAAGCTAAGCTCTCCAAGGACAACATGTAAGTGATATTATATGTGTTTTGGTCTTTGGGGCCCTACATCACAAGAATTAGGATTTGTATAATACATGCATTTATTGCATTTACTAGATTATTAAGTTAGGTTGTGATCATGTCTTGAGAATGTATTGCTATTTGATACCATGTTTATTAGAATTAAGTTCTTTTAATGATGTGTTTATAGATTCAAGTAAGGATTTGATATGATCATGATTTGAGGATATAGAATTATATGCATACACAAGCATTTATGCATCATGATTTTCAAAATAGTATTAAGCATATGTTTTGAAAAGGGAACGACTTTAAAGATAAGAGTAAAGAGAAATAAGAAAAGAAAATGAGGAGAGTTTGAGTCGGCTATAGGTCACCCATTCCCAAAATGTTAATGGAAAATACAAACGGTATAAATTCATCATATGGTCTAGGATTACCGTCATGATTCCATTTGTGATCCATTAACAGAGAAGGCAAATGTTATAAGTTCATCATGATGGCCTAAGATCACCATCATGATTTCATTTGCGGTCCATACCCAGAAAAGGGTAAATAGTATAGTTCATCATGATAGCCTAAGATCACCATCATGATTTTGTTTGCGGTTTTATGTTCACTGTGCTGGCCAAAGGTCACCAGCATAGTATATGTTCACCGCGGAGGCCTAAGTTCACCAATACAACTTAAGTTCACTGCCAGAATTAAAGTTCACTAAAGTTCATCATAAATCTATAAGCAAGTAAAGTAAAGAAAGGAAAAAGGAAAACGAAACCAGAAAAAGAAAACAGGAAACAAAAACAAAAAACTACATACGTGTTTTAAAAGCTGCATTGCATGTGCATTTCACTTTTATTTTATATCACTTACTAAACCTTAGGCTCATAGTTTAAGTCTTGTTGATGTAGGTACATACGAGAACAGGTTAAGGAGCAGTTGATAAAGGATTCGCACAAGCAGAACTATGATGTTTTAAAGAAAAATTGATTTAAAGAAAAATTATTTGTAAAGAAATTTAATTTTAAAAGAAAAAGGTTTATTTATTGTATTTCTTAAATATTTTGTTTTATTATAAAGTCTTCTGCTGTATTTATAAAAGAAAAATGTCTTTAAAAAGATTTAAATATAATAGAAAAAGTTTTAAACTTTATGCGCTTTCGAAATTACACGTTTTAAAAATAAGAAAAACCGGGTTGTTATAACCATAGTGGCTACCTTCATATCCGCTATGAATATTTTTAGCAAATATTCACTCTCTTCAACATAAGTTTGCCATTCAACTTTTGCCACGTCTTTCCATGGATGCATTCCTTTCCCCGAATGCGGATATTCTCTTCCAAACGACTTCGTTTCTTTTTTCTCTTCTCCTCTCCCGCAAACGAATTCGCTTGCGCATACACTTGACTTAACGTAAAACAATGACATTTCTTCCTTTTTAATATGCTGTCATGAACATGTTCGCTACCACGGATACATTCCTTTAACCTAAAATGACATTTACTTTATTTCATTTAACACTTTCCGCTTGGCATCATTCCTTTCCACATGAAATCTTTCCTTTATGCATAAGCATCTTTCTTTATATCCAGCAATTCTCGTCTTGTCCACTCATTTAATCCAATGGTCCTCCTCACTCCTGCATCCTTACTTTATTTTTTCTTCTTCCGCGCTTTTCTCCATCTTTGATCCTAGCCGTGTCTTGACCTTATCCAATGGTTGTCGTTTCATCTATTCTTCCCTTAAACGACCATTTGTTCAAAATGACAATGTCTCATTTGCAAATACTTCCTTTTGCGAATACATTTGCTTCCGTGGATGCCTAGCCGAACATCCATTCCTTTTATATGACATCCTTTGTTTCACCAACCTTTCCACAAAATTGTATATTTCTTTTCCGTGGATACCTTTGTTTCCGCAGCACCGTTCCCTTCCATGAACCCCTAAACTCCTGCGACTCCATTGTACACTTACGACCTTCATTAAATCAACAATGTTTCTTTCCTTCCTGTTGACCCTTATAAAAATTTCAAAAAGAGAAAAATCTCAGTATGTTACAAATAAAGTTTTATATTCAACAATGAAGTTAAAGACAATGATTAAACATATTTGTCACAAAAATAATGTTTCATAAATTCATTTTTAGAAAATTGCTCAGAATGGAATGTATTTAAACAACTCACTATAATGTGATATATAATTAAAATAGATTCTTACTATACCATATAAAATCCAAGTGAAAATGGAGATACTAACGGATTCCAAACACACCATGTCATAGGTATATCACATAATAGAGATACTCGGTGATCGCGAAAGCCACAGAAAGACTCTAATCAGGTTTAGGATTTTGCACCTAGAGACACGACACATACAACTGTCTCATTATTATAGTTAATAGCAAACAAACGCATTCTCACATGGTCAAATGTGTGTAAAGTAAACAAGGACCCCAATTCATGTCGATCAAATTCGGTTCACAAAAACAAGTTGATCCATATGATTTATGTGCATGCTTAAATAAAATATGTCTAGTGAAAAATTACACAATATATATAAAAATCTAACGAGTCATAAAAAGGACGTATAATTTAATACGAGAATACGTCTCAAAATATTATTCTTAGAAAACTGTGCTATATTGTTCATAAATTAAATCTCTACCTAGAAGTGAGCTTACCATCGTTTCAAGCACAATTACCAAAAAGCTCATATCCAAAAGTCCATGATTTTAACCTTTAATTTTTTAATACTTATCCAAAAATAGAATCATTAAATTTTGGCTTAAAACTTTGATATATTTAATTCCAATTTTTTTTAAATAGGCCAAAAGAATGGCTTTATCTCGCAACCCCATTAGAGTTGGACAACGGCCTAGACCACTAAGATAGGTTGTCGCAAAGACAAGTTGAGCCACCACTCAATATCATCTCCTTCAATGATGTTGGCCGTTGCAAGGACATCACTGAGCAGAGACGACACTCTGTAATCCTCTCGCCAAGCACGCCAGACTTTGCCCAATATTCTTGTGAACACAGGGTCTAAACTCAACAATAAAACACGAGTTGAATCGAAGTACCATAAACATTAAAAATCCAACTTTGAAATCTTAAAAATCCATGGCCACAACAGAGAAACAAAGATTGGATTTACCTTCAGCCAACCAATTTTCAGCAACAGGAAGTTTGTTCTAGCCAAGACTGCAGAATTCGACGCCTTCCTTCTTCGAACCCGTACAAAAAATTGTTCATTAATAAGAGCTCGATTTCCTTTCAACACAAAGAAGAAATTTTCGTAAAAATCCAAGATTTTTTCAAAATTTGGAATTACAGTAGGTGAAATCAACTTACCAAGCTCGATTATATTCACGATTTCAGAGGGATTGATTCGCTAATTAGTTCTCCTTGCAGGATAATATTTGCAAAGATGAGGTTGAAGGAGGCGAGAGACAGAGAGATGAGAAGAGAGAAATATGGTAGGTGAAGGTAACAGAGAGGTAAAAAAGTCACGACCCGGAGGCGGGCCTAACAGATTCTCCTGGTCAGGAGACCCAATCCCATAGATGACCCGATTACCCATCCCAAGGCGTAAAAGAACTAAAAGTCTTAATATGAAAATTAAGCTCAAACTCAAATAACTTGGGTTAAGATCCACAGAGTGATCAACTAAAGACATGATAGAATAAATAAATAAATGTACTGTACTAGAATTAAATCAAACAACATCAAACTACAATCCCAACATACTAGGAATGGAGGGAATGAACTAACAAACATGGATTCATCCACAGGAAGATTGATACACCCACTAAAGGGGTATCGGCAACACTCCACGATGACGTGTGCATATCCCATGCACCGAGCCTACACCATAACTTGGGAAAAATAGAGTCTAAGGGGTGAGTGACAAACTCAGTAGGCAGATCAATACTAAATGCAATGCATGCTAAAAACTGTTTTTCTCATCTTTTTAAAAATCATTTCATGCTTATCATTTTATTGTACATGAATTTAAATCATTCAACCTCTTTATCATTTTATTAAACTGGCTCATGACCCTTGATGTGGCTTCATAAAAAACCGTTGTATACATAGACAACTATATTGAAAAATATGTCAACATCGTTTTTGGTATGAAAAATGTCATTAGTGAAAAATGATGGTCACACAAGGACTCATCTGACACTCATCATAGAATAGGCGGCTATTCGTCGATAGCAACACCTCATGAGGTAGAATAAATAACAATGACAGCGATCCGGAGATCCAGCGCATCACCCGAGTTGCCAACGAGCTAAAGCTCCGAGCCGACACAAATTGTACGATCAAATAAAATAGATAAGGTTGCTCGCGATGGGATGCTTCTCAACGAAAATACCTATAGGTTCCAAATTGATGAGAATTGCCGATGAGTGAAGCTACGAGCCGTCACACTACCCGTCAAATGGAACGGTACTAGGATAGATAAAGCTCAGCAACTGACAACCTTCTAATCCATGTGACTAAAACCCTAGCTAGGTTCTGGGGCTCAAAACCCAATGACTCGTCATCACCTTCCCATCTCCATTTCGAATTTTGGGACTTGAAACTCAAAGACATGTCACCAATGCACTATCCCCCTTTTGTACGTATAAACAATCAACCTTCACGCAGTAGAAGGTTTCACGGGATAGCCTCGTGATACTTTAGCGCCAGAGTGCCTAAAGCATCAAGACGATTCATCCTCCCAACATATATGCACAATTATCAAACCAACATATATGCGCAAAGTAGCAAACATTATACCATGTACGATAAAGTAAACATGAGAAAACATACATGTAATACCCCAACTTTTTATATCGGAATTTAATAAGATAATTGAAAAGTAATTGGGGATATTTGGATTTATTGGATAATTTTCAGGGGTATTACCAAGGACGCATTCATAAGATTTTAATTTGAGAAATTTATTGGATGACAATTAAGATTAAATTGGAAGGGAATTTTAGTGGGTTATTAATTTAAGGATGGAAATATATTAGGGTTTGAATTTAAATTTGGATTTAAATGTAAGGGGATTAAATAAATTGGATTAATTAGATTAAAGAAAATTAAGGAAGAGATGTGGAAGGCATGAACCGGTTCAGCTAAACCGGTTCACACATGGTTTGATGAAGGCCAATAGAATGGCCTTCAGCAATTCACGAGAGAGAGAGAGAGAGAGAGAGAGAGAGAGAGAGAGAGAGAGAGAGAGAGAGAGAGAGCAGGGAGACGAGAGGAGGAATGAGAGAGAGAACCAGGGAGAGTGAGGGGGAGGCGATGAGCGAGGGAGATGCAATGGGAGCAGCTTCCTCATGGCGATGCAGCGCTGTCCGGCAGGAGTACGGACTATGGTCTGAAACACGGTCTGCGAGCTAGGGCTCTGTATCGCGAACTCAAAGCTCCCATTTGTTGCAAATTCCAACTTCGAGTTGAGGTTGGTTCAGTCGATTTCTTCCTCCTCCTTTGCTTTCTGTTGATTGGGCGTTGGTAGGGAGTGATTTTCAGCGTTGGGATGGCAGTGAACGACATCTTGGGTAGATGGCAAGGGTTGGCTGTTCGGGAGGAACGGCTGGGTCTTGTTCGGTCCGAATAGATCTTTCTCCTGGTTCTGGCTATGGATGAAATCGACAAAGTGGACATTGTAGGGTATAGTTAGGCAGTGGTTGGTCGGGCGTGCTCTCTGCCTTCTGGGAATTTGCAGAGAGTGTCCCCTTCTGGCATTGATATACAGAGATGAGACAAAGACGAGGGAAAGGCAGAAATGGGATAGGAGAGGCAGTGAGTGTTGGGAGTGCTGGAAATCCTCTTGGGTGTGTTTTGGTGCTGGGCAACTCGGATTGGCTGCTATCCTTGGGTCTCCTCTGGTAACATAATCTTTCTCTGTTTGTGTTGGTCTGCAAACAGGATGGATTGGTGTTTTGGATTGGCTATGGTTTTCCTTTGACTATAATAAGTTGTTTGTGTTTTGTGTGAGTGAGCTGGAAGGAGTGGTGGCAGTGCACGGTTTGGCTGCACTGCTGGAGGCGGAAGCTAGGGGTGCTGTGAAGCCGAATGATGGGAATTGGAAGGAGGGCTGGGTTGGCAGCTCTCAGGTGTTCGGTGAGCCCTCTGCTGCCATATTATCTTCTGCGTGAGGCTGGAGCTGCTGGTGAAGCCAAGCTGGGATGTTGGATGCAAGGGTGGTTGTTGCTGCCACCTCTCGGGTGTTTTGAGTAAGGCCTTCCTTCACTTCCTCTATGGATTTTGAAGATGATTCGTAAGAAATTGATGAGTGAAGGATAAGTTGGCTGTGGGTTGTTTTTGAGTTGTTTGCTGGATATGGGCCATTATTCTGTTTGTTATCATTGAGTTGATAAGTTGGTTAATAATCTATCAATTGTTGCTAATTATGGAGACATTGTGTGCTGCTGTGTCAATTTCTTGGTTGTTGCTTCTGTGTATTGTGTTGGGTGGTTTTAATTATTGTTTTTATTATTTAATAATGAAGCATGAATATGTTGGAAAAATTATAGGGAGAGCTAAGCATGTTATAATGATAAGGCTTGGGTCAATGCTCTATTAAGACTTAGATGTATTCTTCAATGAGTTTTAATGATCTGTGAGCATGTATGGATGTGTTACATTGCTTGGAAACAAACTTGTTTAGTTAAAGCTTAGGTGATATGCTCTGTTGGATTAGCTTTTGAGTGTTCGTTTTGTATAGTTTTAGCTATTGTCCTTGTGGTTCTATAATGAAGCATGAATATACCCTGTGTTTTGGTACTCCGCTGTTGTGATCAATGAGCTATTTTACTACTGCCATTCTATTTGGATAAAAAGAATAATGAACATGCTTTGTTGGTAGTTTTGTTAATGGAAACTGTTATTCAACGTACGTGGCTTATAGCATTTTAGGTACAACATTAATTGGGAATAATATCATGCACTCTTCAGATACGTCAAAGGGTTGTGGAATTTTCCCCTATGTGATTTGTGGTAGATACCTAGACTCTGCAAGCTAGGGAGTAAGCTAGGAGTTGCTGTCCGGGATCGGATTCTTCAACTAGGGTAAGGAATTGGGTGTGTCTTGACCAGTGAAGACCCTACCCACAAGTAGAGTGTGTGAGTGGTAGATTATTGATGCTCTATAATATTTTCCTTGGTTTTTAGTCATGTTCTTTTGTTGTTAGCTCCATGTTTGATACCCCGTATATGTTTCCTTTGTTTTTGTTAGCTCTTTTTGTGGTTAGTCTGTGTTTTAAATGCTTCACTTGAGAGAGATCAATGTTGTGGTAAATGCTTTGAATGTGATGGATGCTGCGTGAATGACGAGTGAGCTGAGAATTTCTTGATGATGATTCTGTCACTGCTTTACTTGTTGTAACGATGATTTACTGCTTACTGTTTTCCTTAGTATTATGCATATATTGTTCTATAATATTACTTGCTGTTTATTGTCATTCTATGGTTCCATACATATATTGTTCTATAATTCCATTCCATAATCTGAAATATGTGCAATTAATTAGGATAACAATTGTATGAGCACGTTTAATTAACTAGCATAACTAATTAACTAGTTGTTAAATAAACGAATCCGAGCATGATTACTTAGTTGTTTAATTAACAGTTGTTAATCGCTTTCTTGAGCATGTTTAACCAATTAATTATTTATAGTAGTTTAACTATTAACTAATTAAACTAAATAAGTGAACCAATTAGTCGGTGTTTATAAACTAGACATTGAGCATGTTAATAAACTAGAGTAATTAACTAGACATTGAGCATGTAATTAACTAGAGTGAATTAACTGGTAATTAACTAGACTTAAACATGACTAGTCAAGCATGTTTAATTAACTAGCTATGCATGTTTAATCCATTAAACTATTAAAAGCATGTTTAATGAATTATAATAAAAACATGTTTAATCATCATTCTTTCTTGAGCATGGAATAAACTAGGATCACTAACGAGATTAATATTAACATGTTAATTCTTCCTTTGTTAACATTTGGTATATTATCCTTGTATTGCAATTTCATTTACTACAACTACAATTTATGCTTTACTTTATTAGAGAATAATAGAAAAGATGAAAGAAGAATGAACTAAGCATGAACGAATCAAGAATTTCATTGATTATGTGAATATATGTTTATCTTACTTTCTGTAGTGATAGTTTTTATTCCACTCTACTCTATTGTACGAATACATGTTTTTATCTTACCTTTGGAGCCTGAGCATGTAACTTAACTAGGATAACGAACTAGAATATTAATCTTATCTTTCTTGAGCATGTTAATTAATTAGAATAATAAATGTAATAATTTCTCGAGCATGCAAATTAACTAGGATAACTAGCATGTTAACTAATAGTATGTTCTGATTTCTGTTTCGTCGTCGTCGTGTTCTGATATCAAGCATACCATTCGTTGTTGGTTCTATTATGCGTGTTCAATCTCTATGATCCCTTCAAGATTAATGTTCATTGCTTAATTCCTTCCTGATGTTCGTTGTTTTTAATTTGATATTATTGTTCTCTGTTGTGCGCTTTCAATTACTGTTATTCATTACACGCGCAATTTCAATTACAATTTGCTTTCAATTACTTTCTTTTATATGTACAAATCAATTATTGTTAATGTTACGTTATAATGCATCATGCATCATGCATCATGCTAGTTTGAGAATGTATCGTCATGTATCATGTTAATAGAAACCAATAGGGAGTGTCACCTTGGTGGTGGTACTCACACATGCATTATGTGAGGTAAAACGAAGAAAATGAAGAAAAAGAAGAAAAAGAGAGTTGGGGTAAATGGGTAGTTCGGATCTAGCCTAGTAGCTAGGATACACCCCTATCTTGACGGGAAAGGGACTAGTGTGCACACAGGAGGTTAGAAGCTGATCAAGCTATGCAATTTCAAAGGACAACCTCCAATCTCCAGCTCGATGTACGAGTAAAGAACGAATATAATGAAAAGGTTGGTCTGAGTGGCCCCCATTCCAAAAAGACTAAAGAGAGGCACATCATATTGCATAAACATTTTTTCCTTACTAAGCCTTTGGGCTTACAGTTTACTTATAGTGTAGGTACTTGTATGGGATAACGATGAACATATAATCAAGTAGGGATGAAAGATTTGTACGCGCGAGACTCGTGGCTAGCTATGCTAAAGGGAGTAGCAAGGAAAATGGTTGTAATTAAATTGTATTTAATTTCTTAGTTTCATTTCTCAAAATGCAGTATTAACTTGTTTATTCCTTTCTCAAGTAATTTACGCTTCTGCTATGTTTTGATAAATCCGTTATGTTTTCGTAAAAGATTTTGTAACTGCTTCTGCTGGGTTTTAACGAAAAATGTTTTAACGGTCTGGTTTTGTACTCTGATACTATCTTAAAAAGGCTTTGATAAAAGTTTTAAATTTTAGTGAATTTTGAAAGGTAATCAAAAAATCAAGTCGTTATAATACATATACGAAAAAATAGACGTGCTGTCGAAATAGTCCCCATCAGGTTTTCAAATGTGGTATCCCACAAAATATCACTTTTGAAAATATGATGCAATGCAGTGCAGAGAGTATAAAGATCTCTACCTCGATGACTACCATGACACGTTTACCGACTAGCTAGCTCTACGTACCATCGGAAGGAAGGTCGCACCAACAAGATCCTAAACCAGAAACTAACCCCAACCAGAAGGATCAACACAAGACTTCTCGACTCAAATGAGGAATGACGGGTTTCCTATACCCCAAGCCAAGAATCTACACGATTGAGAACAAGATATGGCTGACGAAGCGGAATGGAGATAACTAAACCCACTCCAAAATATAAACGGTGTGGTAGACCAATCACAACCACAGTCGACCCTACATCTCAACAGACCACCTGAAAGTCCAATCGGTTGACATGACACGGTGAAGGAAGATGGAACACAACAAACTCAACCTGATCCACTCAGTAGTCGAAAAGACATAACTGAAGTCATTCGATCCCATCCATGGTAGACAAGGCATCACAGTGGCCAATCAAGACCACTAAACAGTCGTTGAGGCAAAACAAAGGTTTACCGAGACCTTGCAGCCTCAACCAGACCCAACAACAGTCAATCGAGACCATTCAGTGTCGATGAGACACGTCGACGGTCAATCAAAACCTCACAACGGTTGATAAAACATGCCCGTAATCATTTAAGAATCGACAAAGGTCGACAGGACCCAACCGTCGTATAAATGGTACAAAAACATGACAATTTGACACTATGTGGTCGACTCGGGACCTTTAGTGTTGAAACTGCTTGGTTCATGGTCGACCATGAATAGTTCGACAGTCGACCAGTGAACAACACCGTGAACAATACATGAACAGTGAACAGTGCCGTGCACAGTACCGGTCGACCAAAATTGGCCTAGTCGACCTGAAAATCGACCACTCCCAATCGCCCATGAATAGTAATCGGTCGACTAAATGAATAGTGGTTGACTGAAAACAATGTAGGGCACTATTTTTCTATGGGAAAACACCCTTTTTTGCCCCTTTTTGACTTCTAATGAGAAATAACCCTGTATAAACTCTTATTCTACCAATAGAAACTAGAAATTTCCTTCGAATACAAGTTTTAACCTCGAATCTGAAGCCAACCAAAACCCTTAACGAATGTTGTTTACCTTAATGCCATAAATCCAAAAACTAGGTCAGAACTCCACAATTTGTCATTTTGATCTCCTCTCTTCTCCCTTCGTCTGTCCCTTGTCGACCGAACGTCTTCTTCTTCTTCTATTTTTTTTTTAAAAAAATCATTTATTCAATTAAGATTATATTATATTTTATACATATATATATTTAAAATATATATTATATATTATTCAAATCCAATTCAATATCAGATTCTAATCTCGACTCATTTAAAATACTAACCAAAAACAAATCTTTAGTCAAATTAATTTACCAAAATATTTTCGCAATTAAATTATAGCTCGAAAAATTCAATTTGACCGTTTTTTACCATTTGACCAAAAAATTACATGTGGCCACTAAGTGACAAAACATGTCAACTTTTCCACGCTTGACTGAAATTTATGCAAAAAATTTACAAGTAGAATTTTAAAATCATTTAAAAATCTAGAAATTTACAAAAAAAATACTCCTTAATGGGAAGAAGTTTTCTTCCTTGATTCATAATAGACCTAGAAATTATTGGTTTTTAGGTTCTATCACATGGTGGAATTACCGACATTCACAACAATGGTAATGTGTGTAACCTGTAATATCCTAAATCTTCATTGAGCTGAAAGTATAACTTAAGAGATAATTTTGGGATAATAGGAGCTAAGTTAGGACAAGTAAAAATATTGGTCAAGAGAAATACAGTTGGAATAAGTGAATTATGATACCCCGTTATGTTTATAATTAGATTATGAGAAGGATTGAAGTCAATTTGAGATACTTAAAATTATATTGGGCGATATCAATTGGATTAATCGTCAGTGGAGGTAGTAAGAGAAAATATATTTGGAAATATTTGGATATTATAAGGGTTGGGAGCTAGTTAATAATAAGGTTAAAGATATAGAAATTATTAGAATTAACTTTGGGTAATTTAAGATATTAGTCAAGTAAAACGTATTTAGAAATCTAAGTTTGAATAGTTTAAAAGAGTGATTTATTACATATATATATATATATATATATGGGTAATTTAAAGTTATATATATTGTTTGGAAGTATATATAATGGGAGAAGGATGTTGGGTGGTGGATGGCAAAATCAAAATGGGTATGGAAAATGGGTTTTTAAAGTGTGGTTGATTGGTTTAAATTTGTGGTTGATTGAGATCAACAGGAAATCAAATGGAGATCAACCTACAACAAAAATGGGTATTGGAATAAAAATGGGTATTAGATTAAAAATGGGTATTGGATTTGATGTTGATTGGAGGTTAGAAATAATATATTAAATGATTAATGTGTGGAAATGGGTAATTCTGATGAAAAACTTAGCAGTTGTTCTTGATGGTCGATCGACTTGGAGGTGATCAACCGGCAAGATCAACCGCATATTTGAAGCAATGTTTGGCAGATGTTGGCTGGAGGGACAGTCGATCATCCTTCATGAAAGTCAATCAGCCACCATTTATGATGAGTATTCTGGAGAAGTTTTAAACGACGAAGGACGAAGCAAAGTGTTGTTTGGAACGTTTGGAAGATGAAGGGAACGTCGCCTGGAGTACTTGAACATTGAATGAGTTGATGATCATTTAAGTGAGTATATTGCAGAGGTGATAACCGAAGTGAAGGCAATGTGAGGCATCAACTGAAGAGTCTGTAACGGCTGGACATTGATGGTTGAACATTTAGCCTTCTATCTTCGGTGAATTAATGATGGAACTGCTAGAGTTGCCTATAAATAGAGAGAGTGGCTTGATGAATTCACAAAGAGGAAGAGTGGTGTTATTCTGCCGAATTGGTTTGAAAGAGTGAAATTGTCGTGAAGAGTTCTGGGTGTTTCGAAGGCAAGGAGAGAGAAGAGTTTAGAGAGAGAGAGAGTTGTCGTTAGTGTGAATGGTATTTTAAGAGTGTTGTTTTCTCAAGATTTTGGACGTAAGGGTCGTCTTTGTTGGTGAAAGAAATTGTTGAAGAACAGTGAGGGAGTCGAGTGGGTTTTTGCATGAATAGTTCAGGTATCAGACACTCTCCTTATGTCTTAATAAAGTTTGAAGTTCTTGTCTTGCATACTACTGTTCTGCCAAATAATTATATTGAATATAATTTTTAGTTAGAGTTATGTTGTACTAACTATGGGATAAGATTGAGTTTGCATGATTTTATACGTTAGAGATTATTAGTAAATTTGGTTAGGAATTAAATAGGTTTGTTAACAATAAGCGAAATGATAAGTTATTAGATTAAGGTTTATTAGTGTTGTTGGACTAAGTGATTATTATTTGGTGATATGAGCTTTATTAATTGATAGATTATTATTGGTTTAGGTTGTTAGTAATATCATGTGAAGTTTATTGGCATGGATAAGGTTGGAATAAATATTGGATTAAGGGTTGTAATTATTGGATAAAATGATAGTTTAGATATAAGGAGAAACTATTTATTATGGGTGTATGACCATGTTATTTGAAGTTAGGGAAGTTAGAGGATCTTGTTATTAGAAATTAATTATTAATAGTTTTATGTGCTAATAATTATAGGTTTAGTGAAAAAATCTTAAAGCGTTAACTTATTAAAGCTAAAGACCTCAGGTACATGCTATTGCATGTGCTTTGCCCGAAAGGACCTACATCTCGAGAAATTAGGATTTTGTTTGATATTTGTTTATTAAATGCATAAGTTATGTTATTGTATGAAAATGTATGTTGGTTGATTGTATGTTTATAGAATAAGGTCAGTTCCTTAGATAGGACGGATCACGTTTTAATGATATGATTAAGGAACACATTAGATAGGATTGTATGTGCACTATAACGTTAAGACTAAGAATCCTAAAGTACATGAAAATGGAATATACGTAAATAACTATAGACCGGTTAGATACGCCCAACACAGAAATCAAGATAAGTAAATAATTGTGAATCGGTTATATACGCCCATCACAGATATCAAGTAAACGACTGTGGACCGGTTTGATACGCCCGACATGGAAGTTAACTGTGGTCCAGTTGGATACGCCCGACACAGATGTTTATATGGTCTAGTTTGATACGCCCGGCATATAAGCAAATAAAATAACGATATAAGACTTGAACAATAAAATAGAAACGAAATAGAAAACCTTATGCAATATTATAGAAATTGTATGTGAATTCTATGTTTTACATTTATATCACGTACTGAGCGTTAGACTCATAGTTAAGTCCTGTTCATGTAGGTAAGGAGTAGATGAATGGATAAAGCTATTGATGGACGTAGCTGATAGAGTGTTGCTGTGTGAATGTTTGTGTTGTTGACAACATTGACCTGTGGTTATGGCTCATAGGAAGGAATAAATGTTTTAAAAAGGGCTTTTAAGTATTTTATGATTTTAAATAAATGTTTTAAGATAATGTTTTAAATTGCTTATTTAAACAATGAGTTTATGATATTGAAAATGTATAAGACTTCCGTTATGTGTTTTATATGTAAGACTTCCGCTGTATGTGTATGACTCTGGTGTTTATTTATCAACAGTTTTACAATGGTTTTAAAAGAAAAAGAAAATGTTTATACGGAAAAGGTTATGGGATGTTACATAACCTATATATCATGAAAAATAATTTATCATGAACATAAATGGATCATTGTTATAATATAATAATAATCATATGTATTAAATAATCTTTACTTTTTAGATCTAATCTAAAAGATTAAGAAATTATACCTTTGTAGCTTGCTTCACATGGATACAAATCGGGGAGCTTTGATAATAATTTCCTCAACATTTGAAACCTTCGATCTTCTTCATCAATCCTCTTCACCTCAACTAAGCATGTATGGGCATGATGAATGCAACAAGATCACCCTCAATTTATGATAGATCGTATTCTCAACATATGAGATGATCTATTTGAATTTAGAGAACGCTTCTCTAAAGCCAACACGAAAAACTCACAAATTTGCTCTCAAAATGGATTTTTCAATCTCAAAAATTTCAACCACTCATGCTAATGAGGTTGAATCTCTATTTATAGTGGAATAACTCCATAATGGTCATTATGATATTTAGATAAAACCACTACAAATATTAATCTCTCATTTAAGTTAAAATTGATTTCATACATTTATAACAAAAATGTTCTGAAAATCAAAACATTTTGTCACTACAGCTCAACACTTGGCACAACAACATTAACTCAAATTTGACATAATCTATTTTAAAAATCATTTTTAAAAGTTACTTTATGTTTGTTAATTAATTAAATAATCAATACTTCAATTATTTCATTTAATGGAATATAACAAACATATTAACTACAACAACTTTTGTCATTGTGTCTTAATTAATTGAATAGTCAATAATTCAATTATTTCATCTAATGGAAAATAATAAACTTATTATTAAGTATATTAATATTTAATTATTTAATCTTCTTTGCTCATTTTTTCTATCATTCGAATAATGATAGAAGGTGACGAAGAGATCGATGAATCTATAGTTTTAAACTCCAATAATATTTCGTTAATTAATATAAACTCTTTATATTAATTAACATAATTATTAACTTTAAAGTAATTCCATTAAATACTTAGAGTTTCATTCTAAAAAACTATAGATTATATCTACCAAAGTAATGTCGATTGATATAGTCATTACATATGTATTAACCATCCATTTAGATTCGTAATAGAGCTAGATTTATAATCCGTTAACCTCTCATAGTACATCTTTATCATTTACTACCATTAGTTCTTGATTGAAAAATTAATTCATAACGATTATTAATTGCGCGCTAATTATTCGATCTCTGAACTAACAAACAAGAGAATCTATAAAAATAAATTTCATTATATCAATATTAACATTCCTACCTATTCATTTTAATTCACTCTCAATATACAAGGTAACTTGTACAAAACTTTACAAAGTAAATCAAAGAATAAATTAAAATGAAATAAGAGTTTGTTGAATACAACGAATTAAAATCATATATATATGACAATCATTATGACAAAAGTAATTGTTCTATATTTAACGGAAATTATCATAACAATATAATTTTATCTAGTTTAGTCCTATATAATCGTATTATATAAAATATATTTATCATATGTCACCACATATATAGTCAGGATATGACTATACATTCTTAATGAGATAAACTATATTTATGACAGTAAACTATTTGAAGTTTCCATACTTTAAATATAAGTCACTGACTTATTTTGCTTATTACTCTTTATATTTTATCTCACATATATACAATATATATATTAATATAAAGTTAGTATAAATAACCAATAAATTTTCTATAAATTTTATAAAACATAATCTAAAATATTAACTTAATATCAATCAATATAAATTTATTCATAAATTACAAAGTTGTATTACATTTGCTTGTTGGACAGGTTATTCCCAACACAAATTAGGGAATGAAATAATTTTAAAAAATTTCTTCCCTTGTTCAAAAGTAGTGAAACTAAGTGTCTAGTTATCTTCATTTCATTTCATGGAGTGTGTTGGCTTGCCAACAAGATATTCCCTATTTTAAGTGGAGCCCAATATAAATTTATTCTTAGATATTACTCAAAAATACATATGATTAGTTTAAGGAGATAATTCTATTTATGTAGTTTATTTTTATTAAATGATGTATAATTGTTCAATTCTTTTTATATTGGTTAATCGTGTGATTATTTTTATCTCGCGGGATGGGTTGTCACACTCATTTCACTGCATGAATATGGGATATATGCTCGGATGTGCAAGCTAGAGAAGTAAGAAAAGCTTGATAAGAAACAAAACATAGGTAAGAGTAAGACAAGGTTTACAAGATTACTTTTCTTTCACACTTCACATTAGTTTATATTCAATCCATTCTTTTGCCTTTCTCTCTACCATTTATATTCAATATATACATGTTTCACACAACTTCAACACTAAATCATAACTATAGAATCTATTAGAACTTTGCAGAAATCCTAATTTAGCATTCTAAAAATTAACTTTAATTTAATTAAATGATGGGATCCCTTTTTAACCTATGATCCATCAAAATTGTTGCACGAAAGTGATGTATAGTGTGTATGTGTCTTGGGTTCAAACACTAATTAATGTTGCCAATTCTTGAATTTGTTGGTCAACTGGTCCATTGTGTTGAGAGGGGCACTTCTCTTGAATTGAATTTTGACTTTCAATCATACTGTGAGAACCACCACGCCTATTAATCTCATCAATCAAAGTTCTAGAACAAATAGACCCTTGCTCACTTGCTCTTGATCATTTTGGTGGTCAACCGACCTTCTTAGTTGGTCAACTACTTATTTGGTTCCAGCCAACTGCATGACATCAAACCAATTAATTTTTAAAGTGTACCAAACCGTTGTCCGGTTCTAAATTCAATTCGATTTCATTTTTGTAGCATTTAATCTAGTTAATTATGTAAAATTGGTGATATAATTATTCTAAGTAAAGAATAAAATGAAGATTATGAGAATTAAGTTTTGATTTAAATCTAATAGGAAGATTTGAAAATTTAATTTATTATAATTTGAAATATTGAATTTTATTATTAAAATTTCTATGTAACTTTTCTCTCGTATTTTTCTCTATTTTGATCATATTTTTGTTTTGTAGTAGCAACCAAAATGGAACTGAACTAAAATTTTAACCTTGGTCTTGATTTGGTTATTGCACTCAAAGGTTTTGGTTTCGATTCTAAAGTTATCGGAACTGATATAAATAAGTTCAGATCGGTTCTATCACAAAATTGAATCAAATCAAACCATGAACACTCCTTACTTTTTAAACCAAATTTCTAGAGATTCTCCAAAAGGTACCTAAGGTGGGTTCAATTCCATTTACGTGACTCAACAACTATTTCAAGAGTTTATAAAGTATATTGATGATGGCACAACTATAAGTACTAAGAATTCACGAGTTGGATTAGGTCTTGAAAATACCAATTTCAACAGTGTCAAGAGGTAGACACTAGTTTATGTAAAGGTTTTATTTATTATTTCTAGTAATAAATTTCATAGTTTTCAAAACTTTATTTTAAGTTATATCTCACATACTTATTGTAATGCCTCATTTTTCTTAGACTTTTAAAATAATTGCGTACTGGAAGACTTTTCATAATAAAATTATTTTGAATAAAATAGATGAAATAATCGTAATAAATTTTCTTTTTAAAAAGGTTTTATTTACATTTTTGCAAATGCATTCCATACTTAAAATAATTTTCTTTCTTTTCCCTTTTAACCCGGCCAAAACAATATCCTCATCGTGTAAATTATTCATCAACTGCTCTTTTCTTTCTTCCTTTAACATGATTACTTACATCACAAGAAATAAACTATAAGTCTATGACTTAGTAAGAAATGTTATGCATTATAAATATGATATGCATTTTTCATAAAATCATGCAATATATTCTTTCTTTTCTTTTTTCCTTATGATGACCTCGCAGTCTTTATTGGCACGACTATGTGAGATCTGCCACTTACGTCTCGCGACTTTTGTCGAGGCAGTCCCAAATTCATGAGACATCTGTTAGTTATTACACTCATAATGCATAATGATCTCACAACATTTGTTGTTGTAAAAATTTTTTTTGCCATTTTTTTTTTGTAAAAAAGTAACGACCAATCATTATAAAATTCATGCCTTCAAAACATTTGCAGCGGAAGTCTATAAAATATAATCTGTTTAAAATCAACATATTAGAATCCAATTAAATAAATCTCAATATTCATGAGTAAAACTAAATATAAGAGAAAACTTAGAAAAGAAAAATCCTTTTAGCAATTTATTCATTTTCCTTTCGATACTCATGGTCAATTTTGCTTCAAACAATGCACTAACTTTCCCATGAGTATACCCCTTCAACTACCACCATCATTCTTTTTTTTTTCATCAGGTTCATCGAAGATTTCATCCTCACCTACACTACAAGGTTCAAATTATGAGTTCAATGCTCAGCAAGAGATGCATAAAAATATATATAAACATGAGATCATGAAATGCAGCTCATAAATAAATCAATTCATTTTTCAGTCAACAATCTTTCTTTTTCTTTCACTTTATAGCCCAATCGTTGTGGGTAATACAGTCAATCTAGGGGAGAGAGTGACTCCATCTGGTCCACCTCATGTGGGACAGTCAACTCGCCCTACCCACAACGACCATTTACCTTTATTAGATTTTTTTTATTTTTCTTAAATGAATGCATCAACGTATGTATAACATGAACATCAATATAGTATACATAAAATAACATATAGTAAACAAAGAGCATATGTAATATCCAAAAAAATTCCTCTATGTTTAATGCAAAGATTTTTTGTGGAATATATGTTTTGTACACTTAATACATCTGAAAAATTATAAATAAGTACAAGTAAGGAGTGAATAAAAGGAATTTTTATCTAAATAATTAAAGGGTAGAGGAAAATGAGGGGGGACGGTTGATCACAGGTAGGGTGGTCGATCTCCCTCGTGAAAAATTTATACATAGTGTAGGCAATTTGGAAGCAGTCGATCAGCTAAAGGAGGTGATTAACTGGTTCCAAAGTAGTTTGTATACAGATTGTAGCCAATTCAAAAGCGGTCGATCAACTGAAGGAGGTGATCGATTGGTCCCAAAGCAGTTTATATACAGATTGTAGCCAACTTGGAAGCAGTCGATCTTCCATTAGAAGGTGATTGACCTGCTTTTCTAGAAAAGGCATAATTGCGGTCGATCATCAGAGATTGGCGGTCGATCGTGGTCGGGGCAGTTTATGAACTTGAAATTTTTGGTCTATCACATGAAGAGGGTGATCGATCAGAATATCAACTGTCACCTGAAATACGGCCTGTTGTCGTCTAGAAAATGTTTTCTACTTTGATTTTAGTGGTGGGTTGGGCGGTGTTGGACAGGTGGAAGCTCCATGGAGTGCCAACTCCATGGTTTATGCTTATAAACGTTGAGCTTGGGAGCTTAGTAGTCATAGAAGAGTTTTTGCTCCAGTGAGCTACATTGCTTGGTATTCTAGAGTGGGAGAACAGCTATGCTGCTGGAGCAAAGGGGGAAACTTCTGCAAGAGTGGATTTGCGAAGAAGATAAGGGATAAATTGTGTGTGTTTTGCCAAAGGTGGCTTACATCACAAGTATAAGAACGTTTCATTGTTGGTTTGGGTTCCTGTTCTTCATTTTGTTCTATATGATGAACTTGTTTTGTTGAATTAATTGTTGCTTGGTGGCAATTGCTTGCTGTAGAACTGCTTTGATGAACAACTAAATTGAGGATAATGTTGAAGGGGCTAAAAGTGCTTTGTGTTGGTTACTCTATGTGGAATGTATTGTTGGAAAAGCATAGTTTTCTTGATGCTCATTCTGTTATACAATTGGTCACTGCTAGTTGTTGGCTTGACAATGTTTTGTAGGTTAAAGATTATATCTGTTCATATACTACTAATTGTAGAGGGATATTGCTATGTTAATTTTGTTGGTTCAGCCTGTGCAGTTTTGTTGGGTAATGATGTTAATTCCATGTTATACATAAAGCTTCATAGATAATATTAAAGTCTAATAGCCTCTGTTATGATACTGCCTATTCAGCATGCTTTGTTTTGTTGCCTATATATGTCTTCCACTATTATTACAAATTGAAAAGAACATGCCCTTTTTGTTACTATTATGATAAACTGTGAAATTAAGATAACGTTAAAATGGAAGGATATGATTCTTTGTTTTGTGTTATTGTTTTGGTTTACTTATTGAGGCTAATGTATGTGCATTCATGACATGCATCACGAGTAGAATGCATATACATGTAAGGCTGCATATACATGCATTGCACGGGAATGGTATGGATTAAATAAATGTAAATAAAAATTGGGGATTTGGGGAGATTAGTGACGATGATTGTAATAATCCGATCCCAATTTTCTCGATTTACGATGTAATCGTTTTTGTGTTTGAAAATAAAAGTGTGGATGTTCCTAAGTTACACCGTATTATGAATGTTAAGTTGCAACGTATAACTTCGTAGACGTTTAAGTTGGGAAAGATTTAAGAGAAAATGTGAAAAATGATGAAATTATGTGGTTTCTGACGACGGCAGGGGAAATGCGGATGCCGCGGATGCATAAATTGGAGTCCGCATTGAATCTGTCCAATTTTGATTCACGCGAACGACACATGCGGATGGTGCGGGCGAAAAATTTAGCGTCCCCATTGAATCTGTCCAATTTTGATTCACGCGGACAACGAATGCGGACGAGGAGGACGACCAAATGGCGTCCGCAAACCCATATCGAACGTTGAGGATGAATGGCCGAGGACGCCAATTTCTGAGTAATTTTGGAGACGCGGACGCTGCGGACGACTGTACGGCGTCTGCAATGCACCAGATTTGCGATTTTAAAGGGAACAAAAGTCAGAAAACAACGACGGGTTTCGACATTTTGCGAGTTAATGCTCGTGCTTTCGGTGGGAGAATCCTGGTAGCAGTTCCGTAGCCCAACCTAGATGCATACCTTGTCTCCTTCGTCGTCTAGGTAAGCTTTTCTTCCATTTAATGATAGAAAGCTCTCTTCTTCCTTTTGGGTTTTCTGCTGAGTGCTGAGCGTGGAGAGAGCTGCTGAGTGTACGTGAGGAGTTGCTGTTGGGAGGACATTCAACCTACAAAGGTAAGGATTGGGTGTGTCTTGGCCGTCTAAGCCCTACCCACAAGTGATTAGTTGTAGAATTTTCTTTATTGTTAGATGCTTCCTGCAATGATCCTTTGGTTGTTACTTTCCTATTTTGTTATTTTCCTGCAAATTAAGTTATTGAATTCCATGAGATGAAATGTTGGAGAAAAGAAATGATGAACTAGAGGAAAGAAGTGATGAATGTCCCTTTTTGGTTTTTGCTGGTTTTTCTTGTAATTTTTACTGGTTTGTTCTTTTGATTTACTGGTTTTAGTGGTTTTAGTAAGAATAGGAATAAGATATGATGGACCATGATACGAAGGGAAGGATAGAAATGAAGGATATTGTGATGCTAACTTTCCATCATATCTAATGCTGTCATAAAAAAAATGGAATGGTTATTTGCTGTCTAATGCTGTCATCAAAATTTGAACTCCCCTGTCATGACATATTATGAAGGATGAATGACAATTAAAGAAAGAAAGTGAATGATGAATGACAAGTAAAGAAAGAACAAAGATGAGAGATAAATTGATTGGCTGAATGGTTGCTGTTATTGCTAGATTGTGCATAAGGATTTTCTGAACTTGCAAAATTTATTAGATTTGTTGTCATGTTAATTATTGCTAAACATTGTTGTGCATATCCCTAATTAAGGAAGAAATGAGGTGGAGGATATTGATTCATGGCTATAATGCTGAACATAAGAGTATAAGTTTGCTTAGTGGGTGAAATTGATACTAATAAAGCATGAATTAACTGGTAGTTTCTCAATATATGTCAAAAACAGGAGATTTAGTTATTAAGCTTCACTAGCGTAGATGGTTAAAACATGCTCAACACTTCAATTTGTGCTGATATTGGTAATTGCTAGGACGCATGATAAACATTTGATGGTTAAAGACATGTTTAAAAGAATGATGTTCTGATTTTGAGTGATTTATACTTTTTACCGCCATGTTCACTATTACTATATGATATTATTAGATGTTAGATCTTGTTTGTGCAAAATCCTTGGATAATGTAGAGTAAGATAAAGAACATTGATTTCATTGCTATGATGCTAAAAGGAGGAAGTTACGTTAGTAAGCATGCTTTAAATTGTCAATATCGTAGTATGGTTTTGGATGTAAAATCTGTTATTTTGTGCAGAATGCGATATTTTGTAATGATAGTATGGTTAGTTCGTGAAGCATGAAATGTCTTTTCTTTAATTGTGGTGGATCTTGTGTCCTTCTATATATGTGATATATTAGAATAAGTTCATGTTAATAGAAAGCTAATAGGAGCACCCAAAGGGATGGTGCCACATGTATGAGTGAGGAAAAAGAATGAATAAAATGATGCCGGGATGAACGAGACACGTCATCACCGAGTAAACCTTCCGTCGGGATACGTCGAAAGGGTAGAAACTCTAGAGGCGGGACACGCCAATAGAGAAAGACCCTTGGAGGCGGGACACGCCAAAGAGGGGATGAACAATAATAAGAATGTTCGGGATGAGCGGGATACGTCATCACCGAAGAAACCCTTTAGCGGGATACGTTAGAAGGGTGGAAACTCCGAAGGCGGGACACGACGGACGAGGAGGAACCTCGAAGGCAAGAAATGCTGGAAAAGGAACCGAAAAGGAAGTTGGAGGGCGGATTTCATTCCCTAAGAACCTTCCAATCTTCACACTTGGGATACGAGTGAAGAACGAACGTAATAAAAAGAATTGGTTTGGGTGGCCCCCATTCCAATCGGAGTTAAAGAGAGATGCATATGTGATTTCCCCTTTCCTTACTGAGCGTAAGCTCACGTCCTTACTTGTGGTGTAGGCAACGAGTCGACTATGCCGGAAGTAAAGGAGGAGACCTTTCTCGTGGAGCCTGCGATAGGTCCGATGGATGCGCCAACGGAGTAGTAGTACGGCACGAGAACGAGAAATAAGAACGGAAAAGGTTTAGTAAGAATCAAATGGTGATGTTAGTAATCCTTTATGCAAAATTTTAAATGTGATGTAAACCTGTAGTACGAATTTTGGTTGGATTTTAAAGGACTTCGGTTTATGGTTTAAGTTTCTTTATGTATGTTGTTTTCAAAAGATTTAGATGCTATCCTTTTTCCGTTTTCAACTCAATTGATTTATGCTTCCGCATTTAGTTCCTTTTTGTCTTTCAAAAAGAAGGATTTTCTTTAGGGAAGATTTAGTAACGATCGGATTTTGGCACTCTGATTTATTTAAGACAAATAAAAGAAGTTTTACAAATGAAAGAATTTGTATGACAGATGGATAATGCGTATTGAAAACGATTAAGAAAGTAAATTGGAAAAGATTAAGAAATCCGGGTCGTTACAATGATACTTGGGAGAACTACGAGATGAGGTATCTCATCCCCCATCAGGATTAAGTGACGGTTCTGCCTAGAATAGATTCCTAGGATGTATCTTTTCTCTTCCATGGAAAGCATGAAAAAATCATTTGAATGAATATGCATAATTATATTGCATAATTGATAAGCATTAGAAAAACCATAATGCATGGGTGTTTTAATAGATTAAAATGTTTATTTGGTGGATTATGTAATGTGAGTATAATCGTAAAATGGTTTGATATTGGTAAAGAATGGAAAACATGTTGAAATTGTGAGCAATTGTAAGGAATTGGGAAAATGTGTCTGCAGCATATATCATGTCTTTGGGGCAGATGTTTACAAGTGGAAAAATTAGATAAGTGTTCATCCACAGATGTGTGGGTATCCGCGAATGAGTGTGCATTTGCGAATGAGTTGGCATCTGTGGATGTGTGGATATCCACAGATGCGTGGGCATCCGCAAATTATGTTGTCATCCAAAATATAAAATGAAAAGGAAAACTCATTAGCATATCGCGACTATATATGTAGTGACATAAAATAAATATGTTTTATATAATATGATTATCTAGGATTGGACAAGATAAAATTATATTGTTTTGATAATTTTCGTTAAATATAGAACAATTAATTTTATCATAATGATGGTCATATATGCATGATTTTAATTCATTGTATTTAACAAACTCCTATTTTATTTTAATTTATTCTTTAATTTACTCGGTAAGTTTTGTACGAGTTACGATTCGTATACCTTGTATATTAGGAGTGGATTAAAATGAATAGCTGAGAATGTTAATATCGATACAATGAAATCCATTTCTATAGATTCCCTTGTTTGTTAGTTCAAGGATCGAATAATTAGCGCAATTCATAATCGTTATGAATTAATTATTCAATCAAGAACTAATGGTAGTCAAGGATAAAGACGCAATATGAGAGGTTAATGGATTATAAATCTAGCTGCATTGCGAATCTAAATGGAGGGTTAATACATATGTAATGACTATATCAATAGACATTACTTTAAGTAAATATACTCTATAGTTTTTAGAGTGCAATTCTAAATATTTAGTGGAATTACTTTAGAGTTAATAATTATATTAATTAACATAAAGAGTTTATGTTAATTAACGAAATATTATTAGAGCTTAAAACTATAAGTCCATCTGTCCCTTCATCACCTTCTATCATTATTCGAATAATAGAAAAAATGAACAAAGAGGATCAAATAATTAATTATGAATTAATTATTTAATACACTCTATTATTTTTCATTAGATAAAATAATTGAATTATTGATTATTCAATTAATTAAGACAAAATGACAAAAGTTGTCATAGTTAATATGTTTGTTATATTTCATTAAATGAAATAATGGAATTATTGATTATTCAATTAATTAACAAATATAAAGTAATTTTTAAAAATAGTTTTTAAAATAGATTTTGTCAAATTTGAGTTAATGTCATAGTGCCAAGTGTTAACCTATGGTGATAGGACCTTTCGTTTTCCATAACATTTTTGTTATAAATGTATTATAACTTAAATGGAAGATTAATAAGTTAACGTCATAGTGCCAAGTGTTAAGCTATGTTGACAAGACCTTTTGTTTTCTATAACATTTTTGTTATAAATGTATTATAACTTAAATAGGAGATTAATATTTGTAGTAGTTTTCTCTAAATGCCATAATGACTATTATCAAATTGTGTCACTATAAATACATATCCAAACTCATTAGCATGAGAGGTTGAAATCTTTGAGATTGAAGAATCCATTTTGAGAGCTAATTTGTGAGTCTTCCGTGTTGGCTTTAGAGAAACATTCTATAAATCCAAATAGATCGTCTCATGTGTTGAGAATACGATCTATCATAAATTGAGTGTGATCTTACTGCGTTCATCACGCCCACACATGCTTATTTGAGGTGAGGAGGATTGACAGAGAATATCAAATGTTGATTTTGTACCGGTGTAAAGTAAGCTACAAAGGTAATATTCTTAATCTGTTAGATTAGATCTAAATAAATACTTTAAATACATATTATTATTAATATATTATAACAATGATATGTTTTATGGTCATGTTAAAATTGTTTTTCATGATACATAGGTTATACACGTTACCGTTGTTATGAACCTCAGTAATTCCACCGTGCGAGGGAACCTAAAAACCAATAATTGCTATCAGAGCTTCGTTATAGTTATAATATATTAATAATGCGATTATATCAAAATCATAATATTTTATGATAAGTAGGCTTATACATTTTTTTAATTTATATATATTTTTGGAATGTTGAATGTATGGATATATGCATGATTGAAATAATGATCGTAATTTCATATGGTTGATTTGGGTTAGGAATATTTTTCAAATTTCTTATTTTAAATTTTGATGTAAACCCAATTTGTCTTGGGTAAATATTCTTTATGTAGTATTGATGAGATCAAAGAAAGAAGGAGGACAAGACAAATTTTGGAGCGAGACTATGGTGTGCAATTGTTGTCACCGCGACGTATGACGCAAAAAATATGGAGGTTACCAAGAGTTTATATAATTTTTTTATGGGTTTATATGTAATTTTAAAAATACCCAAATCGACTCAGTCATTATTTCATTTACTTTTATGCTTAATATAAGTTGTTTTATCATTGTCAAGCATTCACATGTCCTATAATACTTGCATATAGAGTCTACTTATCATTTAGTTTTCTCACATTGACATGCATTCTTAGCATAGATTTTATTTATTCAACTTTAATAAATTAGTTTGTTAGAAGTTAAATAATTTTAATTAGACTAAAACTATTAATTCGTATTTATGAATTATGTGAGAAAATAAAATAATGCAAATTTTAAATTATTAAAAATTTTACATTATTTTGTAAGTGTTAAATAAATTGTTTATTTAGTGTCATTAATTTTATAATTTGATTATAAAATTAATAATCTATATATAAAATACATTTAATGGGAAAATGACAAATCAACCATCATTCTTTACTGTTGGTGACAAATCAACCACTATCGTTTTTTTTCTAACAAATAACCACTGAACTATGGAAAAATGTCAAATCAAACATTGCTGTCATATTTGCCATTAAACATGATGATGTGGCACCATAGCGGTTTGTCATAGTTTAGGGATTAATTTTTTAAAATCGTGGCAATTTGTCATAGTTCTGGGGTTAAATTGTTAAAATCGCGGCGGTTTGTCATAATTTAAGGGTTAAATTGATGAAATCACGGCGGTTTGTCATAATAGTTCAGGGGTTAAATTGTAAAAATCATTGCAGTTTGTCATAGTTCAGGGGTTTATGCAAAATCAAAAAAAAAATTCATCCAAATCGGTCGACTGAGTGCAAAGTTATGGCCTTCCAAAGTTTTTAAGTAAACAATCTCATTTTTCCCGTATTCAAATCTGCTCTGATAAGCACCGATTGACAAAATGGATGTTTTCTACTTGTGCATCACGAAAAGAAGATAGAAAAAGAGTACTCAAGCGTCTAAAACCATTGAAAATTGATAGAGCTAGTGATGTTCAAAGATTCATCGTCGCAATACATGAAAGAAAAGAGTTTTCTTCTTGACGAGGAACCACAACAGTTTGTCGTCAAATCGTCGTGGTCCGTCATCAAGGCATAGCGGTTTTGTGACAAACCGCAGCGGTTTGTCATCAAGCCATAGAGAATTTTCTTCTTATCAAGCTGTAGAGAATTTTCTTCTTATCAAGCTACTGTAGTTTAACAATTTAACCCCTAAACTATGACAAACCGTCGCGGTTTTAACAATTTAACTGTAATATGCAAAATCTTCGTTGAGCTGAAAGTATGGCTTAAGTGATAATTTTGGGATATTAGGAGTTAAGTTGGATAAGTAAAGATATTGGTCAAGAGAAAATATATTTGGAATAACAAAATAATAAGAGAAATTAAACGTAATTTAGAGATTGGAATCAGCGGCCGATGGGGGTGGTCGATCGATGAGGTGTTGATCGATCGGTGTCATTGTCTGATGTGAAAATATTGGAAATTCTAAATGATTATTGGTGGTCGATTGTCTGGAGAGGAGATCTGCCTGCGTGATCAACTGCCAATTAATGAAGATTATTCTGGAGTGTTTTAACCGACGAGAAATGAATCGAAAACGTTGTCTAGAATGTCTGGAAGTTGAAGGGAACGTCGTCTAGAGTGTTTGAACGTTGAATGAAGTTAATGATCATTTACGGTAGTGTCTCATGGCTTTCCACCTTCAACGCGTTAATGAGGGACGTTGAAGGGTCATCTTTGTTGTCTATAAATAGTGAAGGTGGGATAAGTGTTTTACAGAGAAGAAATGATAAGGTTATGCTGCCAAAATGGTTTGAGAGAGAGAGAGAGTCTGCAATCGTAAGTGTTCTGTAGTTTTTAGAGTGGAAAATATGGAAAGGATAAGCGTCTAGTGTTTTGGTGTGAAGGAGCTGCTATGTTTCAGAATGAAGGATTGAGGGATTGAAAAGAAGTGGAAACCGTGGCTAGGTGAGATACTTCTGTGAGACATGGGTCTATGATGGTTCTGGAGTTTGATGGATGAGAAGCCGTGGCTGAGATTTTTGTAGAAGGATTCTCTTAAGGAAAAATAGGTGTGAGGTTACTGGGTTATATGTTCCCTGTGATTGTGATTCTTTTCGTTTCATGAAGGAGAATTTAAGTGATTACAGCTCTTTAAAGCCAAGGACTCCAGATACGTGGTACTGCATGTGTTTTGTCTGAAAGGGCTTACATCACGGGAATTAGGGGGTGTTTACTATTTGTATTGTTGATTGTTATGAATTGTATGTTTATAGATTTAAGTTCAATTCCTTATATAAGAAAGATCATGTTTTAAGGATATGATTAAGGAGCACGTTAGATAGGATTGTATGTGCGCGACAACGTTAAGACATAAAATCATAAAGTACATGAAAATGAAATGCACGTAAACAACTGTAGACCGGTTGGATATGTCTGGCACAGAAACCAAAGATAAGTAAATGACTGTAGTCCAGTTGGATATGGCCGACACAGATGTTTGTATGGTCCAGTTTGACACGCCCGACATATAAACAGTAAACGGATATTTGTATGGTCTAGTTTCACACACCCGACATATAAATAGTAAACGGATGTTTGTATGGTCCGGTTTGATATGCCCGACATATAAACAGTAAAAGACATAAATAGTAAATTGATATTTATATGGTCCGGTTTCATACGCCCGACATATAAGTAAATGAAATAACAATGAAAGACATGAACAGTAAAAGAGAAATGAAACAGAAAACCTTATACGATACTATAGAAATTGTATGTGAATTTCATGTTTTACGTTTATATCACGTACTGAGCGTTAGACTCGTAGTTAGGTCCCGTTGGTGTAGGTAAGGAGCAGATGAATGGATAAAGCTGTTGATGGACATAGCTAATGGAGTGTTGCTGTGTGGATGTTTGTGTTGTTGGAGACATTGACTTGTGGTTATGGCTCACGAAGATGAAATAAAATGTTTTAAAAGCTTTCAAGTGTTTTATGATTTCAAATAAATATTTAAGTTAATGTGTTTATTTAAATGTTTATTTAAACAATGGGTATGATATTAAATTATAAAAGACTTCCGCTGTGTGTTTTATGTTTAAGACTTTCGCTGTTTACTACTCTGGTGTTTTATTAAGCAATGATTTTACGATAGTTTTAAAAGAAAATGAAAATTTTTATACGGAAAAAAATTATGAAATGTTATACTAACCCTATAACTATTATGACAAACCGCCGCGATTTCATCAATTTAACCCCTGAACTATGACATACCGCCACGATTTTAATAATTTAACCCCTGAACTATGATAAACTACCACTGTTTTTACAAATTAACCCCAGAACTATTATAACAAACCATCGCGATTTTAACAATTTAACCCCAAAACTATTATGACAAACCGTCGCGGTTTCATCAATTTAACCCCTGAACTCTGACAAACCACCACAGTTTAACAAATTAACCCCTGAACTATGTCAAACCGACACAATTTTAACAAATTAACCCCTAAACTATAATAAACTGCTGCAGTACCACATCATTGCATTTAACGGCAAACGTGACAGCGATGTTGGATTTGACATTTTTTCATAGTTTAGTGGTTAATTTGTTAAAAAAATGATAGTGTTTGGTTTGTCACCAACAGTAAAGGTTGATGGTTGATTTTTCATTTTCCCATAAATTTATTTTGATTAAATATTTTTTTATATAGATTTAATAGAATATGTGATATTCTATAAAATTAGTATAATTCAAAATAATGAATGGAAGTAGAGAGTTAGACGTAACTTTCAATGGTCTCCATCGTTAATACAACAAGGCGAGATTTAGACGGGGCTCCGAGACGACTTTGTTATTGTCCTCCCTAAGGAGAGTGTTCACTTAGATCAATACCATGATTGATCTCTTAGAGATAGGTTTTATAAAATGTATTTTATAGTTGACCGTCCTTCAGGCGGCAATTATAAGTTAAGTTTTATAAAACGAAAACGATGGTATACACTCATAAAAATGTGATATAATGTGTGAATCACATTTTGACCAAAACTAATCAATAGTTAATAAATTTTGAAAATATGCGATATTTTGAATAAATCTATTAATAGATAATATTTTTACCCTAAGGAAAAATATTATGTATCGAGGCAATAATAACATTTGTATTTTATTTAGTGATTTAGCATGCTCATGCATTATTATACTTGCCATATTTCTTATAAATTTTATGCATAATATTAATATTTATTTATTTATTCATTGCAGTATAATGTCTTCTTTTATAATTAATCTACTCATGACTGAAAAATTGACTGGAGATAATTTCGTTAATTGGAAAAAGAACATGAATATGATTCTTGTGTATGACAACTTGAAGTTTGTCCTGACTGAGAAATGTACTCTGGTCCCTGTTGAAAATGCCACAAAAGAGGAGAGAGAACCATTTGAGACATAGAAACGAAAAAATGACAAAGCTCGTTGTTATTTAAAGCTCGCTGTTATTTACTCGCTTCCATGATAGATGTTCTCAACACAAAGTTTGGGAACACAGAGACTGCTTATGAGATAATGGAGTCTCTTCAGAACATGTTTGGTAAACCATCTGACCAAGCCCGTCATGAAGCTATCAAGAAAGTCATGAATAGCAAAATGTGAGCCGGTACCTCCGTTCGAGAGCATGTGTTGATGATGATTAGCATGATTCATGAGGCAGAAATTAATGAGGTCCATATTGATGAGGCTACCCAAGTGGGCATGATTTTAGAAAGTTTGAGCCCAGAATTATTACAATTCAAGAGAAACTACTTCATGAACAAACTGAGTTATGATATTACTCAATTGCTCAACAAGCTTACAACCTATGAGTCTATTTTTTCGGTAGAGAATAAGGGAGAAACAAATGTTGTTGAACCCTCCTCTTCTCACTCTTCCCTTAAGAAGCGAAAAAATTTCAGAAAAAAGGCAAAGGTCTAGGAGCAAATCCAGCAAAGGGTAAAAAGGGCAACCCCAATAAAAGGAACAAAACTAATGAGGGAAACAAGAATAGCTCAAGCCAAAAAAAACAAAAGGGAAATGTTTTCATTGTGGAGTTGATGGTCATTGGAAGAGAAACTGTAAAAAGTATCTCGATGAGGTAAAACAAAAGAAGACAGGTAAATTTGATTTACTTGTTATTGAATTTTGTTTAATTAAGAATGATTTATCATCCTGGATAGTTGATTCAAGTGCAACTAATCATGTTTGTTGTTCTTTACAGATGCTTGGTTCCTATCGGAAGCTAGCAGATGGGGAGTTCACTATGAGAGTGGATAATAAGACACTAGTTTTCGTTTCAGCAGTAGGAGAAATAAAATTATATTTTCAAAATAAATTTTTATTATTGAATAATGTTTATTTTGTACCGGAGTTTACTAAAAATCTTATTTCTGTTTCTCACTTATTTGAACAACGTTATTCAATTTCTTTTAATAATAATATTGTTATTATTTCTAGAAATGGACTAGATATTTGTTCTGCTTTTATGGAAAGTGGACTTTATGTGATAAGGCCCATCAACAAATCATAGTTGAATACTGAAATTTTTAAAGTAGAATTACCTAAGTCCAAGAAGCTTAAAATTTCTCATAATGATAACACGTACATTTGGCACCTTCATCTAGGTCATATTAATCTAGATAGAATTAATAGACTTATGAAGGATGGTCCTTTAAAATATTCAAATGTTGAATCTTTATCAGTCTGTGAATCTTGTCTAGAGGAAAAAATAACCAAAAAACCTTTTTCTACAAAGGGTCGAAGGGCTCAAGAGTCACTTGAACTCATACATTTAGATGTATGTGGCCCTATGACTACTCGGGCTAGAGGTGGTTATGAGTACTTCATCACTTTTGTTGATAATTACTCAAGATATGGTTCTACTTATCTAATTCAGTTTAAATCAGAAACTTTTAGAAATTTTCAAGAATTTAAAGCTGAAGCTGAAAAACAATTAGATAAGTCAATCAAGTGCCTTCGATCAGATCGAGGAGGTGACTACCTTGATAATGAATTCAAGGATTACTTGTTAGAACATGTGATTATATCTCAGCTAACAACACCTGACACTCCTCAGCAAAATGGTGTTGCTAAGAGGAGAAATAGGACTTTACTTAACATGGTTCTATCTATGATGAGTTACTCTACCCTCCCAAAATCATTTTGGGGATACGCTATACATACAGTGACTTATATTTTGAATGTGGTCTCATCTAAGTCTATTCCTAAGACACCTGTAGAGTTGTGAAGTAGTCACAAACCTAATTTGAGACACTTTCGCATATGGGGGTGTCCTGCATATGTGCTAGTTGGAAAGACTGGAAAATTAGAGCCTCGATCTAAGGTTTGCATGTTTATTGGTTATGCAAAAGGCACAAGAGGAGGTTTGTTCTATAGTCCTCAAGATAACAAGTTATTTGTATCGAAAAATGCCACATTTCTTGAATATGACTATACGGGTTCAAATCTCAAAGTAAGACTGTTTTGAAGGAAATTCATGCTGATGACATCGGATCAAAAACAACAAAATTTGTTGTTCCACATGGTATTCAGAAGATGACTACTTCTAGTCGGACCATCATGCCACCTAACGACCTGAATTTCTTAACCGTTTTAAAAACGCATTTAAGCTTACTAACATGACAAATTTAAAATCGTTTCCAAAGAAAAAGGGGTTATCAGAGTGCATCAAAATCCGATCGTTAATAAAAACTCATTCTTGCATCGTTCATTACAGAGAAGACAACTATCTCTTTAAAAAGCCATTCATAAAAGTTTCAAAAACATAATTAATGAGAAAATCTACCTTTACCAAATAACAAAGAACGGTGAATAATAATTATCAGAAAACGGCATTTAAAACATAATTCAAATCCAAGGTTTTGAGTTTCCAATTAAGACTTACATAATATTCTAAATATCCGAGTAAAGGCAATAAAAGGAAAATTTAACGTTCGTAAAAGCTAACCATTCAATGTTAGCTCTTATTAATTTTCCTTTTCATTTCTTCGTGCTGTACTACTACTTCGTTGGCGTCTTTATCAGACCTACCGCAGGCTCCACTGGAATGACCTCTCCCTTAATTTCTGGTATAATCCTCTCGTTACCTACACAACAAGTAAGGACATGAGCTTACGTCCAATAAGGAGATGGGGGGAAAACAATTTATGCATTTTTCTCTTTAGTTCTTCTTGGAATGGGAGCCACCCAAACCAAACTCTTTCATTACGTTCGTTTTCTTTGTTCGTTCTTAACTCGTACATCGAATTGGAGATTGGGGGTTGTCTTTTGAGATGGCATAATTTGTCGGCTTCTAACCTCCTGTGTGCATACTAGTCCCTTTCCCTACTTGGTGAGGGTGTATCCTAGCAGCTAGGCCAGATCTGGACTACCCATCTACCCCAACTCCCTATTCATTCCGTTTTTCAGTCATATCCTGCCTTCTGGGTTCTTTTTCTTTCTGGCATATCCCGCCTTTGGAGTTCTTCCTCTTTCTGACGTATACCGCCTTTAGAGTTTCTTCCCTTCCGGCGTATCCCGCCGTTCGGGTTTCTTCGGTGATGAACATTTCCCACTCATCCCGAACATACTTGTTCTTACCATTTTTCCTCACTCATGCATGTGGGTACCATCCTAGAGGTTACCCCCTACTTGGTTTCTATTATCATGAACTTAATCTATCTAACTTCTTCCTAAATAAACGAAGCATATATAAGAAACAATATCAACACTTTAGGAAATCCATAGTAAGCTATGCATAAACGAATACAAGGACGTGCTTCCCATACAAAAGTATCAACAGCGTTCATCTAAACATACTGTTAGCGCTTACTATAGGGAAACAGAACATGCTTTCATATATATAAGGAATTTAACAGCAACATAGAAGAATGAATTGAAAGTAACAATCATGCTTTATACCTAAGAAGAATAGCAGTGAAATTACTAAGAATTCAGATGACAAATCATGCTTTTAATCAAACTTAACAACACATCTAAACATGCTTTCTAATGAACAATTTACACCCAACAGAAAATAGCAAAAAGCATACAGTGAACATATAACGAGAGGCAGCAGTCATTCAGCAGAAAATATGTGCATTAGATTTATTGCTAATCATGCTTTCGACAGTAAGGAAAAGATTACTAATCATGCTTACGACAGTAAGGAAAAAGACAGCAGTGAAACGAACATTTAGACGTGCATTAGATTTCTCATTTTAACAGCATTTCTATGTAAAACAAACGATTAAATCATGCTATTGACAGTACCGAAATCAGCAGCAAAACGAACTTGTTTTTATCCTAGCGATAATAGCAAATCCCACTGTGTCCATACCATCCCCAGCCCTGTTTCAGACGCCGTGCTGTCGTCCACAGTGTCTGCATGTGTCGTCCGAATTGTCCCAAAAATTGGACAGAATCATTCAGGCACTGAATCTAGTCATCCGCAAAACCCTTGATTTTAAACAGATTCGTTGCGGACGCATCCTGCCTCGTCCGCACCGTCCGCATCCACCATCCACAACATCACTGTACAGTGAGTTTGGGACGCTATTTGGCGTCCCGAGTTGTCCCCACTCCTGGGAGACGCTCCTGAAGTGTTGCGGACGACACGTCTCATCCAGAGCATCATCCACAGGCGTCCTAAAGCCCTTAAATCCATCCTTTTTGCATTTTTTCGTCTAAGTCTTGTCCAAATTAAACGCCTACGAAGTTATATGTCATAACTTAATGTCCATAGAATGATGTATTATAAAAATATTAAACCCATTTTATTTCCAAAGTTTTGATTACATCATTTATCCAGAAAACTTAGGATCGGGTTGTTACATCCTACCCCCTTTACAAAAATTTTGGTCCCCAAAATTTAGCTACTAAATAGCTCGGAATACTTAGCCCTCATATCGTCTTCCTTCTCCCATGTGGCTTCCTCATGACTATGATTCTGCCATAGAACCTTGACCCGTGGAATCCGTTTGCATCACAACTCCTTCACTCTCGAGTCAAGGATCTGAACGGTTCTCTCATTATAACTTAAGTTGGGTTGCAGAACAACATTATTATCAGGAGGGGATAATACTGTTGCATTACCAAGATACTTCTATAGCATAGATACATGGAAAATGTGATGTACACCCGCCATGGAATCTGTTAGTTGTAGTCTGTATGCGATAGGTTCTATCCTTTCGGTGATAACATAAGGTCCCACGTATCGGGGATTGAGCTTTCCTCTTTTTCCGAACCTAACGATACCTTTGAAGGAAAACACCTTCAAGAACACCCTATCCCCTTCAGTAAATTCCAAATCTCGACGTCAGTTGTTTGCATAGCTCTTTTGGCTGCTCTGTGCTGCCGTCATTCTTTGCTTGATCAGGGCCACAGACTCAGCCGTCTTCTGTACTATCTCAGGGCCATAGAGTTCCGCTTCACCAACTTCATCCCAATACAAGGGGGATCTACACTTCCTCCCATACAGAACTCCGTAGGGTGCCATACCAATAGTGGCCTAGAAGTTGTTATTGTACGCAAACTCTACCAATGGTAAAAATTTCTTCCACATGACATGAAATTCGAGAACACAGGCACGTAACATATCCTCGAGTGTCTGAATAGGCCTCTCACTTTGACCGTCCGTTTGAGGATGAAAAGTTGTACTGAACATTAATTCCGTGCCCATTGCTTGGTTCAAACTCCTCCAAAAGACTGAAGTAAAGCGCGGGTCACGGTCTGATACAACCGAAACTGGAACACCGTGGAGCCGAATGATTTCCTTGATATATAATTCGGAAAGCTGATTCATTGTGTCTGTCATAGATACTGGCAGGAAGTGTGACACCTTAGTTAATCGATCAACGATCACCCAAATGGCATCATAACCTTTAATTGTCCTGGGCAAGCATGTGATGAAGTCCATGGTCACGTGCTCCCATTTCCATTCAGGGATCGATAGCGATTGGAGTACACCGCAAAGGCGCTGATGCTCGGCTTTGACGCACTGGCATATTTGGCATTCTGACACAAACTTGGCAATTTCATACTTCATCCTTTGCCAGTAATAATGAGTCTTCAAGTCTCGATACATCTTATTACTTCCCGAGTGTGCTGAGCAACTAGAAGTGTGGGCTTCTCTCAAAATCTTTGTTCGTAATGCAGTAGCATCTGTTACGTACCATCGACCCTTATACTTAACGATGCCGTCAGCGGAAGTAGAGAGATTTTGATACTTCAAAAGGGTTGGATTCAACTTGAAACCCCTACATACATCATCATTTTGTTGGGCCTCCTTGATCTGTTCAAGAATAGATGGCATCAGGGTCAACTTTACTAATACCACATCCAAGGGTGTTGGAACCATCTGTACTCCAAATCTCTGGAGATCTTTCTGAAGTCCAATCGACATTTCTCCGCATATCACACTCATTACTGCGGTTTTGCGATTGAGAGCATCCGTAACTACATTAGCCTTCCCTGGATGGTATTTAATCTCACAATCATAGTCCTTGACGAATTCAAGCCACCGTCGCTGACGCATAGTCAACTCTTTCTAGGTGAAGATATACTTGAGACTCTTGTGATCAAAGAAGATCTCACAGCGCTGTCTGTATAGATAGTATCTCTAGATCTTGAGAGCGAAGACCACCGCAGTAAGCACCAGATCATGGGTGGGGTAATTCTGCTCATGTACCTTCAACTGTCGAGATGCATAGGTGATAACTTTCCCATGCTGCATAAGAACTCCACCTAGTCCCCTTTTCGATGCGTAACAATAGATACAAAAGTCGCCCTCATCCGTGAGCAATGTCAAAACTGGGGCCGTAGTAAGTCTGCGTTTCAATTCTTGAAAACTATTCTCACACTCGCTAGACCACCAGAATCGGGTATTCTTTTTAGCCAGGCTTGTAAGTGGTAGAGCGATCTTTGAAAATCTATCGATAAAATGCCTGTAATAACCAGCCAATCCTAGAAAATTTTGTACCTCCCCAACATTTTTCGGTGGTGTCCAGTTCACCACTGCCTGTATTTTTTCTGGGTCAACAGATATACCTTCTGCAGAAATAACATACCCTAAGAAACCGACTTTACTCAACCAAAGTTCGCATTTGGAAAGCTTTGCGTACAACTGGTGTTGACTGAGAACAGATAAGGCTATTCGTAGATGCTCACAATGCTCCTCTTCTGATCAGGAATAGATTAAGGTGTCGTCAATGAAGACGATAATAAAATTGTCCAGATAATCCCAGAAGACACGGTTCATCATATCTATAAAGGCCGTTGGAGCATTAGTAAGTCCAAAGGACATCACCAAGAATTCATAGTGCCCATAACGTGTGCAGAACGCCATCTTGGGTATATCTTCGGGCTTAACTTTCAGTTGGTAATATCCTGATCGAAGATCAATCTTGGAGAATACCATAGCGCCACTCAGTTGGTCAAACAGATCGTCGATCCGGGATAGCAGATACTTATTCTTAATGGTCCTTGTTTAACTCTCAATAATCGATGCACATCCTCAGGGTCCCATCTTTCTTTTTGACAAACAACACCGGTGCGCCCCAAGAAGAAAAGTTGGGCCGTATGAACCCCTTAGTAGCTAGTTCTTCTAGTTGTTCCTTTAACTCTCATAATTCTGCAGGTGCCATCCGATATGGGTGCTTAGAAATAGGGTCCGTACCAAGCTGCACATTAATCTCGAACTCGATTTCACGGTCTGGGGGTAAATCGGGAAGATCGTTGAGGAAGACATTCAAAAATTCACGTACCACGGCGACATTATCAACTTTAACCTCGGTGATAGCCGTAGTGTCAATTACATTGAGTAGGAATCCTTCACACCCATTCTTGAGTAATTTATCTGCTTTAAGTATCGAGATAATAGCAAACTTTCCCTTCTCTTTAATCCCGCGAAAAATATGTTGTTCGCCAACCGAAGGATAAAAGCTGACCTCCCTCTTCTTGCCGTTGATGATCGCATGATGGGCGGATGGCCAATCCATCCCCATTATAACAAATCGTAGCCTTTTAGATCCATGATAATTAGATCGGCCCGAACTAAACGGCCATTAATATTCACTGCACAATTCTTGAGTACCCCTTTTGTAATCAGTCGGTCACCAGAAGGTAACAATACTTGGTGTGTGGAATTCATACTATCAGAGAAACAATTCGCCCGCTCACAGAATTTAATAGATACGAATGAGTGCGTAGCACCCGAATCAAACAAGACATAAGCCTCACATCCCTTTATATATATAGTTCCTGTGGGGAATAGGTAAGTCATTCGTTTTAAGGTAAAACTCCTACATTATCTAGGGGAAATTTTCAAGCATAAATACATGTATAATTACTTGACAATTAAAATAAGGCATACCTGCTACCACTACGGGCTGGTCATCGTCCTCCGTCCCGTATAGGGCAAAAACTTGGGGAGCTACAAGTTGGGTCGGGCATTGTCTGGGCCTGTGTCCTGCCTTTCCACAGGAAAAACATTTCTCTGAGCCTGCTAAACATTCACCTTTGTGTACCCTCTGGCATTTGGGACAGGCATCTTGCTGAGGAATATTGGTCGCTGGTATCATAGGCCTCTTTTCTGGCCTTTGCTGCGATTTTACCCCAGCTGGGCGCTTGACTCCCTGAGTTGTGGGAAGACCACTCCTCGACTGCTGCCCTGGATTAGGCATCCACACTCTCTGATTAACCTCTCTTGTTTTGGCCGCAGAGAACTTTACTCCTTCCACGGCTAGAGCCTTGGCAACCATCTTTGAATATGAGACACCCTCGGTGCCGGCCCCGATAACTGCCTCCTGGATCTCATTCCTCAATCCGCGTACAAAGTGCCTAACTTTACGCTCCTCGATCACCACTAGATGTGGAGCGTAATGCGATAAAGCCTCAAACTATTGTGCGTACTCTGTTACAGTCCCCGACTGTCGTATGTGTAAAAACTCTATCTCTTTCTGGGTACGGATAGTGTGCTTAAAATATTTGTCATTGAACAACTCCTTAAAATGCATTCCAAGTACGGATCGCCACATCCCTGGAGATGTTGATCGTGTCCCACCAAAATCGGGCTCTGTGACTCAGATAGTACGCTGCGCATCTAACTTTGTCTGTCTCATCAACCTCTGCATATGAAAATTTGTCTTCCATGGAGCGAATCCACTCCTTAGCTCCAGTGATATCTGATAAGTCACCATTAAAATAAGGCGGTCTAAGCTTTTGGAATCTATCTCATCCAGCCCCCTTCTGGACTGGCTATATCTGTAAGTCTCGATGGTCCCCATTACCATTTCCTTGGGCCATAAATCCCTCCATATAACGAGACTGTTGTTCCATGAACTGATTTTGCCTCTCAATCTGCTGTGATTGCTGCTCTATGATTTCAGCCATGCGCTCTAGGGTCTCATCCCGACCTTGGTTTTCATAGGGGTTTGGTGCCCTGGGTGCACCCCTCAATCCAAGTAGTCGTCCTCTTCCTCTCCTTGCCATTTTTGGTTCTAAATTCCTACGCGTCCACGTTACTTAGACAAGTGAGTAAGCATTTTAGGATTTCAGTCATTACAGGAAAACTTGTTATAGTCTTATATCTTTCCGTATTTTCATGTAATAAGTTTCATAGGTAAACAATTTCCTGAATTTCAGTTCTATTCATTTCTATGTTTTCTACATTATGAAGCTCATAGGTAAACGATCTCAATTCTACTCATTTCTATGTTTTTTGTTTTCTACATTATGAAGCAGTCATTTAATAAGTATCTTGTTAACATAAGGGACATAAGGGAAAATGTACTACAGTTCCATACATTTCTGACTTTACTATGCAATAAATCATTCTTAAGGTATCTGAAACATAAGGGAAAACTTATAACAGAGTCATTACCCGTCGAGTCTGGGTTGTCCGTAGCGAGACGCTTGAGTAGTAGTATGGCTCTGATATAAATTCTGCTCTGATACCAATTGTAACGACCCAGATTTCATAACCGTTTTAAAAACACATTTAACCTTACTAACACGACAAATTTAAAATCATTTCCAAAGAAAAAGGGGTTATCAGAATGCATCAAAATCCGATCGTTAATAAAACCTCATTCTTGCATCGTTCATTAAAGAGAAGAAAACTATCTCTTTAAAAAGTCATTCAAAAAAGTTGCGGAAGCATAATTAACTAGAAAATCTACCTTTACCAAATAACAAAGAATGGTGAATAATAGTTATCAGAAAACGGCATTTAAAACATAATTTAAAATCCAAGGTTTTAAGTTTCCAACTAAGACTTACATAATATTCTGAATATCTAAGTAAAGGCAATGAAAGGAAAATTTAACGTTCGTAAAAGATAACCATTCAACGTTAGCTCTTATTAATTTTCCTTTTCATTTCTTCGTGTCGTACTACTACTCCATTGGCGTCTTTATCGGATCTACCGCAGGCTCCACTCGAATGACCTCTCCCTTAATTTCTGGTATAATCCCCTCGTTACCTACACCACAAGTAAGAAAGTGAGCTTACGCCCAGTAAGGGGATGGGGGAAAACAATTTATGCATTTCTCTTTTTAGTTCTTCTTGGAATGGGAGCCACCCAAACCAAACTCTTTCATTACGTTCGTTTTCTTTGTTCGTTCTAAACTCGTACATCGAGCTTGAGATTTGGGATTGTCTTTTGAGATGGCCTAATTTGTCGGCTTTTAACCTCCTGTGTGCATACTAGTCCCTTTCCCGACTTTGTGAGGGTGTGTCCTAGTAGATAGGCGTAGATACAAACTACCCATCTACCCCAACTCCCTATTCGTTCCCTTTTTCAGGCCTTTCCCGCCTTCTGGGTTCTTTCTCTTTCCGGCGTATCCTACCTTCTGAGTTCTTTCTCCTTCCGGCGTATCCTGCCTTTGGAGTTCTTCCTCTTTCCGACGTATACCGCCTTTAGAGTTTCTTCCCTTCTGGCGTATCCCGCCGTTCGAGTTTCTTCGATGATGAACATTTCCCACTCATCCCAAACATACTTGTTTTTACCATTTTTCCTCACTCATGCATGTGGGTACCATCCTAGAGGTTACCCCCTACTTGGTTTTTATTATCATGAACTCAATCTATCTAACTTCTTCCTAAATAAACGAAGCATATATAAGAAACAATATCAACACTTTAGGAAATCTACAATAAGCCATGCATAAACGAATACAAGGACGTGCTTCCCATACAAAAGTATCAACAGCATTCATCTAAACATACTATTAGCGCTTACTATAGCGAAATAGAACATGCTTTCATATATATAAGGAATTTAACGGCAACATAGAACAATGAATTGAAAGTAACAATCATGCTTTATACCTAAGAAGAATAGCAGTGAAATTACGAAGAATTCATATGACAAATCATGCTTTTAATCAAATTTAAATACACATCTAAACATGCTTTCTAATGAACAATTTACACCCAACGGAAAATAGCAAAAAACATACAGCGAACATATAACGAGAGGCAGCAGTCATTCAGCAGAAAATATGTGCATTAGATCTATTGCTAATCATGCTTTCGATAGTAAGAAAAGGATTACAAATCATGCTTACGACAGTAAGGAAAAAGACAGCAGTGAAACGAACATTTAGACGTGCATTAGATTTCTCATTTTAACAGCATTTCTACGTAAAACAAACGATTAAATCATGCTATTGACAGTACCGAAATCAGCAGTAAAACGAACTTGTTTTTATCCTAGCGATAATAGCGAATCGTAACGTCTATCATACTTTCTAAACTGTAAAATAATTGCAGCAGGAACTATATAAGACAACATCATAACTGAATCATTGCAGACAACAACTACTTCAACATTCAAAACTCATGAAGTTTCATTTCTATTCCTTCTTCTTTTAGAACTGTCTTGTTCTCTTTTTCTTATTTCTCGTCACTTATCGTTAACATCTAGCAGTATTCATAGAAGAAAATAATGATTCTCATCACTTATTGTTAATGAAGGCAGTAACAACGTCTCAAGAAATAACAAAGTTTATCAAAGAGTTATGTATATTCTATGACTAGCATATTCTATAATCAAGCCTTATCTTCAACATGAAAGGAATAACAATAAAAATAACAGCAACAAAAGAAGAAGAAAAATGACAGAGTTCATCAAGAATTTCTATATCTTTTTCAACTGTAACAGAAAAATCACCAAACATGCACACACACAATACTTAGGTGTAGGGCCTCCAAATGGCCAAGACAACCCATTCCTTACCCTTGAAGTCGAATTTCCTCACGTACAGCAGCTCCTCCCTTTCCAGCAGAACTTCCCCCAACAGAAAACGAAGGAGGAGAACGTGGAGAAAGGCTAGGTTAAGTAGAGACACACCTAGGGTCACTGTCATGCGTGGAGGGGACAAATCTCCAGCTTTTGGCTTGCTTTCGGCTTGAGTGTGTGATTTTTGTGTCGTTGGTTGCGTTTCCATTGATTTATGTCATTTTCGTTCTAATTTTAAAACTTATCTGTCGCTGATCTGCTGCAATTCGGACTAGTGCGGACGCCGTGCTGTCGTCTGCATGCGTTCGTAAGACCTAAAATTACGCAGCTAAAATTTGGTTTTCGGACTGAAAATGGCGTCCCCACTGTGTTCGTACTGTCCGCAGCCCTGTTTCGGATGCCGTTCAGTCGTCTGCGGCGTCCACATGTGTCGTCCAAATTGTCCCAAAAATTGGACAGATTCATTCGGACGCTGAATCTAGTCATCCACAAAACACCAGATTTTAAACAGATTCGTTGCGGACGCATCCTGCCTCGTTCGCACCGTCCGCATCCATCATCCACAACATCACTGCATAGCGAGTTTAGGACGCTATTTGGCGTCCCAAGTCGTCCCCACTCCTGGGAGACGCTCCTGACGTGTTGCAGACGACATGTCTAGTCAGCAGCATCGTCTGCAGGTGTCCTAAAGCCCTTAAATCCATCCTTTTTGCATTTTTTCGTCTAAGTCTTGTCCAAATTAAATGCCTACGAAGTTATACGTCATAACTTAACGTCCATAGAATGATGTATTATAAAAATATTAAACCCATTTTACTTCCAAAGAGACGCTTAATGAAACCTTAATGAAAGTCTGTTCCAACAATCAACAATAATCGACTAGCAATAATCAAACAATTAGAACTCCAACTCTGTAACTGATCTAGAGCTAGAATTTGGAGGGTACAAACTCAATATAGTGATGAAGGTCGTGTCAAAATTCCAGGCCAAAAGACGTTCTGGAGTCGAAGATCTATCCGATTCAAGAATCCCCAGAAAAACTATTCCAAGCAGACAGATTTTACAGTTCGGAATTAAAATGCTATAACTTGAGCTACAGGTAACGAATAATGCTCAAATCAACGAGATTAGTTTCCTGACTTAATCCTGAAAAGTTCATTAGAAGGCCTCAAACAGAGACGCTTACCATAAGGGGTTCACAGTTAACAAAAGTTCACAGATTCTGCAGCTCACAATATTCCGAAAATATCACTTTTCATTCCTAAACTTCCAAAAGAACTTCTTCAGCAACTAACATATATCAAACCTCCATTTCATAGAGAAACCCACCAGTAAAAAAGGAAACTTGATAGTAGCACAAAAATAAGAAGAAATACACAAAGGAGTTGTGGCACCTCCTAAAGTGAGAGGGCGTTTCTTTGGTTGGCTGAAACCAACAATCTCCAATGGGGGATAGTTCTCTTGCCCCACACCACAATCCCACCTTAAAAAGGAAGATTGGAAGAGGCAACAACCCAAGGTAGCAAGGTTGAGAAACTTCAAGAGAAGTCTTGCAATGGGATGGAGGAATCGGCGCTAGGAGAGGGAGCTTGGCCGCGGCAAGGAGGAGTCTTCACTCTTCAAATCTATTCTTCAAAAATTGTCCCCCATTCTCACAAAGGAGGGACTTTAACCTAAGGTTACATTGTAGGTCAAATGACTAAAATGTCCCTAGTGACAAAAAAAATGGGCATGAGGGTGAGGTTTTCATGAAAACCGCACACCTCTCAAAATCTCACAACTAAGCAAAATAACACAAAACAATTACAATTATTGTTCCTAAAAGCAATTCTACTAAATCAAAACAAGACCTAAAATAATATTTGAAGTCTTCACGTCACCACACTTCAAGGCAAATGTGGAATCCGGCTTAGGTTGGTGGAACACCATCCAAAGCGATCAAATGAAAAGGAACTTCTTTATCGTCTTGTGATACATCTTTCAAAGCATCCCTCATCTTGGTATTCCCTACAAAATAGAAGCTAGTTAGGAAAGAAATAAGCTCCTTGACTCGACTCTGGACGATAGGATTCAGGGGCACATCAGAAATATTTAGGAAATGCAAGCTACATTCTTGGGATTTGTCTAATATCATAAAAATAAAATGTTAGCTTTGTCTCAAGCATTGTATATTGACAAGATGGTTGTCAAATATTCGATGCAAAACTCTAAGAAAGGTTATTTACCTTCTAAACATGGAGTTATTCTTTCTAAAAAGTAGTGTCCTGACACACCTCAAAAAGGGAGAAGATATGAGACGTTACCCCTGTGCATCAGCTGTTAGGAGCTTGATGTATGCTATGTTGTGCATGAGGCCCAACATATGTTATGCAAAGGATAGTTAGCCAGTTTCAGTCAAATCCAGGATTAGATCATTGGATTGCAGTCAAACATATTCTCAAGTATCTAAGGAGAACAAGAAACTATATGCTCGTATATTCTAGTAGGGATTTGATACCAACTAGATACACAGATTCTGATTTTCAAACTAATATAGATGACCGAAAGTCAATATCTGGATCAGTCTTCACCCTTGGAGGTGGAGCCATAGTTTGGAGAAGTGTAAAACAAGGTGGTGTTTTAGACTCTACTATGGAAGAAAAATACATTGCTGCTTGTGAAGTAGTAAAAGAAGCTGTGCGGATTAGAAAATTATTTAGTGATTTGGAAGTAGTTCCGGATATGGATAAGCCATTGTCTTTGTACTGTGACAATAGTGGTGCAGTGGCGAATGCTACAGAACCTAGAAGTCATAAACGACAAAGCATATAGAGAGAAAATATCATGTGATAAGAGATATAGTGCAGCGTGGAGACGTGACTGTTCTGAAGATTCCATCAATTGAGAATCTTGCTGATCCCTTCACCAAGGCGTTACCTGCAAAATGTTTTTAGAAATATCTAGAGGGCTTAGGGATTAGAGACATGTCTCATTTGCTTTTGGGCAAATGGGAAATTGTTGGGAGTAATGTGCCCAACAAAGAAATGTAATAGAACAATTTTATAATATATGAATAAATTTATATTGATTGATATTATATTAACATTTTAGATTATGTTTTATAAAATTCATAGAAAATTCCTTAGTTATTTATGCTAACTTTATATTAACATATATATTGTATATGTGTATGATAAAATATAAAGAGTAATAACCAAAATATGTCCATGACTTTTATTTGAAGTATGGAATCTTCAAATAGTTCATAGTCAGTAACATAGTTTATCTCATTAAGAATATATAGTCATATCCCGACTATATATGTAGTGATATAAGATGAATATGTTTTATATACTATGATTATATAGGACTAAACCAGATAAAATTATATTATTCTGATAATTTTCGTTAAATATAGAACAATTAATTTTATCATAATGATGGTCATATATGCATGATCTTAATTCGTTGTATTTAACAAACTCCAATTTTATTTTAATTTATTCTTTAATTTACTCGGTAAAGTTTTGTACGAGTTACGATTCATATACCTTGTATATTGGAAGTGAATTAGAATGAATAGCTGAGAATGTTAATATCGATACAATGAAATCCATTTCTATAGATTCCCTTGTTTGTTAGTTCAAGGATCGAATAATTAGCGCGCAATTCATAATCGTTATGAATTAATTATTCAATCAAGAACTAATGGTAATTAAGGATAAAGACGCAATATGAGAGGTTAATAGATTATAAACCTAGCTGTATTACGAATCTAAATGGAAGGTTAATACATATGTAATGACTATATCAATGGACATTACTTTAAGTAAATATACTCTATAGTTTTTAGAGTGCAACTCTAAGTATTTAGTGGAATTACTTTAAAGTTAATAATTATTTTAATTAATATAAAGAGTTTATATTAATTAACAAAATATTATTGGAGCTTAAAACTATAAGTCCATCTGTCCATTCGTCACCTTCTATCATTATTCGAATAATAGAAAAAATGAACAAAGAAGATTAAATAATTAATTATGAATTAATTATTTAATACACTCAATAATAAGTTTATCATTTTTTATTAGATGAAATAATTGAATTATTGATTATTCAATTAATTAAGACAAAATGACAAAAGTTGTCATAGTTAATATGTTTGGTATATTTCATTAAATGAAATAATAGAATTATTGATTATTCAATTAATTAACAAATATAAAGTAACTTTTTAAAATGGATTTTGTCAAATTTGAGTTAATGTTATAGTGCCAAGTGTTGAGTTATGGTGACAAGACTTTTTGTTTTCCATAAAATTTTTGTTATAAATGTATTATAACTTAAATAGGAGATTAATAAATTAATGTCATAGTGTCAAGTGTTAAGTTTTAGTGACAAGACTTTTTGTTTTTCATAACATTTTTGTTATAAATGTATTATAACTTAAATGAGAGATTAATATTTGTAGCGGTTTTCTCTAAATGCCATAATGACCATTATCGAGTTATTCCACTATAAATAGAGGTCCAAACTCATTAGCATGAGAGGTTGAAATCTTTGAGATTGATGAATCCATTTTCAGAGCTAATTTGTGAGTCTTCCGTGTTAGCTTTAGAGAAGTGTTCTCTAAATCTAAATAAATCATTTCATATATTGAGAATACGTTCTATCATAAATTTAGTGTGATCTTACTGCGTTCATCATGCCCACATATGCTTATTCGAGTTGAGGAGGATTGACGGAGAAGATCGAAGGTTGATTTGCAATCGGAAAGAGTGATACCCTGAAACAATTATAATGATTTGATTGACACTTAGAACCAAAAAGGGTTATAGCGAAAGTAATCTTCAAAGAGAAATCTTGGAGCGCGGACATAGGTAGTTTGACTAAACCACCTTAACAAATTTGTTTGCACTCTGTTACTATTCTCTCTTTACTATATTGTTTACGCTTGCAAATTTAATTTAGTTAATTTAATTAAGAGAGATAAAATATGTGAAGAGATAGTACATACGGAGAAGTTTTAATGAGTGTATGAAATTGATAAAACCAAACACAAGTAGTCAAACTTATTATGTAGAAGGGGAATGAGTAGGAAAATAAAATCTTCATCACTCATGCTTTGCAAATGATAATAATTTAATTAGAACTGCAGCGAGGGCAAGGGTGGTGAGCCTACATTGACAAAACATTGTAATTTTCCATGAAAACAACATATATATGACAAATTTCTTATTATCAGAGAAAGAAGTCTGATATGTTGTATTATTTGAAGAATCGAGATAGTTTTTTATTTCTTTAATGCACTTGGAAGAGAGTTTTTGAAAAGCATCCACAAAGAGACCAAGGTGGAATCTTGTTCATTTGTAGCAGCTTGGGAACTAGATTTTAGGCCATATTAGGCACCCATGATCCCACCCTCTCCTCCTTGGGAGTTTCCTTTCTTCATAAACCCTAATGGAATCTTTCTTCCATAAGATCCAATGGATAAACGACATAAACCATTTATTCATTTTCTTTCTTCGCAATAGGTTTTGATGTGATAACATTGTCTTTCCTAATAACCAAACCTAGTCTGCCCATTCATCTACACAGATGTGCACGTAGCATTAAAAACAATTCTAGAATAATGTATGAATTTTACTATAATGTTCAACTTAAATTTTGAACTTTTTTTAAATAAAATAAAACTTGAACTTTACATTGTGAACAAAATAAATCTCAAATTGATTTTTCGATTTCACTCAGTTTGGCTCTGATTCGGTTTTGGTTTTAAATTTTTTAGTTTGGACTCAATTTTGAGTTTATTTTAGTTGGTTCAATCTCGATTTATGTTGGTTTTGGTTTTTTTTTTTTTTAATTAAAAAATATATAAAATAACATAATATCAGTTCAGTTTGATTATGATCGAAGCAAAACTAAATATAATTTAATTTTAACAGTAGAGCTTAATTTGTTCATTGTATTTTATTAAACAAAATTAATAATTGAAGTTGAACCAATAATAAAATTAGAGATTTATTTTATTAAACAAAAAAGTTGAGAATCAAAATTGGATGGACTCCAAATTTCATATTTATTTTGTACTATACTCTAAATTCAACAACTAGAGTAGTTCATGCTTCTTGGGGATAAAACTCATGAATGAAGAAGAGCTTAAAAAATTGTCTCTACAATAACCTGATTGAAGTTAGTAATTTCATCCAAATTAGTTACAATTTTTACTCTATTTATTTATTTATTTGAAGAGAGTTGGTGAATTATTTGGAGATGTTAATGCTTTGGTACAAGTTTTTATGTTACAAAGAAAGACTTGCAATTAATATGATAAATGCAAATCTCCTTTAGTGCACCTGTCACAGTCAGTCGTCATAAAGTCACACATTACAAATATTTTTAAAGAATTTCAAAAAATAAAAAATAATAATAATAATTTTTCTACTAACCTTTTAAGTAAGATTTGGAGCCAAATCATGCCCCATTTAAGGTATTAACACTAAATTCACTCTTAACGTAGCATCATTGATTGTTACAATTCATGCATTCAGTTAGTGCATCATTGAGAAAATATTAGTTAAATGTCATGATTTAAACATGGTATTTGTTGTATAAATATCTATTGGTAAGAGTTTGAATTAATATGTCTAGGAAGCGGACGACCAGTGTAACGACACGATTTTTCTTACATTTAAAATTTTTATAAAACAATTGAAATCTTTATTAAAACCTCTTAGATTGAAATCAGAGTACTTTTCTTAAAACCGGACCATTAAAAACATTTGCTTAAAACTCATCACTTAAGACAATAAATATAGTGTTACTTTACATTTACAAATTCGTTTTCACTTTACTTTCGTTCAGCGTGGTCAACCACAAGACTCACCCGTGCAAATCCTTCGTCAACTGCTCACTTAATCTGTTCGTCATTTTCTCTTGTACTTGTACCTACATCGCAAGTCATAAACTATGAACCTAACGCTCAGTAAGTGATAATACCTAATATGTTACATGTATATGTTGTTTCATTTTAAAACCGTATACAATTTCTCTTTTCGTTCTCTTTCTTTTGTCCTTTTATCTTTTCACATTTACGTACTTTCTTTTTGTTTATGTTCCTGTTTCTGTATCCATTTCGGTATCCGTGATCGTACGTGCTTCCGTAGCTATTCCCATGTCTGTTTCCGTATCCGTATCTGTTTCCATTTATGGAAATTCATTTCCATTTCTGTTTCCGTTCCCGTTTCCGTTTCCGTTCTTGTATCTGTTCTCATACCGTTTTCGTATCCGTTTCCGTATCCGTATTCGTTTCTCTTTTCATATTCTTTTCTTTACTTTTCTTTTCTTTTGTTCCTGTGCCGGGCGTGATAAATCGGACCACAGAAACATTTATTTTTTCTTAATCTTTTATTCGTTTCTTTTGTTTTGTTCCTGTGCCCCCGAGCGTAACATACCGGACCACAAAAACATTTATCTTTTCTTTATCTTTTATTTTTTTCTTTTGTTCTTGTGCCGAGCTTGGCCTACCGGCCTACAAAAATCTTCTTCTTTGTCTTTTTTAATCATTCATTTGTATTTTCTTTTCGTTTTCTGTTCGTTCGTACTTCTTTTCGTTTTCCGTCTTTCCTTTTCAAAGCCGTGCATAAAAATCATTTTCGTATTCTTTTGAAAATTGTAATGCGTAATGCTCATGAATACACACAACAGTTCATATGAAAGCGAAAATAAACAATCAACATATGATTCACAGAACATACTATAAAAACAAAAAACAATGAAACGTGCATTTAAGTACTGTAAACAATGAAACGTGCTCTTAAAAATTGTAAACAACTAAACATACTAGGAAAGCAGTAAACAACTAAATATGCATCTCCTAATCTTGTGATGTAGGGTCCGAAGACCAAAACAAATACATATCACTTACCTCTATTCTTCGTTCAACGCTTAATACTATTCCCTCTTCTTCTTAGTACCTTCACATTTAGAAAAATTTAGTCATTAATAAAATCATTTAATTTACAATCTTAACGCCTTTTCTATTATAACTCCTAGTTACATAATAAAATCTTTTATACTTAGTTTAATAATTAATCTCCACATTCATTGCTCAACCTTTATCATGTCTTCGTCCAACACAGGCCAACAATTGATCTTAACAACCAACAGTTAACCAGAGATTTAATAACTTCGTAAATGTGAACTCACTTAACACTTATTCCTTAGCAATATTCAATTTCAGAACCAATCTATAAATAACAGCATATTCATTATCAAAGCAGAAATCAAAAGCAAAAACTTAACCGGCTTTTCTCTCCAAATATCACAGTTCTACACTTGTCAACATCCACTATATTCATGCTTCACAAAGGAATAAAAGTATGGCTAAACAGATTACCTAAACAAATCACCAACTTAACAAGTCGTTCCAACTTCAATCAACTTAACAACTTATTCCACTTCATAATAATCCTAACAAAACCCAACTGTGGCGATAGAAATCCATTCACACAACCAATATCAACAGCAGACAAATAACCCAATGGCAGAGAAGTTCATGCGTATAATTAGTCATCCAACATATTGATTCTCATTCACAAAATCCAGAAACTAAAACCAATTGAGGCAGTAGCAAAACATATCAACTGTGCAGTGACTTCCCAAAACATACATCCACTGTATTACAGAATAATCATCAAACGTGCTAATCCAGACCATCACAGAGCATTAAACATCGGGTTAGTACAGAACACTACATCAACAACATACTAATTCTCTACATCGCAACTCGATAGAAAGTAATCACCAGGAATGTAAACCCAAGAACAGGAAACAAATCTCCAGGATACACAAGCCTTACAGACTGTAAAGTCCAGAATGAAGGAAAACCTCTGACCTTCTCGGCCTGCAGAGAGTTCTGCTTCCTCCGGTTCTGCTGACTCCCGTTCTGCTCACTTCCGATTTCCTTCAGGTTGCCCTCTCTACAGATTTCTCTCGCGGCAGCACATTCTCCTTGCTGTATTTAAACACAGATGACAAATTTGAATGCACAACTTATCCCATGATTTCCGCCAATATCTTCGTCGTTCGAATCCTTACTTGAACCACTCTGTCGTCTTTCAGAGCAAGAACCAATGGACGGACCGATTCAATCTAAATATCACAGTTCTACACTTGTCAACATCCACTATATTCATGCTTCACAAAGGAATAAAAGTATGGCTAAACAGATTACCTAAACAAATCACCAACTTAACAACTCGTTCCAACTTCAATCAACTTAACAACTTATTCCACTTCATAATAATCCTAACAAAACCCAACTGTGGCGATAGAAATCCATTCACACAACCAATATCAACAGCAGACAAATAACCCAATGTCAGAGAAGTTCATGCGTATAATTAGTCATCCAACATATTGATTCTCATTCACAAAATCCATCTAAGCACAAGCAAACCGAACCAACAGCTGCTTGTGAACCGAACCCCGTCTTCACCGCGAAATCGCCGCTCCAACCCTGCCAATCGCCACCTCCGATTATCCGAAATCAACAAGGTAACAACAATTGCAACTTACCTCAGTCAATCGCGTAGGGAAATCGCAGTTTTCGCGGTTCAATCATCGCACCAGCAGCTCAGGCATTTCCGAGCCCTAGCTCCCGTTGCCGTCGCTCCACGTTCACTCGTCGTCGTCCGTGGAAGTCGTCACCGCGTCGTCGCCGGCAGCCGCACTCCGACGCGTCACTCGCCCCAGTCTCGCCGTGATCTCCTTCTCTCGGTCTCGACTTCTTCTCCCTCCCACCTGTTCTTTCTTCAAAAGGCAACTCACAGCCAACAAAAGTTCTCCCCTTTTCTTGGTTTCCAACCGGCCCACAGGCAGTATGAACCGAACCTAACCGAACCGAACCGGTTCAATACTTCATCTTCCTTCAACCGATTTCCTCCACTTAAATAAACTCTTTTCTTAAAATTAATATCTTCTTTTATTTTATAATATTTTAATTTCCATTAATTATAATTATTTGATTGTATTTTATTTTATTTTTAATTCCTCATTTAACCCCCAATTAATTATCTTCTTACTTTTAATTTCAACATATCCATCAATAACTTCCTTCATCCCTTTAATTAGTTTAATTATTTCAATTAAATCTCCACTCTAATTATTCTAATCAATTATCTTACATTATAATTCTAATTAATCTCACTTTATTTAAATCTAATTATAATTTAATATATTATCCTAAATTATAATGTATTGATTACGTCCTTGGTAATATTCCGATAGTTATCCAATAAATTTAAATATCCTTAATTACTTTTCAATTATCCTTATTAAATTTCAATATAAAAATTTGGGGTATTACAACCAGTCTTTCGGAAGAATGTCCACATAAGTAAAAATGTCACGGGAGCAGGCATCTGCGGATGAGTACGAGTAGCCGTAGATGTGTAGGCATGAGAATGCGGCCATCCTCAGATTTATGTGGATGCCCAAATGTGTAAAATAAAGAGAGAATGCTTATTGAGTGGGCATCTGATCTTTGGGTTAGACGTCTATAGAGGTAAAAATGAGGAAAACACTCTTGAGACTAGAAGACCGGAGTGTGAGTGGACGCCTGGTTTCTTTCCCACGGGGGAGGATGTGTATAAAGTTTAGAAACACTATCATTAAACAATTATAATAATCAAAAGTTCTAATTTTATAAAACACATGTCAAATGATGTTTACCTCACTTACTAAACAATTATATTCCTTATCCACATTAAACGTACAATTTTATCAAGAATTAAGACTCAAAAGTCTTCAAACATCATAATCCATCAATAGTGACATATTAATTTATTCCAAATAGTAATTGTTACTTTTAATAACAATAGTACAACTTCAAATACAATTTAATAATGACTTTTATTCCTCATCAACTTCACAAAACCATTTATGATTTATAGAATTACTATTATCATAATAGTTCTTTTAATATTACTAATATCATTATATATTATTTTATTATTGTAATAATCATATCTTTATTATTTTTATTATTATTTTGTCTTTTAGTTTTCGTTATTATTAAGTGTTTACTTCAAAAACCAGTATTCACAAATAGAACGTTTAATTTTAATCCACTTACTTCATTAGAACAGTATATGCATGACATTAATCATGAATGATCAATATAAAAATTTATATCAATCATATAATTTTGATGATTAATAAGTTATTTATTCATTTTTCAGGTTATGACAAACAATGAATAATATAGATGAAATAACAAAATTACAAATTCATAATTTACATATTAAAAATTTAACTTCTGAATTTAGTAATCTTCCTGGAATTCCATTCCAAGAAAAAATTATAATATTACCAAAAAATCTTCCTACAGGAACTCAATATTCAATCGGAACTTCTAATTCATCCTTAGAAACATCTTATAATTCCAAAATTCAATGTCTTTTAAACAATGTTATAGAAATTTTGTCATATCTTATAATTCATCATAATATAGAAGATTTACAGGAAATACAAAATAATGTGATTAATACAAACGAATATATAACAAAATACTACTATAAAAATAAATCAAAGATTAAGACTATAACTGAAATAATTAAAGAAAATCAAGACAAATTAGAAAAAATAGAACAAAATATTTCTGAATTAAAAGAAAAAATCAATAATACTCTAATTATGATAATAACTCTTGATTCTTATATACGAAAATATTTAGGATAAATATAATTATGAATATCACACCCCAACCATTAGCTTTAAGTAAACGATTAACTTTACGAAATTCTAATGCCACTTTTATTAAAACAAGTATTCACAATAAATCTTATTTTGTCTATATTGACACTGGCTCTACTTTATGTTTCTCAAAAAGACATGTACTTGAATCATGGACTAAACAAAACAAACCTTTTAAAATCATTGTAGCCAATAAATATGACCATCTAATATGGTATGTTGGACATTATATTCCTATTTTTATTCAAGGTTATCCTTTTATCACTAAAACTCTTTATCTTCATGATTCTGGAGTTGACCTTGTTCTCTGTAATAATTTCTTAAAATTATATCAACCTTTTATTCAAAGACTCAACAATATTTCTCTGGTTTTTTCGGGGAGGAAGGGACCACTCCAAATCACCACACCAATTATATTTCAAACTGAAATGATCAAACTAATAGCACACAAAACAATAAATACTATTCACTTTTAATATACATCTCAACAAATTCTTGAAAATACACTTCAAACTGTATGTAGTAAAAATCCTCTAGATCAATTAAAAAACACAAATACAGAAGAAATTATTATTCAACTTAAACATCCTCTTGATGAAATTAATGTTCCTAATAGAATTCCCTAGAGTATTCGAGACGTTGAAGAATTTAAACAAGAATGTCAACAACTATTAAATTTAGGTATTATTAGAGAAAGTCATAGTCCCCATAGTGCTCCCGCTTTCTATGTTGAAAATAAAAATGAAATTAAAAGAGGAAAACGAAGAATGATAATAAATTATAAAAAAATGAATGATGCTACTATTGGAGATAGTTATAAATTACCAAGAAAAGACTACATTTTAGAAAAACTTAAAGGAAATACATATTTTAGTACATTAGAAGTTAAATCAGGATACTGGCAACTACGACTGCATGAAAATACTAAATCATTAACAGCCTTTGCAAGTTGAAAGTTGGATGAGCTTAAAACTACACTATTTTGAGAGATGTCTTTAAATGAGACTTTAGAGTGAGAATATGGAGACATGTATAAAAGGAGAAATGTTCCTAACACCTTAAATATGTGGACATGTAATAAAATTGGATAACCAATAGGGTTGTACCATGTGTCACTTGGAGATTAATAACTAAGTATGTGATTAATGTGTAATTAAAGGGTAATCAAGGTTAATTAATCATGATTAATTATGTTAATCATGATTAGTTATGTAATCATGGGGATTACCTTATAACTAAGCTAGATTAATTAGTTTAAGCTAAGAGTGATTAAGGGTACTTAACCATAATATTTTTGTGACTTTCCATGGAGTTAAGAGTAAAATGGTAAAGTTTGAAGGACAAATTAGATAAAAGGATAATTTTACCCTAAGAGCTCTCTAGAAACTTGCGGAATGGAAGCGTATCAGCATCATTGTGTGCTGATCCAGAAAGGGAAAAAAGAGGAAGAAGAGAAAGAGAAAAAAAGAGGAAGAGAGGAAAAGAGAAAAATTGGTGGGAAGAAGAAGGATTTTGTTTTCAATCCTTCAAGAGAAAGTGTTCCTCTCTTCAAGGGGATCTTATTAAGCATAAAAGTAAAAAGTGAGATTAAAGAATAAGTGATCTCGAAGAGGTGAGAACTCTAACTTAAGTTTTTTTATAAACAATGTCAAAAATTGCATAGTTTGTACAAAGAAAATGGTGCTTTTGGAAATTATAATTGAAGCTTATGATTGCATGTTGGTATCTATGGTTAAAATACATTTATTTTGGTTCAATTGATTGATGTTGAGATTCTTGATTGAATTGATTAAAGATAATTTAATTAAATAAGTAATTCCTATTAAAGGGGAATTATATGAATGGAGATTTATATATATAGGAATATAATTATTAATTTGAGATATTTTGAGGATTAAAAAAATTGTTTAGACATGCATTGAGTTAGTGCATTATTGAGAAAATATTGGTTGAATGTCATAATTTAAACTTTATTTATTTGTTGTGGAAATATTTATTGGTAAGAGTTTGAATTATTGTTATAATCATAATGTGTTAGTTTGATGTTGGTTAAAATAGTATAGAAATGTCTATCTTGATTATTTAAGTCATTCTTATGGTTATAAATGGGATTTGGCATGACAAGAAATGCTAAATGAAAAAAATGTGAAATAGGGCATGAGAGCGAACACCTAGTGTATGGGGCAGAACGTTCGCAAGGCAAAATAATGAGAAAATATGTCTTGGAAGCAGACGATCTGTCTTTGGGGTAGACGTTTGTAGAAGTGAAAATATAAATAAAACTGTTAAGGGAATAGACATCCTCAAATGAGTATGGGTAGTCATGGATGTGTGGGCATGCGAATGCGGGCATCCGCAGATTTGTGCAATGTCCGGATGTGTAAAATAAAGAGGGAATCCTTCTGGAGTAGGTGTTTGGTCTTTGGGGCGAACTTCCGTAGAAGTAAAAGTGAGGAAAACACTCTCAGGACTAGACAATCAGATTGTGAGTGGACGCCTGATGCAATGTAATGCTCTCGGGTTTGGCCGTCTAGGGTCCAAAGCAGAAGTCCGCAAAGGCTTTTTGTCTTTGTAATGTGTTTGGTGAGGACGCCCGCAGATGGGCTTAGGTTGTCCGCAAATTGTAAAATTTGAACATTTTCCTTAGGTTTAAACCTAATTATTTGACTAATGCATAAGTCATTTGAGTGTAGTTTGAGACACGAGTAGAAGATATCTAGATAGATGTGTGATGTTAGTTCATGTATCATTTATGCTTGCTTAATAACAGGATTTGCATAATTCATGTGCATGTATTATTATTATGTATTATGGCCATTCAATATATGCATAAAATGAGTGCTCAAATCATGAAATTATGTACATGCATGAACGATATTGTGTAAGATAGATTAGTCACATTCGAACCCAATTATCTGGTCAACTATGTATTGTGTTACGTATATAAAGTGAAAAATAGTAGGAGAGTGATTGTGGGTCCCCCTTGGGATGCAAATCCCTAACACTCCGGAGGTATATTTATTTTATGTACACATCTGTTGGGAACAATGTCGAGTATGGTGGGGTTACATGGTTGTGTGCAACTTTACATACAATGTGTTATGATCATGCATATTGACATTCACATATATGTTAATATGGTACGTGTTAAATAACAACACTAATGAAATTAAATTGAACATTACATTGCTTCACATTATTATTGCATAGTTGTGAAAAGAAAATCATTGTGTGCTCTCATATGCATTTTGTATATATTTCATAATATTAGTCATGGAATAACATGGTTAGATGTTTATGTGAAAGAAAGTGTTAAAGGGATCTAGGCTATGATTTAAATGTTATGAGTCTAGGCATATTCATGTATATGTATTATATGATTCCTTCATATAGAGGATCATGTTAAAACTATGATTTGAAAATCGACATTAACTAGAAATATCTAGATAGTTCAGGATCTATAGACATGCATTAGAAATGTCTAGTGTTAGTGGTAGATAAACCATAAAAAATATAAAATATGGTTTGAGATTAGACATTAAATAGCAATGGCTAGTTAGTTTGATAAAAAGCAAACAATGGAAATAATGAGAAAAAGTTACATGATTAGCATAAAATAAACAATTATGTTAGAGTTGAAAGCGGAAAAAATGATTATACATTCAATGGAGTATAAATATACTTAAAATGGAATAACACATAAGATTTGTTATTGAGGTATTAGATATAAGTATATACTTACGGAATTAAGTTGTGCATAAAAAGAAGTTGCACACAAATTGGAGAATTAGTTAGACTGTGATTACCTAAATCATAGGTCTAAGCATTCAAACATACATTATCACTTATTACATAAAGAGGCGAAACACATTGTTATGATATTAATAAAGAAATATCTAGAGTTTTGATTAACACATAGAATGCAAGATGTGTGATTTTGAGTGTTGTTAAAAGTTGAAAATGGAAGTGAGTGATATGAAAACTAATTATATAGAGCAATAGTACATGATTAGAAGTGATATTTATATGGTTTATTGAATCATTATATTAGAGTTCTTACTGAGCTCAAAAAGCTCAGTATAATTCTTTTATCAAAATTTTAAAGAACAAGTGGCAGCAGCTCAAGAACAAGAGTCCACGTGATTTTTTTGGTCAAATTTTTCAAGAACAAGTGGTATGAACAAAAAAGTAAGGTTTATTGGACAAAAAACGTTTGCAAAGCATAGGGCTAGAGTATGGGTTTGGATGTTATTTTAATTTGAGTTCGGTTCTTATTTGTAAAATAAATTTGGATAAATTTTTGTAAACAAATAATATTACAGCCTTCCTGTTTTGTTGGTTTTATACTGTGCGAATGCATGTTTGATTGTAAGCTTTGACTTTGCGTTGTGGGTGTTTTTCAAGCAAGAGAATCCAATTCAGGACACAATTTTGGAGGAGATTGAAGATTGATATGCCATACATATAAATAAAGGGTAAACCTAACCTTTTTTCACACCATGCCAGGAGTTGTTCTTGTTGCTGCGCATCCTTAATTAAGGAAAGAGTTTGGCATCCAAACAAGCACTCAAGTTTCATCATTTTCTCTCTCCCTCCCAAACAAAACCCTTTGATCATCGGAGAGAAAAGCCAATGTTTTCAAAAGCACAGACAGCGACCAAAGAAGGTCCCTCTACTTGTTCTACACAAGCTAGTCTTTTTTCCTAATAAGAAATCTACTAATTTTATCCACTTTTCCCCTTGGCTGTGAAAAACAAAAGCATTGCACTGGGCCCCTCTTCTCTTATATGATTGACGTACACACAACAAACCCCAAAACAAAACTATGTCAAAACCAAACCAAATCATATCAGCTTGCTTACTACAACAACATGAAAGCAGTAGATTTCTTCTTCTTTGATCACCTGTCCATTGCCAAGTTCTTAGACTATTCTCAATCACCTTCGGAGATATCAGCAAAGGTCACTAACAGGGAAGAGATAATGAATGAACGCACCTTTGTTTAGTCCATGCAAATACACATCAACCCATCAAAGAGCATCATCCAGTGATACAAGAAACTATTTCATCATGAATCACAAATGAGAAATAATGAAAAGGAGTTGGTTACCAAATTCCTATTCCATGATAACTTTGGCACCAAGAGCTTTCATTTTTTCAATTATTTGCTCACCTTCTTCCTTTGACACTCCTCTCTTGAACACTGATGGCGTCTTCTCTACCAAATCCTTTGCCTCCTTCAAACCCAAATCCGTAAAACTTCTTACCTCTTTGATCACTTTAATCTTTGCAGCAGCCTCATAAGATTCCAGCTTTAGTTCAAAGACTGTCTTTTCTGGCTTTTTCTCCTCTGCCGCTGTTGACGCTTTCATTGCCATTCCCGACAATCCGGCAGCTCCTGGTTTCATGACACCCACTTCCGGCATATCTTTCATTCCCAATTTTTTCATCAAAATTGATGACAATTCAGCAACTTCTATCAGTGTAAGTCCAGATATTTCATCAACAAGCCTGAAGACACGATCAGTTGGAGGACTTCGATGCTCTGTTGGGTCAAATGTTGATGGATCATAATCAGCTGGGAGCCTCTTTTGGTCGATCTCTTCTTCGTCTTCGTCTTCGTCCTCTATTTTTGCTGGTCGACCAAAATGTCTAGATGATCCAATTATGTTTTTGGGTTTGAGCGCAACTGAATGGTTCACTATCGTTCTACCAAACCATCCATTTGGTAAATGATGTCTGATTCTGAGAACCAAGTTCATTTCCAAAGTTTTAAATAGGTCTCCTCCCCCTGCAAGAGGCAGATTATGCACCTAAATCCATTTCAACTAAGTCAGATGGACGGAATTCACCCAAAAAAAAAACGAGTAATGTTTTTCATGTTAAGGAGAAAGTATGCATAGGGCGTATCAAAATATTTACTAACTTAAAAACGATGAATATACAAATTGAAATGGCTCATCTACTAGTTACAAGTCAAGATAAATTTAAACAATCAAAAAAATAAATCATATTGAAACAATTTTATGGCCTTCAATATTTGTGAGAGAAATAGTTAAATGTGGAGAGACATTTGAGTTTGACAAATGAAACATCATAAATATCACTAAATCCTTTTTTCATAAAACATATTGCACAATCGACATGCCTAAACTATGATTTATACTCATCTTTTGGTAACTCTAGTGGTAATGGGGCAAGCTCATGATGAGTTGTGAGCGCAGAAGTTGTAGGTTCAAAATCGATTGAATTCATTAGCACTGAATTCAACATTACACATACTCAAGCTAACTCAACACTCAATAAAGACTTTTCTACTAACTTAATCCATCTGACCTGATAAAGGGTCCTTTGAAATTATAGACGATCGCTTTAAAAAAGGCGACTGTTTTTTACATTAAAAAGGAAACAAAGGGTTTTAACAATAATGAATGGAGAATCAGTGGACGTTAATTGTAAAAGCTGTAGAGAACTAGTTAAGTGAGATCGTCAATCTCTCCACTACTGCACCTCCTCAGTTGCTTCTGAGAAAAAAGGCAACCAATCGAACTCAAACCAATTTCTTCGCATTTGATTTTGGTATATGGTAAGGCAGGAGAAGGTTAAATCAAGATCATTCAGTCCTTTTCATGGTATGAAACTCCTACCCCTTCAACTTCATTTCTAACTTTTTCTCTCTCAAATACCTGTACTTTCTAAGAAGAGAAGTAAAAATTTTTACTTTTAGGAGTGTAGAAAAGTCGATCAATTGTTTATGCCCTTCAAGTGGAAACTAATGATTATAAATTTTCAAATCTTAAGGTTCAGGTCGTGGATTTCCTTGATAGTAGTTTATCCATAAAGCTCTTACAAAGAAAGGTTGGAGAGGAAGAATTTATGTTTTTTTTTCTTTTCTCCTCAAAGAAAATCAGGTAGAATTTCTACAAACCTGAATCGTCACACAAATCAGCAGGTGCAATAACATAATATGTTTCCTAACTATAGAATTGGAAAATTTGCTATTTTCAACATTAAGTTTAGGGTAACAAACAAGGGTTTAGGCTATTTGTCCTAATCAGGTAGAAACTGAATATACATATTAATACCATTTAGCCATAAACTTGAAGTTCCCTCTTTTTCTTTGGCTTAAGTTAACATCTATCTTCTTGTTTTCCAAAGAAGAAAACAACTGCATATATATTTTCACCAAAATTTTCCTTTTGACTAAGAAAACAAAACCATTGAACTACGTCTTATGTGCAGTCCTTTCGTTAAAAAACATGAATAGCGACTTGGTAGCTAGTGCATTGGAGCTACAAACTGAACTAGAACATTAGCTATAGCTTGGCTTAAACCGTTGAACCGCAGAGCAAATGTAGATTTTATATAATCCCATAACATAATCACCACTAAAAGAGGATGTGCGTTCAGTATTGACACAATCAGACAACTTCAACTCACATATTCGGGGAATAAGTGTCTCTGCCCTGATTTTATTCGTAAAAATTGCTGGGCAAGACAAAAGCGAACACAAGTGTTTTGACGAGAAATGAAGGGCGAGATTAAATTCGCAAGGTTGAACAATCCGTCAACTAGTGAAGCGTGATTGAGAAACAAATCGGGAAGCAAATGAGAGGAAGAGTGTTCAAACAATCTGAGAAGAAGGGTCGGAAGAATTGAAGCGAAAATAGAGAACATTGAATGAAGAAAAAAGCAATACCTGAAAGATGAATGGAGAGAGCAGAGAGCAGAGAAAATGGGCGGGGAAGGAACAAGAATGAGCGAATACGCAGACGACTCCAGGCGGGGTGTGTGTTCCCAGAGGATGAGAACCTAGGATTACATTTGCAGCACTCAGCAGGTCTGGTCACTGCTCTGTAACCTAATACAAGGAAAAGGCCATAGTACCCTTGCGCCCTAAAAGTGGACGGAACCGGGGGTTGGGCGGTTCTGTTTCGAAATTTATCCGTAATTTTGCTACCCCCCCCCCATGAAAGAAACAGAATTCAGAACAGGCGAGGAAGAAGAAGAAGAAGAAGAAGATGGGCGATGCTCCATGGGGTGTTTATCAAACGAGGTGGGTTGGCATTAACATGTCATCTCATGAATGCTGGGATAAACCAAAGAAGAGTTGATGAGCCTTGGATGCAGAATCGACATTGTTTTACTTGATAATCAATGTCTGAACTGAAGCATCATTTTGGCCAAAAATACATCCATCAAAAATTAAATCTCAAATATAAAAACAAGAAGAATTACAGTCTTGCCAACACATGAACTCACACTCCTAAACATCACTCATCACATTTGGTTGTAATTTTTATTGCCAAAACACCATCGCATTGAGCACAAGCTAAAATGTAATCTCGCACGGCGCATGAAATGTCCTCCCCCGACATACCGCCTCTAGATTTTCCCCCGCATACGAGCAAAGCGGCGACACTTCCACACCTGAGCCCAAATACAAATCATTGCTATAACGCGTATTTGGTGTTCAACTGTTGTAGCACAGCAAAAACAAACACCACATCATACCAGTTGCATATAAGGGAACGGAATGAGTCAAGAATCCGCCTGCAGCAACGGCCCACCGACTGTGCAGTCGAAGAACAAGGAGTTTGGCACTATCTGGAGTATCAAAGTTCGCCCCATTTGCGTTTTTCACTGGTGCAAACTCCTCTTCACGTAAAACCTAATCAGGCATCATCATAAATTCAGGTAATAAAGATGCAGTCTTTCAAGTTGTACGAGAGAGGAGGGCGATATCACCTCAAAAAGTGCAGTTGAAGGTGCGTAGGGAAATGCATCGAATATGAATTGCTCTAGTTTCAATCCCTGGCAGTCTCCATGGATAGAAGGGATCTTCTTCTCTGCTACATGATATCTGCAAAATCGCATTCCCATCATAAACATGAAACACAAAAAAGGAAACTTCAATCAGGCCCACAATCTACTGCATTCTTTCATGCCTTTCTCAACCATAAACATAGATGTTTCAAGATAAGGCATAGCCTGGAAAGCTGTCCAAATACATGTGTTGAATCATGTGTTTGCAACACATAACTTGGACATAACACATAATCTTCACACACAAGTTATGGGAGAAGAAAAATACTAACATGCTATCCTTCTCCAGGCCATTTGCCACTTGGTTCAAAAAATCCAACGTAAACATGTGCAGGCAAACCTGAAAGAAACCTAAACCTAGTTAATATGCTTCATCAATCATTTGAAACACAAGGCGGGGGCGGGGGCGGGGGAGGGCTCCAAGTTTCACCATCTCTGAAGGAGACAACCTTTACAAATTTGTCAATTGGAACCATGAAGAAGCATTTATTTTGGGCAAAAGATAGTTGCATGGAAAAAGGTCAAAAAAGTTATTACATTGCTCCAACAAAAGCGCAGCCGTCCAGTTTGTTGGTTGATTGCAGAAGCTAGTGCCAGATCCAATTCACTATATTCCACCACATTGAAAGGCCCGCCTTTACCTCTTCTCACAAACACACCAACCTTTTCCTGGGGATATGCCTATGGCCAAGTAACTCCAATAAATAAGATACCAAAATAACATATTGATATGAATATGCAATTGAACACACACAAAAAATTATGATGTAGCACCCATAATTACCAGTAAAAATTGTTCAATGTTATGGCCCACAAGTGGAATTCAAGAGGCAACAACAGGGGAATTTTTTGTAACCCATAAATGCCGTAAAAATATTCATTTCATAGACGAGTAGAAATACGTATATCTCGTCTTTAATGACCATATAAATCATAGCTTTCCAGCAAAGTGCCTATTTTAGCACAAAAGAAGCAAACACGTATGGTAAAATATTCACAAGAAGAGTATCCACAAACAGGCACCAAGATTCAAGACTTGCGAAAGCACAGAGACACAGCATTTGTAAGACCTTCCTAGCAGGAGCAATGGTAAAATAATTCAGATCAGTCAGCAAACAGAACATGCAACAAATCCAAATCAAAGATCTGGGCAAAAAACCATTGGAGAATCTACCAAGGATACCAAAACTAATTTTACTACTGCAGTAATCAATATTAGTGCGATTACATGGAACCTTTCGTGCATCAATACACTTCCATTTACAGATTTTAAAATATATATATAGTACATCCTACCTTTCGAACAACTTTTGCAGCGGCTGATACTCCTTTATCGATGAAATAACCCAAGAACGTAGGATCAGCCACACGAACCTGTCATCAAAATCCGATGTTTATGGAAGTTTATGTTACATGTATAGAAGGGCATTCAAATCAATAATATTATGAGTGCCATGAAAACTAACCAGTGCATTGTCCACTCCATAGCAATCTATATATCTAACCCCCCGCACTGCCATATCTTCCAATAACTTTGAAGATTTCAAGGCTAAAGTAAAAGGAAGTTCCGTCAACAGGACGAAGGTTAAGCTATACAATAGTAATTAATCAATTGAGCCCAAGAATAATTCTATTACCTGCATAAACACCTCCATTACCATCAGGAGCTTTAGATACCTGGCTTCAAAAAAAAATAAAAGACTCACTAGTGGGTATAGCACGTTGAGGTGAAAATACAAGACATGCAATGCGTCTCAGTATGGTGTATGCATAAATGTTAACTGACTCGCTCCAAGATGAAACAAAATATCATAAAATTCAAGCCATCATGATCTTATTTGGATTCTCCTTTTAGGATTTCCATGGTACTACAACTCTACTTTTGGCTCGGAACCTTCTGACTTGGAACTGAGAAGGTCATTTCATGTGCCTTCGTACAATCCACAGACATCATCTCAACGTTCAGTATGCCTATTACATTTATCATACAGAAACTTATGTTCCTCAAAATAAAATAAGAAACTAATTGTGGTAGATGTGATGGAATGGATGAACAAATCAAGTAATCAACTACAGTGTGGGATTTCTCCAATCCTCACCCTTTTCCCACTCACACCATAGAAATTTCACATTCTTTACGTCCACTTCCTTACTTGAATAAGCGTAGACTTGAAAAAAAATAATTCAACAAAACTTCCAAAAGCTAGGGAGCAAACTATGGAATACATGAGCACAAGCAATAGCCTTACTCTGTATGGAGTTTCCAAGATAAATCTTCCATCCTTAGAAACACAAGGTATGGTGCCTTGCTGAAAGAAGGTAACCTGAACAGGGGGGAAAAGAAAACAAAAAAGATGTCCTTTCAAGAAAGCCAATAGGTAAATGTGACAGAAAGTATGGGAGTTCACATAATTCTTACTTGATCAGCTTCCAGCCCAAAATATTTATGACTTTCAAAAAATTTACGTGTGGGATCATCGGTAAATGGACTGGTCATTACATACCAATGGATTGGTATTATTGAATTAACTGAACCTGAGGTTAAATAGACTTCAGAATTAAGTAGGAGAATGCTAGAAGCATCAAATTCAAAACATGCTCCCCAAGCATTAGAAAGATCACAAAAACTGTGGTCTTACCTTGTTTTACGCTACAACTTTCAAGAAAAAAAAATTTAAAACTGAGGACGAGGGATTAATTACTGCAATACAAAGCTTTAACTGTGCATACTTACTGTCATTTGTAGCATGAGCAGCCATCCTTTGGACACGCAAAATTCGTTCAGCTTGTAGTTGAAAAAGCGACTTCCCAGATGGAAGCCCAATATCTTAAAAGAAGGAAAAATAAAGCAAATAGAAGAATAAGTGAAGGAATTTCGGAAAAGACACTTGAAATACAATATTACTTACTAAAACATCCTTTGGGATCAGAACTTCCAAGCCGAGTTCCCTAAATGAGACATTTAAACCAGCAGTGAGGCACTAAACACTCACCAGATGAAAGGGAAAAAAGAAGGCAACAAAAGTGACATGACAAAACTATTAATCAAAAAACAAATTAAATGGTTATCCTCTTATTAATATAGCCAGAAATTGCAATTGCATATCCTAAATTGATTTAGCTTAAATTTCATAAGTGTGGAATTCTCTAAATTAATTTAAAAAAAGTAACACTTAGAAAACATCTACACTACCCTCCTGTTCCTGAGTGGTATCATGTTGAAGCAGTTGCCATAGGCTAACAATGGAAGAAAACATCACACCTTGCAAGGGAGAGAATGCACAAAACAATTTTAAAAACTCTTTCATTTAACTGAAATGCTCGCACATATTATGAAAAAGTGATTGGATTGCAATCTTAGAAAAGATTACACCAATTCTTAGTTATAAAGCAAAGTGAGAGATAAGTGTTTCGTTTTACTATAACTAGAACATGGGGACGGGTGTAGTTTGCAAATATTGAGCAATGTAGCACAGCATAAATTCTAATGAAGACGGGGAAGTTGCCTAGAAAGGGAGAACAAGTGTCATACTCTGGCTTTAACACGCCCAACTTAAAAAAGCACCACAGAACCAAAAGGCAAAGAGAAATAGACTGCAGCTAAAAGTAAAATATACCCAGTTGAAAATAATGATTTAACATTTTTACTGGGGTGCATACTGAAGAGCAACGTACAGGAAATGTGATTTCTAGTGTAAACCGAAGTACATCATGGTCTCAATGAAGCCAAAGGAAAGAAAAGCATGCTCTCAATTATTTTTAGAAGTTCAAATGGCAAACACAGAATATCTACCTGTCCCCCGGATAAAAGCAAAACAGCCAACTTTCCCTCTGAGATTGCCTTCAAACCCATCTTCCACCATCTTTCTCTTTCTTCAAGGGACCGCTCCTCTACCGTTGACACACTACTCTCCGGAACAGGCTCGATGGCAGCTGCTGGTAGTCCTGAAAACAAAGCCTAGTTACATCCACTCAAATGAACTCGAAAGTTAACACAGTGCATGCACAGATGCAGGAAAACAGACCTTGAGATCCAAGCGAACACCGAATTATCCGATCTATTCTCGAAAGATCTAAACTCTGAAAGAAGGATCGCTAATAACATTAACAAGTAGCATATAAACAATGGAACCAAAAATCTAAAACTAAACGCCACGCAGCTCATATCCAATTGTAAAATTTGGCCGAGAAAGTAATACACTCCCCAATGGACATAGTTGAAAAAAAAAATGATGTTTGACTGATCAAGAATCATTATCGTCATTGAAATGAGCGAATTCAGCGGAATCTTCGTAAAGCTAGAAAAAGAGAGAAACAACGTACGTGGGTCTATCGTAATGCCCAAAGTATAATTGAGGAGAAATGAACAGAGCGATATTCAAAGGAAAGCAGAGAGATCGGAGGAGAGTGAAATGGGAGAGAAAGAAATGGACTAGTACCGCGATATCCTTGACGAGAAGGTCACGCTCTTCAGCGGAGAGCTCATCCCAGAGAGAGAAAGCGTCTTCTTGGCCATAATCCTTGAGTCTCTCGAGAAGGGACTGAGGGGGAGGCGGTGGTTGGGGCTGCCGGTGAGGCGGGGACGGAGCTAAAGAGGAGTTGCCGTCGAGGCCAACAGACGAGGCAGGTACCCTCATAGTGAAACTCCCTCAGAGAATGAGAGTAGGGGGTCGGTCAGATCTCTGGGTGATGGATGATGGGGAGAGGTGGAAGTGGAAGAGAGGTTCCGGGGAGTTTATAGGGAGGGGAAGCGGGCGGGTGAGTGAGACAGGGGGGGAGATCCAACAGTAGGAACCAAGCAAGGAATCATTAAACTCGAGCAAACTACTCCTCCATGAATTTAATTTTATAAAATAATATTCTATATATTTGATCATCATGATTTCACGTATCACATATTATAATAATAAGGAAATGATGATGATTGGGGCCTGGGGGTGGAACTTAAAGGAGAGAGGAGGGAGTGGGAGGGAGAGACGGGAGATGAAGATGCCACCCTCCAACCCAGCAGTTGGAGATGGGAGATGTAAGAGCAAATAATATTAGGCCTGAATTCAATCATTCAAGGGCAGCCCCACACCCACTCTCGATCTTCTTCTTCTCCAAAGACATGATTGAGCAAGGAAGGGATCTGGGCCCAACCCAAATGGGAATCTCCATTTTTTTGGGTCACCAGCTCACTCCACAAACAATACAATAATGCCTGCGTCGCTTCATTATTGCTTCTAACAACAAAATAATTAATAGCGAGGAGGAGGAGGACTTATAATTCTTTCCCTACTCCAACCAAAATGGGAGGCCATTTTAGCCAATTCATCACTCCTAAACTTGTTCTCTCGCAGTTGAGTTTCATTAATTGGTGAAAGTGATGACTAGTTCCAATCCAGGCATCTTACCCTGCCTCCCATTCCCAAAAACTGGTTCAAATAATATAAATTTACATCAAAACAGCGGAAGTAACATTATTTTTTTTACCTACATCAAATAATAATTACCTTGTCTAAGTAATTATAACATATATTATGTACCATGTCGCCTGAAATTACCAAAAGCAAATAGGATTGTACGAGTGTGCTTTGAAGAATTAGGGGCGTTTTGGACTAAGTAGAGAGAGCGCTTCGTTTAGTGAATGACAGCATAGCCTAGGTACCCAAATCACTGTAATAAGAGAGAGGGAGAGAGAGAGAGAGAGAGAGAGTGTAGAGAGACGGTGTAGTATTGTGCAGAAAAAGTACAGATTGGTGGGCAGGGTTCCCGCCATTTACACCACTCCCGACTCTACACCGCACCATAACCACACTCAAGCCCTCTACTCTCTCTCTCTCTCTCTCTCTCTCTCTCTCCTCTGCTTGTGTGAACCGTCTCAGGGGAAGGTTCAGGTTCAGAGGCTCAGCTTCCTCTTCTGAAAGTTTTCGAATTTGGTAATTGGTGCTTTGATGTTTATATCATTTATGGGTCTTCTTCCTTCTCCGCCAATTCCACACAAATTCTCGCTGATTCTCTTTTTCTCTCAAACAGTGTTTCGCTGTAAGCGACAAACAGTTTTCTGGAAATAAAGGAGACGCAGGACGATGGCGGAGTAGGGGAAAAAAAACTTCCCTTTTGCTATCGTGTTTTCTTTTTCTTTCTTCTGGGTTTTTAGGGTTTTGTGTTTCTGAAACAAATCAGTTGCTTTTTGTATAGCTTGGAGTGAAGTGATAGATCAGATATAGTGGATGTGAGAAATTCAGGAGAAGAAGATGAAGAGCAGGAAATGACTGTATGCGAATGATGAACGACATAGACATGAACATGAACATGATGATGATGGTGAAGCCTGCATGGCTACAAGGTTTAATGGGGGAGACATTCTTTGGTGGGTGTGGGGTCCACGAGAATCGCAGGAAGAACGAGAAGAACGTCTTTTGCTTACACTGTTGCCTAAGCATCTGCCCCCACTGCCTTCCTTCCCACCGCTCTCATCCTCTTCTTCAGGTACCCCTTTCTCTTTCCTTTTCCAGACTAGTCCTAGCTTTCAATTTTCATAATTTACTTCTATTTTCCTCTTCTGATCTGTTTTTTTCTTGAGCATTAAGATGTTCGCCACTGGAGGTAGCTCGAGTTTTGTTTTATTTCTGTTCTCATATTTGTAGTTCTCTTTGGGTTTTCTGAAATTGATCCAAATATGGTCGTGGGTATGTAAAATTTTCACAGTTTCTGGAAATTCCTCATGAACTTCCTCGACGACTGCTGTTATCTCGTCTTCTTCTTCTTTTTTTCCCCTTGTACTTCCTGGCAACTCCATTCCCTTGGAAAGAAACTCCACTCCAGTGAGAAGACATATCAAGCATCTGTTGGGATTCGAATTTTCTCTTGTTTCCAGTTTTAGGCGAATTCTATCCTCCCCAACTATATGCTGATCAAATGAATTGGATCAGTTTCTACGTATCGATATCTGTGTCTGAAGACTCAGATCTCGTCCTAGTGCTTCATAAAATAATAAAATAGACGTTAAAATTATATATTCCTTGTTCGTTTTGTGGACGCTGATTAGCAGATCAATACGAGTTTCTCATACTCGTTTTCTTTTCGCAAAAAAATGGTGCATGTGAGAGAAGAAAGAAGTAGTCAGATCCCTTGGATAATAGCAATAACTCTCTCTCTCTCTCTCTCTGCGTCTTCCTTGGAACCCCCTTCGGAAATGATGTGTTCTTATCCTTTGGAATTGAATCCGTCCAAAACATTTTTCATATGAATTTTCTATTTGATTTTTTCAATTCCGTTGTTGTGTAGTTGGAATTCTAGCCAAGTCATTTGTTATTTCGGTGAAGTTTTAAGTTAGAATTTAGATCTTCAACACATGGTCTCCAATGTAGAGTTGTATCGTCCATGGCAAACCTAACATATTTTAATAAATCATCCAAAAATTATTCATGAGGTTTTCTAAAAATGGGATGACAGTCCCTGCCTTGATTTCCACTTTTTGGACTCGGTTTGTTTCCTATTTGTGGAGGACTTGTCTTTTGTCCTCTTCTCCTGCAAACCCTTCTCACCTGTTACTTTCAAAGAAAGCCATAGTTTGACCCAATTCCTCTGCCTTTTCTTACATCATCCCCTCTTCGATTAACCATTCAGATTCAAATTCAAATTCAAATGTCCATCTGATTACCCTCTTAATTACTTTTTTCCTGCTGATTAGTCTGTTGTCTCTTAAGCTGTGGCCCGGGGGTGACGATTTTCACATTTGACAGGTCCGTCGATATGTTTATCACGACGTGGTTCGACTAGGCGATCTTGAAAAGCTTATCGACTGCTCCTATATTCAGGTAGTGTCAGCTTGAGGATATTATGTGAATAATTTGGTGGGAAAGATTATATATCTTCATATCCTAAACTTGTATGTGTGCAGCCCTACACCATAAATGGTGCGAAGGTGATTTTCTTGAATCACAGGCCACAGTCTAGATCCTGCAAGGGCTCCCCCAACGTATGTCTATCGTGTGACAGGATCCTCCAAGACCCTTTCCATTTCTGTTCCCTCTCCTGCAAGGTTACTTATATTCCTCCCTATGAACTAATCCCCTAAGCTCTTGTCAATTTTGTTTACTGCTACGTTAGAAATTGCAGGTTGACCACATGGTTTATCAAGGGGAAGACTTGTCGAGCATTCTGTGCAAGTTTGACGAGGCCGAATTCTCGATCTCTCAATTTGAGGGATTACGTATGGAGGGGTCGGAAGTGATTGACGATGACGGCCAAATCACACCAAACTCCATGATGGAAGAACCGTTTCAGTGCAAGGACGCAACGGGGCCGAACGAGGCCACAAGCAATTCGGTATCGCCGAGTGAGATGGCGAAGAAGAAGAAGAAGAAAGGTGGGGGATTCATCCCAGGGATGGTGCTGTCGCTGGGGAGCAGGAGAAAGGGGGCTCCTCAAAGGGCTCCTCTGTCTTAGATAAAAGGAGAATGGGATTGGGGAGGAATGTTGTTGGGCTGGCTAAATAGTGTTTTATGAGGAGTGATTATTAGGAGGGGTGGTTCATAATGGTGGGGTTGGGGTGGGGGTGGGGGTGGTGTTTCCTTTACTCGGATGAGGGAGGGGGTCCTGGGGTGGGGGTGAGAGAAGTGCTCCCAAAAGACACAGAAGAAATCACCAATTTTGTACTCTTTGTTTGTTTTTATGGAATGGAAGCATTGACCTCAAGTCTTTCCTTGCTTGCAAAGATGAGGTGTTGGTTCCAAGGAGAAACTATAATAATAATAATAATAAGATTTGGGTTGGGTGAGGGTCGAATGGTGGGTGGGTGGGTG